>VXAB01002877.1:0-140322 GCA_013399175.1 Odontophorus gujanensis
ATCCACCCCTTCCCAGTCCTCATCTAAAGGGTGGCAGTGGAGGTATGGTTATTTCTTGATCTCTGTGTACCTGAGGCCTTCTAAGGGTAAGCAGCTTCTTTTCCTCATTCCCGTGTCCACGGCTGTTGCATCTGGGGCTTGTTCTCATTTGCTGTAGTCAAAGACTTTGCCACCCTGCTATTATTGTGGTATTTTCCATCCCATTATAGCATTACAATGATGAAGTGTGCAACAAGGACTCAGAAAACAGGCAGGCAGAAGTAGTCTCAGTTTTTCCAGGAAGTCCCGCATACAGGCTTTTTTCAAAGCACTCCACTTCTGGATATCTGCAGGTCAGATTAATGTGGGGTTTTTTTTCCCCTGTTGATGAGGTAGAAGTTTAAAAGCACTCTTTTGATTCTTTCTGCTGAGATGGCATTAATTGTTCCATTTGGTCTTAGTAATCACAGAGAAAAGTACCTTCAGAGTAAAAAAAATTGCAAACTTCAAATACAAGAAGCTGAGACCAGAACCAGCCCAGGTAGAAATCACACTGCCTGAGTGCAGGAACGTTTATTTGCCTCTATAATCTGCATCATGGTTCTGAACAGGTCTGTGTGGTGTGGTCGTGTCCACAGCCCCTAGTTGTCAGGTAAAGAAAAAGTTCCTAAATGAAGATTGTATGGAAGGTATGAGAAATCATTGAAGCAGAAAGACCAGTGCTTTTCTCTGGGATAAGAGGGAGGAGGTGAATGCGTGATTAGATACTGGTAACTTTAGATCTATCGAAGATCCATGGTGTGCAACAGCTTCTGCTTCTGTGAAGTCCATTTAATACAAAACATCCTTTTACAGTGAGGATTAAACGTGCCTTCCATTTTACACTATGAGAAGGATATTGCGAACCTGGAGTGTGTCCAAAGAAAGGCAAAGAGTCTGCTGAGGGGTCTGAAGCACAAATCTTATGGGAAGGTTGTTCAGTCTGGAGAAGAGGAGGCTTGGGGGAGACTTCATCACTCCCTACAGTTAACCTGAAAGGAGGTTGTGTTGAGGCAAGGGTTGGCCTTTTCTCTCAGTTAACAATGATAGGACAAGTGGTAATGGCCTTGAGTTGTGTTGGGGAGGTTCAGGTTGGATATTACAGAAAATTTCATCCCTGTAAGAGTGGTGAGGCATTGAAATGGGCTGCCTGGGGAGGTGGTGGTTTCACCGTCCCTGGACGTGTTCAAGAACCATGCGGATATAGTGCTGAGGGACATGGTTAGTGGTCATGGTGGCAAGGGTTGGACTGGATGATGTTAGTGGTCTTTTCCAACCTATACAATTCTATGAGAACAGGCAACAGGTGCTCTGAAACAAGCTAGACCTCCATGTAAAGGTGTCCAAGTATTTCTGGGTTTTGATAGCATTACTTTAATTTGATGTTGAAGAGGGACATGTGAATTCACATAATCAGCAGCCTAACAGTTTTGATGTGACCTCCAGCAGCTGATATGGGCTGCAGAATTCAGTCCTTTTGTCATTACTGCAAACTCTATCACTGCCTCTATCTTTAGATTAATCCTCCATTTTCTCTTCCTGTCAAATGACAGCAGCGTGCATCAGCTGTGTTGTATCTTTCTTTCTCAAACCCGTAAAAGTTTCACTGTTCATTGGCACAAACTTCCTCTTAGAAGAGGCAATTATCCTAGAAATGAAGGGAAGAACCAGGAAAGGCATTCACAGCAGAGAGCATCCAGTGAGAAGGCAAAGGAAGGACAAAAGTCTAGAACTCATCCATGAGAGGAGAGATTTCCGATCTCTTCCACCAGCATGTAGGTAGCACTGCAGGTGAAAAAATAAAGGGAGCAGCACAAATAACTCTCCAGGTTTTAGGACAAGAAGCTCCACCACTATTGTCCTCATTAACTTCTAAGGTTTTATCATACTGAAGCATTGGTGTCGCCTCAGCTACCACCTATTCTGGGAAAGGTGACAGAGATTGCTAAGCTGAACTGGGAGCTTGCAAAAAGAAACATTTGAAATGACAGCACAGAACAGGGCTGAAAGAGACTTCTGTGTCTTTTTGTTCCACGATGAATATGAAAAGTTTCTATTTTCTGAAATTGTTGGAGTACTTCCCGTTTGCCTCCGCCTGCCCTCAGGTTGCCTCTGCTTTTTACTTACTACTTCAGAACTATACCCTCCTTGCTTAGTCTGGTTTTTGCCATCTCTTCCAAAGAAACATCTCTCCTTTCATCATTTTCTTCTTTCTTCTCTTAGTTCTGCCAGCCCACTGAGGGAACCAGAAAGTGTAGACAAATAGAAAATTGTTCCACCTCAGAAGATGTGAGTTGATGGCTGATCTAATGAAAAAATATTCAAGGCTTTTGAATGTCCCCTTTATCTTCATGAAGGGTAGAAAGATGTCATTGGGACTTCCCTACTTCTGCTGTTTTGTTGGCACAGAGCACTTCTGGATGAATTTGTTTAAGCTGTGTAGTCCACAGTTGTCTGGAGTCCCTTCTGAAATCCCCTCAGTTGTGAAGGTAGTAAGTACGGAAGATCCACAAACATGGCTTTCTCATAAGAAAAAGCCTGAAGAATACAGGGACATCAGGTACAGGCAGCTAGAGCCCAAACCTGTTTTGGAGGTCACTCATTCACTACCCAAAACAAAGGGAAGACTGATGGGGAATGGCTTCAAGTTGTGTCAGAGGAGGGTCAGGTTGGATGTGAGGAAAAATTTCTTCTCCGAAAGAGCAGTCAGGTGCTGGAATGGGCTGCCCTGGGAGCTGGTGGAGTCACTGTCCATGGAGGTGTTCAAGAAACTTTTAGACGTTGTACTGAGGGAGACGGTTTAGTGGGGAGATGCTGGTAGTAGGTGGATAGTTGGACTAGGTGATCTCAGAAGTCTTTTCCAACCTTGGTGATTTTCTGACAGAGGGAAATATAAAAGGAGGGGGTTCAGTTTTAAGCAGACTCACAACCACCCTGACAGTCTGATGAGGGCAGCTTTGCAAGGGTATTTTGGCAGTGGGGTGAAACTGTGTCAGTATCAGTGTTTTTCCCACGAGCAATGATGTTTTAAAATAGGAAACCGTCTAGATTCTTCTAACAGAAATATGTAAATTGGTATGAATGACCTGTCAACAGAGATGTGCGCATGCTGGGGTGTGAAAGCAAAAGAAGCAGAGCGAACTGCGGACACAGATGGTGACGGGATGCTTTTTCTAACTAAGCAAACTGAGAAATGAGTTGTTCCAAATGAGGCTGGGACAGAGCTCTGCTGGGGGAAAATGCTCCAGTCAAACAGCAGGAGGCCACCATTGTGCCACTCCTCTTAATCAGTTTACCGATTAACATAGCTGTAACGGCGACGACAAAAGCCAAATTCCAGTGATACAGAGACACATCCAGATGTGAGCTTCTAATTACCAACAAAGAGGAACCCAGAAGACCCTTGGGTGTCAAAATCATCTTGAAATCACACTTCAAATCCGTAGGAAGCGCGCTCTGAGCACAAAGCCATTTCCACTGGCATAATATCCTTACACAGTCCGGAGGAGGAAGAGGCTGTGGCTGCGTAGCGGGGCACAGCTGCGCGGTTTGCACGGGCAGCTCCTGCTGCCCCGTCGGCTCCTTTCCGCTGCCGGCTCATTTCTAGCGGCTGCTGCTCTGCGTCGCGCAGCGGGGCCGGTGTGCTCCCTGCCCGCGGGCGCTCGCGGTGAGTACCCGCGGCTGTGTGCGAAGGCTGAGGGTACCGGGAGGCTCCGGAGCGGGGTGAGGCTCAGATTTCGGGGAGGTGAGAGATGGGAATGCTCCCGCTTGCCCTTCGAGGGGCCAGCGTGACGGTCCTAGTGTTGCCAAGAGCATGGGAGTAGTGATGCGTCAGTCGTGTGGCCCGTTGACCGAATTATGAGGAGTTGTTAAAAGTTGGTTGGGAAACGGTGGTAAAACTGCGGGGAGGACCGACAGCAGTACAGCTCTGACGGCTGTTAGTAACATGGCTGTAGGGAAATAGGTGCAGGTGGATTAAGTTGGGGTGAGTCTCGTGCTGCCGTGCTTGGATGGGCATGTGACCAAAAGGGACTTTTTGTGACCCAGAAGAGAAGTGCAGTACGCTGGTTTCTCATTGTGTCTTGTGGTTACGCTGAATAGGAGCAATGGCATGTTAATGACTTTACCAGGTATCAAAGCAAAAGAGGTAGGTGAATATTACTGAAAAGGGGCTTTCCTGCAGGCGTGGCACTTCTTTTTGTGCTTATGAACGTCTGAGGGAACGGCATGGGGCTGCGTCAGGGGAGGGGCAGCTGGGGGTTAGGGACAGGGCCTGCACCAGAAGGTGGTGGGCATGGCACGGGATGCCCAAGGCAGTGGGCACAGCCCAAGTGTTGGAGTTCATGGGGCATTTGGATGCTGCTCTCAGACAGGGTTTGGATTTTGGCTGGTGCTGTGTGGAGCAGGGAGCTGAACTCGTTGATTGTTACGAATCTCTTCTAACTTAGGGTATTCTGTGATTTTACGAGTTTTCTCTCTGATTTGCTGCTTTTTGCGTGATTTTAGGAATATCTGAATGTCTTAAGGATGTGCTCAAGTATCTGAATGTGCTCTATCGCATGGCAAATATGTTATCCATTAAGACTGTTTGCTGATGCAGTCAGCTTGTTTCTGATCTCTCGATTTTACAGAACCTGATATCACCATTCAGTCATTTTTACAGACCAAAACTTGGCCTGTTAGCACAGTGGGTTGGAAATGCAGGGAATTTGTTCTTAAATAGAATTTTGTCTCTTTTTCATTTGTTTATTTATGCATTGGGTTACCTTTTTTTAAGTCATATGATAACATAGAAAATCTTTAGTTTCTCTTTTCTGGTNTTTTTTTTTTTTTTTTTTTTTTGCGTGTTATGAAAATCTTACAGAAGTTGGAACTTGTTTGTGTTCTTGTTAGAAGATACTCCCAAGAAGCATCAGCTAGTTTTGCAGACATTGGCAAGAAGGTATACGTGATACATGTTGCAGATTATATATATATATATATTTTTTTTTTCTTTTTCTGTGTGTGTGTGTGAAATAATGTTTCCATGACACCAACTACAGCTCCAGGCAGGTCCACAGTTCAGTTGTATTGAGCCAATATTATCTGACAGAAATGATAGGAAACAGGTCAAAAGCTCTCCGCTGACAGCAGCAATGCAACCTTGGTTTTGTCCCTTCCCTTCCTCTGAAATAGGTTAATGTGTAGGAGGTACCATATTCCACACAGTTTCCCAAGTTCATGCAGTTGAAGTTGTTAATGTATGCCTCAATCTCATGAGCTGTGTAGGACAAATGTGTCACGCTTCTGGTCAAAGTACTGAGCACACTGCATAGCTCTCCTCTCAACACAGTGCTACAACATCCTTGGATGGATAACATGATAATGGATAGAACATGGTTGTGGAGCAAAATCATTGCCTGGGTGTGTATGAAGGGAGATCTCAGCTTTCTTTTTCTGGTTGCTTTCTGCTGTGAGTGACTTTTTATGGCAGACCTTTCTACATGATGAGAAGCAGTGAATCTTTTACCAGCTCGTGCTGGTCTCTGAGCTGCAAGCACCAAGCTTTCAAAAGCATGTCCCCATTACATCTTTTGTTTTACATGTACCAGTTTATCCGTGAGCTAAATCAAAGAGTAAACCTGTTTGCAATTCTGTCCATAAATGTGACCCTTTAAGGAGCATTCTAGTAAGTTAACACCTTTATCACTTTTACTTGGCAGTTTTTTGCACCGTGACCTCAGCTATATCTCTGCACAACAGAATCTGGAAGACTTCTCATCTACCCCAGCATGTTTGTTGTTCTTAAAAGACAAAGCAACTAGTAATAGTTAATAGTAAGTAAGTAGTTAATAGTAATGGTAACATTCACACCAGAAGCTAATCTATTATTAAGTCATTCACCTCTCATTATCTTTCTTCAGGTGAAGCAGGTGGTCTCTTCAAAAATGACTTTCCAAGCCCTGGTTTTGAGTCTGTTTTGTGTTGTGCTTGGAAAGGCAAAAGGTAAGTTAAACTTCCTGAAATCTGCCAAAAAAAGGGTTGGAGAATTGTTTTCTGACTGCTAAGCTTTCACCAGTCAGAGTAAAGGGCAAAAATAAATGAAATACAGATCGCTGGTGCCATTTAATGCACACTGGATAGCTGAGCCATAGGCTTGGAGCTAGAAAATGTGACATAAGATCTTCTGAAACAGCAGTTGGAGATTGGGACATACAGCATCTCATATCTGGCGCTGGATTCCTTTGTTCACTAGAGTTCAAAGCTTCCCATACAGGATCTTCTTCTCTAGAACAAATTACAAATTTCTTTCTTTTATTTTCTCTCAAATACACTGCAAACTCCAAAGCTATGGAGTCCAGAAATTGTCTTCAGCTGGATTTGCTCTTCTGTTCTCTAAGAACAGATTTGCAAGCACTTTGTGAATTCAATCTTCCCCGGCTTTAAGGAAGTAAAAATTGTTCATGACTCCACTGAGGCTGGGAGGACATGAGTTGGTGTAATGAAACTGAGGTGGGAGTGTACAGGGTTGGATACAAAAATAGATACATCTTTTATGTAGTTTGGAAGGAAACAGGTGGTGTAAATCAACATAATTCGATCTCTGGGATGATGCAGGAGGAGGACTTTTGGGCAGAGGAAGCCAACATAGAAGTAATGCTTTAGCCAATGGCATTGTGAAGTCTGTGATAATAAGAGGCTTAGAATTGTCAGGTTTCTGCATGTTTTTAATATTTGCCCATTTCACTATTTCATGTTGCTGCAGTGGTTACGCAGACGGAGCAAAGAATGGTGAAGGTGGGTGACAGTGTGACTCTCAGTTGTGTGCTGACAGAGCTCAAGGATGTCGTGCAAGTGACGTGGCAGAAAGACTCTGTAAAATCACAAAGTAACATGGCTACATACAGTGAGTCAACTGGAGCAAAGATTCAGGAGCCCTACCAAGACCGGGTGAATTTGACCAGCCTGATGCTCAACTACACAAGCATCACTTTCTGGAGCACGAGAATAAACGACACAGGGTGTTACTTGTGCTTGTTCAACACCTTCCCTTATGGCTCCTTTTCGGGACGTTCTTGTCTACAAGTCTATGGTGAGAGTCTCTGCAAGGATATGTGTCCAGTAGAAAGAGAGGGGTTTCCTCACCAATAGCATATCTTTGAGAGGTCTTAAAAACTGCAGTGGTGGGTGTGTAACCTCGGTGGGGAGTGGTTAAGAAGCAGGCTGTGAGCAAGACTTTTTGTTGTTGTATTCAAACCTATTGTGGTGGCTTTGGCACTGGGCTGTCCTTATTTGCTATTCTGTGAGCAACAGCTAAAAAGTGAGGAGTGGAATCTTTGTAAGCCCTAAGCAGTCCCATCTGGAATGTGAGTAGGCTAATACTGCTGCAGGTTCCTTTTGATACTGGTTACACCCCCAGTGCTGCGAGCTGCCCTGCCCTGGGGGATTAGCTATTAGGAGAAGGGCAAAAAAAAAAAGTCTTTCTTAAATCATTGCAAATTTCAGGTAAGATGAAACCTCGGGGTATATCACTTCAGTGTGAGAGGCTTGGAGGTGGTGGCCCAACAGCGTTACTGTGCCATGGGGCAGTGTGAGAATCCAGCGAGCTTCGCTCATATTGATAATGGTTCTTCTGCCATTACTGCTGCTGGCAGGTGCTCTTTGTAGTGATGGATAGTTTTGTTTGTGTCTCGGAAGGTCTCAACGCGTCTATCCACTACAACATTTCAGAAGGTCATCTGATAGCCACGTGTAGCGCTGTTGGCCTCCCGGAGCCCACCATCAGCTGGAACAGTGTGTTCAATTTTACTCCTACGCAGGAGAAGTTCACGTATGAAAATGGGGTTGTGTTCATCACCAGTAAACTGAATGTCTCTGACTCTCAGAACGTCAGCAAGGAGGACTTAACCTGCAGAGTAAGCAACGAGAATGAAGAAATGGAGTTGCCCATAAGTATGAAAAAAAGTAGGTGATTGAGATAAGGCCCTTGTTAGTGTTCCCTCGGCCTCTGTATATTGTGTGGTTGGATAGGAGTGTGCTGGGAAAGAGGGAGTGAAGTGGCTGCATGCCAGAGGAGGAGGAAGGGAACCCTACTCTGCACTGTGGGTGGCTTAATAAACAAAGCGGAAGTTTTGAAATTAATAACAAATTCTCTATTAGTGACAGTTAATCAGAGGTTAATTAAACGTGAGGTATCGTTGTTATATGGGAAATAGTGAAGAATAACATAGCACTTTTAAAATCTTCTCTCTGAAATTTCGTAATGAAATTAGTCCTTAATTCCAAGTGACACTAATTGCAGAATAGTAATAATTTTTTTGCCCTGTCTTGAATGCAATTATTATTTTGTTTTGTCCTTTCAAAAATGTGTACCTTTGAAAGCAGGAAACAGGTACTGCTGTTATGCCCTGCTAGGAGAGTGAAAAGTCCAGCAATAGCTTGTTGGTTTAGCAATCTTTCATAGTTTAGAGGAGAAAATCAAGGGGATAGCTCAACCTAGCTGTGTTAAAAGACTCTATACTTTTTGCTTGGTTTGTATAACTTATAGTTCAGTAAGTTTTCTCACTGTTATCACTGAGCACTGAATTAGGGCTACATATTGTTATTTTGATTAATGATGGTCAGATCATGTGGCTGACACTTGGAGAGGGACATTTACACCAGAATGTTGTTTGGAACTTCTTTCAGGTATTAAAACACATCTGCCTTCTTTTTTGAAAGTTATTTTATCCTTTGTAGCAGCGTTATATGTTTAACAGCGAAAGCAGTATCTTTTATTTTACAAAGAAAACCTCAGATTCTGGATAAACAAAAGAAAGTGTCAGGAGACTAAATTCCTCGTGTTTTTATTCCAACTCTCACACTATTTTCTGGGAAGCAATGGGCAAGTATATTCATCATTTCTTGGATGAATTAGCTTTTATGTTTTTGTTCTTCCCTTTTTTAAATTCTCATTCTTCACAAAAGAGGGATTCAGATTCTTGGGGCTGGCTATTGCTGTGACTATTTCACTTGTCATCTTGGTCCTGGTTCTGATTGTACTGCGTTGGAGGAAGAAGATATGTAAGAAGAGTTGAACTGGTGAGTCACTGTGGAAACCAGTGCTTTTCATAGAGGAATAATAAGGTATTGCTGTCAGCGGGGAAGACTGGAACTTTGCTGAGCTATTGTTAAGGAGAATGGGTGGTCATATTGCTAAACGTTACAGCATGTTTATGGTTTAACCAAATTTGCCTGTAGTGCAAGTTGCATGTAATTTCAAGAGCTGTTTTGCACATTTACCACTGAGGAACAATGCATACTTCAGAAGACCTCAAAAATTATACGAATTTGATGATCATTGCTAGTTTTGCTTTTGCATCATAAGATCAGAATGCTGTGCTTGGTTTTAAATTCTATGAGTATATTTAAAGATGCTTTCAGAAGCCAGCATTCATTAACTCAGTTCATTCCTGAATGTTTATACACTTGCTTCATGATGATAATGTGGTATAAGTTAAAGAGCTGTTTCCAGGAATATCACATGTGTATGGTGGACCTGGACCTATGGTATTTACTGTGGGGAAGGGGGTAACCTAGTATATCTGCTACCATCACAGACACAAAACTTCACCGAGGGGGAAAAAAGAGAAATGAGTGTTTTTTATGTCCCTTTTACACCTAAGAAGTTGTACTAGGTGTGTGAACTCTACATCATTCCTACGAACAATTCAGAAGAGGGAATGAAAGGACACTTGATTCTGTATTTTGGTTCTGTTTTTAAGGGATCAGAAAGAAAAGATGGGATGCTTGTAGGAGAGGTGTATCTCTGTTCTAAAATACCCCTTACAAGTACCAATTAGCTTGTATAAAGCAGACTTAGGAGGAGACACCCTGAGGCAGGGTGACATGACAGAGGTCTGTGGTCACCCTGTGGAGTAGATTAGGGAGTGATGGGACAGAGACCTCTGTGTTGTGTGAGGCCACCTTGTTGCATGCACCGCATAGAGAACTGCACCCTTATGCTCTGGCTGTAGCATGAATATGTCAGTGAAAGATTTCTGAGATGGACCGGTTTGTTTGTGTTTAGATGAAGCTAAAATTGTTAATTTACTTCCTGGTGTGATTTTTGGCCCTTGGATTTTAGCAGTTGCCTTCGTGGTTCCAGTGGTGACATGTAAGAGGAGCATTGCAGCAGGCAGCATGGTTAACTTCACCACAGGTTCCCCATGCCCTATACCATCTGCTGTGGCAGAGGGGAAGTTTGCTTCATCAGCATTTAGCAGTGGATGCAATCTGGTTGTTCTTGGGTTTATCGCCTGAATCAAGATTTGGGATCTTCATTTGTTAGTGTTCTTTCTCATTTATGATGGGTTTGGTTAACTATAGTGCTAGAATGCGACACAGTGGAGCTGGAATTGATCTTTTAATGTATGATTCTTTGTTTAGAGTGCTTTACCACTCACAACTACCATGTTGCAATGAGAAAATCTAGTCCATATCCTTATCTCAAATCTCAGGAGCTCACTTCTGGCTCTAGTCTTTTTTTGCACTGACTTGTTTTTTTTTAATTCTGGTAGACTGTGTTTATGTTCCTTAAAGCACAAAGATTCCAATGAAAGAGAGTAGCATCTTACAGAGAGCTTTGTCTACTTTTTGTCTTTTGTTATCCTCTGATCCTATTGGAATGAGGAATAGTACCTACACACATACTTCTGAGCACACTTCTAACAGCCTAGCTGAGAGCTAAAGTAGCATGGTCTGGAGGATGCTGATGTCTGAGGTCATTCTCTGGGGCTTCAATACTTCTTTTCATTTTGCACTGGATAAAAAACAAAGCCTTTCCAGTTTTATCAAGATGCCTTTTTTTTTTTTTTTTCTTTTCACTAGAACACTGACTCTTTAGTCAGTGTGGCTGGGGACCCTGTAAAAAGTTTCTCCTTTCTCTTTCTGCTGTTGAGAGTAGGGCTGTTTTTTTTCTTTTTTCTTTTTGCTTTGCTTTTGTTTTTGTTTTCTCCCTTCTCCCATGGCAGACACTTGAGAATAGAGTGAAGAGCTGAAGCTCGAAGATGATGTCCCATCCCTCAGACACTTGCCTTAGGTACCAGTTACAGAGTACATGTGTGTTTTGGTTCTCTTTGAAAACATTCCAAGTGGAACCTCATACATATGTCAAACTGTACATTTTCTTCAACATCCACTTCTTTTTCTAGACCTGCAAGATGCTCTTGGTTTAGCCCAGCCAGCTGAAGCTTTACAGTCGGTTCTCAGGAGCTGGCAGGCTCCTGGGGGATTAAATTCCATGCAAAGGGTTCTCTAGAGGTTTGTGATTTTTCTTGGGAAGGTGTTTCACATATGCATGTAGATACCAGCATTGTTGTTTTTTCTTTTAGCACTGCTACCCATGTAGGAAAAATTGAGTTCTATTGGGTGACAAATGTATGTTTTGCCATGTGCAGGGTTTTAGAAATGGTCAAATAGTATATTTGTATTTAAAAGACTTATAATAACAGGTCAAGAATTCTTGGAATTCGTTACTGAAAGGTATGATGTGATCTAAGAGGATGAGCAGATTAGGAGGGCCTGGAAGAAGAAAAAATGAAAGGTCATGGAGGAATAGGCTAGAGCTGATTTAAAAACCCATTCTGTAGAAAACTTCAGCATGGCAATGAGTTTCTCCGATTGGAAATTGAAACACTGAAGTTTCCCTGTGTATGGAAATGTTTTGGAATTTATTTTTTATACAGTTATCTACTTTAAGGGTTAAAATGATCATTTCAAAAGTAGTACTAGTCCCCTCACTACAAGGAAGACAAGGGCAGCGAAGCTGGTGAGGGGTTTGGAGCGCAGGCCTTACAAGGAGTGGCTGAGGGAGCTGGGTTTCTTCAGCCTAGAGAAGAGGAGGCTCCGGGGAGACCTTATTGCCTGCTACAGCTGCCTGAAAGTAACAGTGAAGGACAAGAGGAAATGGCCTTAGGTTGTGCCAGGTGGATATTAGGAAAGTTTTTTTTTCAGGAAGAGCAGTGAGGCATTAGGACGGGCTGTCCAGGGAGGTGGTGGAGTCACGGTATCTGGAGGTGTTCAGTGACTGTGGATGCAGCACAAAGGGACATGGTTAGGGGGTGTGGTGATGGGTTGGTGGGTGGTACCAACCTTGGTCATTGATTCTACAGTTCTGTGATAAGTGTTTGTCAGAATACAGCTAACAGACTTTAAAGAGATGTTTCGCTTTGATATGCCTGGGATGCTATACAATTTCTGTAGAGCACAGGGAAAATATCTCTAGAGTACCAACTGGAACTTACTACCCTGAACAGGAGTTGCTGAAAATATACAAATTCAGCCCTGTTAAGCTGCAAATAGTATCTTTGCTGGTCAGCTATAAATACATAATTAATAAAAATTCAAATCTGGGGGGGGGGAGGGGTGAAGAAGGCTGTGGAATATGGAAGTTTTGTGCAGTAGATTGCAGTTATTCAGGAAACTTTACAGGGACAAGCACTTGTACGAACTTTCTATTTTTTCTGACATGCTTCTGTTTACAATGAATAGAAGAATTATTTTTGGAGTATTCTGTAGTACTTATTCATTTTTGGAAAGGCTGTTTTGGCTTAAGGTTATGGAAGCTCTCATTACTTTGGTATGACTTGTTTGTTCAGTGTACTTTGAATTACAGCTCTGTTCTTTTGGTGCTTTTTTTTTTTTTTTTTTTTTTTTTTTTTTTTTTTTTTTTTTTTGAGTGGCAGACCTGATAGCTGTGAGTAATGCAGTTAACAGGTCAGTCTTATGAGGCTTCTCTGAATTGTTTTCCTAAAGTGGTAGTTGAATATCAGCCTTTCAGAGGATGCATAGCCAGCTATGTCCAGGTGAATGGTCTCTGGCTGATGTGGTATTCCATGGGGGAGGTTCCTCCAAGGTTGCCTTGGTTCCCTCTCTTGTAGCTTCACTGTGAGCGAGGAATTCTATTTGTCCTATTTTGAGATCCCTAAAACAGGAAAAGCATGGAGTGGTATAATTGAATGTTGTTTTATTTACAACAGCCTCATTCCTTTTCACTTCTTAATACTAAACACACACACATACACACACACACACACACACACACACACACACACAAAAGCATAAAAAATTACATAGTAATCAGGAAGACTTAAATAGCTTTAAGGAAAAAAAAAAAAAGGGCCCATGCAAACGATGAAACACTTCAGCAGAATGGTAATTTGTGGGCCATCATGTGTGACTGCCTGTAAGGTTTCTCACACACACAAATATTTTACAACAGAAACGAACGATGCCTGCTGGGTTTCATGACATTGCTCTTGTTTTGTAGTCTTTTAAAAATTGCTCTGTTTACAAAAGCATGCCCAGCAGTACCTTCCAGTCTGCTTCATACAGAGAGCTTTCAGAGCACCCCATGTTTTAATGCTCCCTGCTTTCATGGTGATGGGCAGGAGAGCTGGTATTCTCTCTGTTTCCCATCATGCTTTCCTGCAACATCCTCCTTTTGCTGGAAGAGCACACTTGTTGTTCTGCCTTGCAGAGATTCATGAGCAAGGAGACCTCTCAAAATTGCCTGGCCACACTGGAGGAGAGGTGCTTAGGCATGTGCTACTGAAAACGACCCTCCCTCTGCAGAGGCCTTTGTTAGGTGTCTGACAGAGTGTCTATTCCATGTACCATATCTGCTTTTATTTCCCCATAAAGTAGTTTCCCAGTCCTTCCTTCTTCTTCTTTTTTTTTTTTTTTTTCCAAACAAGTGTGCGTTGTGCATAACCAGAGAATGGCCAACATCTGAAAAGGCTGTTAATAACATTCCTGTGCTCTACATGAAGTGTCATCTGGCTGCTTCTGTCTTGTTCTTGGGGAATCAATTATAAATTCTGAAATGTTTTTCCTTTTTGAAAAAAGTACTTCAACTGTAGACAGAGAGATTGGACAGAGAGATGGAAACCTTTCTTAATCTGCTACACAAAAAGCCAGATTGGCAGGGGTTTTATATTTCACATCTCCACTAAATTTGTTAGCTATCATTTTTCGAAGTAGGTTGCTATGTTGTCTGGTCTTGTGGTTAACTTTTGGAATTAATTACTTGCCAAACAAATGGTAGACCAGGCATAAAACCAGTGCATTAAAAACTAAGTAATTTGGTAGTCTTTTCCATTGTTTTTTTCTTTTTTTTCCCAATCATTGTTATATTGCATGTGTTTAATAGTTGTCTCCTGATTCATTGTCATATACATACAAAGGATATTTTTTCTCATGTACATAAAAATATTATAAATTGGGTCTGGAGTATCAGAGTGAAATTATGAAATACAAAGCTATTTATGCGTTCAACTAAAAACCCTAATAGTATATTACCAAACTAGGAAGGTTGGCTTGCTTTTCGTGGTTTATCAGTTCATGTAGGGTTTTGTTTGTTCCCAGTCATGCTGCAATGTTCTGAATTCTACATTGTGTTCACTGTGATTTGAAATAAATAAAAATCTATGTAGTAGGCATTTGTTTAAAATTTACATAATCTTGTCTTCAGCCCAACATTTTGCAAAATCTGAAATATGGTTTGAATGGGTGTTTATAGTCTTAGTTTAATAAAAAAAAAAAAAAAAGTGTAATAACTTTACCTATTCTTTTGGAACTGTATACGTAGGAAATAGGGAATGTTTTTTTTTATTCCAGTAATTTGTTCGTGTAGTATGCAAATAGATTAGTGTAAATCCTGGAAATTTGTCATGTTGTACTCCCTGTGTCTTTTTTGGAAATGCCTTCTTATTTTTCTCCTGTTTAAACATGCAAAAGCCTTGCACTTAGGTGCCAATATAGTTCATCCATAAAGGGGCGTGGCAGTTCTCCACTTACTTTCAAGGTCCTATATTAAATTTCCAAGTGATGCAAGTAAATAAATCTCAAGCCATACTTATTCTGAACCACTCTAGTTCATCCTTTTTCATCCTTTTCTTTGTTTTCTAGGATTGCAGAGGATTTCCATTCATCTTCTGGATCATTACAGCCTAGCATTCTGAAGTCAACACTAAAAGCAGAGACTTGCGTGACTGGAAAGTAGCAGCAGTGAAAGGGAAATGCATCAGAACTAAAGCGCTGAGCTCTCTAGACACCATGTATGTTACTGAAAGACTAGTGTGATGCTTGATATCTGATCTAAACACTACATCACAAGGAAAAGGACCAGAGGGAATGCTCAGCTCGCTTTTCTGCTACCAGACAATATCTGCTCTGCTTGTGCCACTCCTGGTACTGCTAGTCTGCAAATGTATTTGCCTTCTTCCCATGGAAGCTGTGAGCAATCTGGGAATCCTCTTCCAGTGCATAACTGCTCTCAGTAAAGAGCTGGGGGGATTATTTTACTAATAGCTTTCTGCAGTGTCATGTTTTGCAACTCAGTATTGGTCACTTTCTTCCTGTCATAACCTTTTCTTCTTTCTTTTCTAGCTAATGAAACTCCTTTTCCTCACTGAATGTGTCAACAGCTGTATTGCTGAGCTACCTCTAGAGAGATCTGCTGGAGGTCTCAAACCACACCAAATCTGCCAAAAATATTGGTATGAGATCAGTAGGATCCCAGGCAGGTGACAGATTAGAGGCAGTAGCAGCCATAGTTGAGAAAAAATAAATTACTGAAAACACTTCTATATGGCTTTCTTTCAAATCCTGTTTTGGTTTGTTTGCTAGTTATTTTATTATTTAATATGTAAATGAGGAGAAGATCGAAACAAAGCCCAGTAGTGGAGTTATTGTCATACTCTCCTTTCCCTCTGCTTTCCTGTCATTCTCTCTTTGCCCTTCTGATACAGTGGTGTTTATACCCCAGCCTCTTCCTTGCTTAATTGTCAAAAAGCACAGACTAGCCTTCTTGATAGTCCTCATCGTCATTGGATGCACTGCTCTAACTCCAGTCTCCATTTATTTTTGTTGCTTGTGTTTAAGCACGACAAATTGCTCTCTTGGCCAAAAACAATTATTCCATACTTAGACTCTGTCTCGTGGCATGTTACACCTTGAGCTAACCACCCTACATTACTACTGTGTAATTCATGGTATCAATGGAGAGTTTTACAGAAGGTGAATTTGATGCTTCATCATGGTTTTGATGGCAGAGGAAAGCGTTGTGTTCCTCTTGCAAACTGAAGTCTGACTGCTTCTGCCATACATTGGACTGGAGCCCCTCTCTTCAATTTTTTTTTCCTTTTTTCCCCTCTAATTGACAACCCGTGGCTGATCATTTCCAGGCTTACTCCCATGTCTGCCTGTCCCACCTCCTCACTGCTGTAGTGAGGCCCTGGGAGCATTGAGCTCCCTGCACCCACCTTATTTGCAGGATGTCAGCATCTAGAAATGCCTCTGCCTCCTGGGTCCTGGGTTTATGATGTTTATGGTCATGCTCAGTCTTTGTTCTGTCTTACTATTTGTCAGCTCCTCAGGATCACTACCAGTCTTTTGGGTTTAAATAGCGTTTGTCCATGCATCTGAACTACTCCATCTCGTGAAGCATGTGGCATTTAGGACTGTGCTTCCTTACAGATGAGTGGAATGGTTGGATCTGGATGGTTCTGGAGGAGCCTGGCAGAAGTCTTACCCAAGTGCACAAACCAGATAAAAATTCAATAGAGAAGTTTAGCAGGAGCTAAACTGTCTGTTTCAGAACAGTTATTTGTTCTATAGAAGTTCTGCCAGTGTAATGAGTTATAGTGTGGCTGCCTCTCTAGGGCCAAAAACTGTGTGTGTTTATGTCTGTGTACATCATTGACCAGATGAGGGTTGATGTTTGCTGTCATGTGCGGAATGAGTTATTTATCTGTATAAGTAACTCCAATAAAAGAGTTTACTTTTTGTGGTAAAAATATTTGATCTGGTTCAAATGCCAACTGGTCCATAATTTACTGGTTATGGATTTGCAATGCCAGAAATGCTTCGCTCTATATCAGGATGTTTTTTTATAGTCTCAATTTGTACATTCCTTATTTTCTATACAGAGAGTGGGATTTTAAAGGTTTTTTCAATTTTTTTTTTTTCCAAGTAAAGTAAGTTTTGAGGTGGATTTACAGAATTATTTTTGATCACAGCACCTGCAATTTACTTCAGGTTTGAAAGTAGCTTTGGACTATCAACTAATTATTTTTTAATACATATTTTTAGTGGTGTTATATGTCTGTTTATTGCTATTTATGTGCATGCTGCCTTCCTTACTGATATACTGACTGTCCTGTTTTGTGTATTTGCCTTTGCCAAAGAGGCAAAATAAACTTTGGAAGTAAGGCTACGTGATTCTTGTTATTTGGAAGTAGTACCCATGGTATGTGTAGGCCTTTGTAAATGGAGTGGTAGTGCTCAGTGTGAGAGAAGCACCATGTATTAACTTTAACTATGTGAATAATGCCTTTGGAAAAGGCAGTGGTGGCCTGTTGTGTTCTGGAAGACCTATGACCTTTGGAGTGAATTGTGGAGCCACATTCTTTGTTGTCATGACCTCAGATTATATTTTTCTTTTCTCGAATAAGTGGTAGTGAGAAATTTTGTTCACATCTCCCTAAAGGAACTTAAGTTGTGAGGCTAACCCTAGGTCTTGCCATATCATTGAGGGCAGCAACTTATTGCCTGTCTGAGCTACACCAGTTGGTGGAATGGAAGTCCCTTTGACCTGTAGAGATTTGGGAGTGCAACATAAACTCATACTTCTATTGCTTGTTTGCTCCTGGTGGCTTTGGAAAAGCTTCCTACCAGATATTGTCCAGAACTGCCAGTCTCACTGCTGACATACCTCAGGCATAGCAGTGAGAACTGGTAGTTTCTCTTCCTGGGAATCTGCCCCTGAGGCCAGACAGGTCGTGGTCTTTTTCCCAAAAAGAACGGAGTTTCCTATGTGGAACAGCAGAAGGGCTGCACGCTACAGCCTGGGAGCTACTGGTGGTAGATCTGCTCAGGTGTTGCTTGGCCTGTAAGCTGGGCTGAGCTGTGCTCATGGTGTGCGATAGGAACTAAGCAACTGGGGGTGCAGCGTTAAATGACTTTAGGGAAACTAGACTGGCCACCCTTCATTTCAGAAAAGTTAAGAACAGCAACCTTCCCCAGGGAAACCCCAAGGTTGTGTGTAAAGTTGCTTTCTATGACCAACAGCCCGTTTCTCAGAACATGTGAAGTTATTTGCTTTTATCTGAAGCCACAATAAATTTTGTTCCTACAGCTGTGTCCTTTCTGTGTGCTTTTGTCGCTAGCATGCTTAATGATACTACTATTCTAAGTCTTTAATTGCCCTGACAGAAGGGACAGGAGGGTGCAGGCTGTGCTAGAGATAAGTGTCCTCGTATGACTGTGATGATGGAAAGAGTAAAACCTTAGCAGGCAGAGCTTGGCTTCTAGGATAGAGAGTTTGTGAAAAGAAAGTACCACTTCTGTTGACAACACTGAGCTTTTGTTCTTCTTGTTGTTTTGAAATACATCTGGATTGTCCTGTAGAACCTTGTGAGGACCCCTCTGAGGAGTTACCATCACAGACTCCCTGCCTGAAATCTTCTTGAGTCCCTTTAATACCTGCACCTGTTGCTTCCCTAAAGTATCTGTATACTAATGCATGCAGCATGGGAAATAAACAGGAAGAGTTAGAGGTCTCTGTGTGGTCACAAGGTCACAATCTCATAGCAATCATAGAGATGTGGTGGGATGGCTTGCATGACTGGAATGCTACCATGGATGGCTACGTGCTTTTTAGGAAAAACAGGATGGCGAGATGGGGTGGTGGAGGTGCTCTTTATGTGGGAGAGCAGCTAGAATGTATCGGACTTTGCCTGGGGGAGGATGATATACCAATGGAGAGCTTGAGTGAGAATTAAGGGGCAGGCTAGTGGAGGTGTATTATAGGCCCCCTGATCAGGAGGAGGAAGTTGAGGCCTTCTACAAACAGCTGGAAGCAACCTCCTGATCTCAGGTGCTGGTTCTTATGGGGGACTTCAATTATCCAGGTATTTGTTGGGAAAGCAACATGGCCAGGCTCATGTTCTCCAGACGGTTCCTGCAGTGTGTTGAAGATAACTTTCTGATGCAGGTGGTGGAGGAGCTGACGAGGAGTGGGGAGTTACTGGACCTTGTTCTTACTAATAAGGATGAGCTTGTTATGGAGTTTGGGGAAGATTGCGATGTAATGATCACAAGACAGTGGAGTTCAAGATCTTGAGTGGAAGAAGCAAACCAGAAAGTAGGATTGCTACCCTGGACTTCAGGAGAGCTGACATTGTTCTCTTCCAGGACCTTCTTGAAGCTATCCAGTGGGCAAGGGTGTTAGAAGGCAAGGGGACCTGTGAGTCAACAGTAAAAGGAAGACTGGTGAAAATGTGGGTCCCCTACTAAATGAGGGGGGTGTTCTGGTAATGGAGGATGCAGAGAAGATGGAGATACTGAACGCCATCTTTTACTTCTGTCTTCACTGTGGGAACTCCCCCTTGGGACTCTTGAACTGTGGAGGTAAGTGAGAGGGTCTGAAGAATGGAAGGCTCCCCTTCGGTGAGGAATGAATTGGTCTGAGAGTGTCTAGGCAACATCAATGTATGTAAATTCACGGGCCCCAATGGCATGCATCCACGTGTATTGAGGGAGTTGGCAGAGGTGAATGCTGAACTGCTTTCTACCATCTTTGAGAGGTCTTGGAGAATGGAAGAGATGCCTAAAGACTGAAGGATAGCCAATATCACTCTTCAAAAAAAATACCAATATCACTGTTCAAAAAGGGCAAAGAGGAGGATCCAGGTAACTACAGGCCAGTCAGCCTCACCTCTGTCCCTAGAAAGGTGTTGGAATGGTTTGTTCTGGATGCCATCTCCAGGCAGTTGTGATTGTTGTACCGCACTGACCACCAGCTCAACATCAGACTAGCTGCCTCCAAAGAGGTGACTGTACGCCTAGATTTTGCCTGTACGCTAATGTCATCTTTCACTGATCCATGAATTTTACTTCTCCCTAATGTAGTTCCACTTCACAAGTCTGAAAAATACACATTCTGAATGCTTCTACGTGTTTCCTTTCCCGTACTGTCATCCTGGGTGCTGATTAATTGAAATGCCATTTGCTTTGCAAATGTACTATCAGCTGTTCTTATCAGTCTTCAGAATAATAAGAGGAAATACAGGTTAATTTTAGAAGCTAAGAGGATGTGTTTTTTGTGTGTGCGTGTTTTTTTTTGTGGGTTGTTTTTTTTTTTTATTTTATTTCTTTTTTCTTAAGATAGGCTGAATTTAACAGGAGAATCAACACTGGACTTGAGCGTGCATGTTGATGAGCAGTGTTTAACACTAAAAAGGACTTTTGAACTGAAAGAACTTGAATGTGAATTTCTTGCATTGTGTATAGAGAGCAGTCCACTTTCTGCATGTGGACAGACAATCCATGACTATTCCCTCTCAGGGGCCTTGTGCCTTTTTTCATTCTGAATGAGACATTAGTATTTCCAAGGCTTCAATCTCATGCATTTCAACTGAAAAACATCTGTATTCTACAGATCTTTCTGCACAGGCAGAAATGGCTCATTGGTGTTGAAAGAAACTCACTTTACTGGTTTTCCAGCATGTTTGGAAGCTCTCTAGTGTTGGTGCCCCCTGACACCCAGCAACTTTGCCTGCAAGAAGGAATCTTGACCCCCTAAATGTGCAGAACTGAGGAGTAAAGAGAAGGGCGGCAGCCTGAACTGCTAATCAGGATTTCCTTAAGAAAATGTAAGAGCTGGATTTCCTTGGTAACTGCAGTTTAATAAATCATTTCTAGAAAACAATGTATTTCAGTGTCATAGTCTGATAAAAGAAGGAAGTGGGGGTTTCCCGTTGCTGATTTACAAGGAAAGTTAAGCAGCGCAGGTTGCTTCTTGCTATGTGAAGTATCTGCCAGGCAGGTTGCAGCCAGTCTAGGAGGAAGTAGAGTTGACTGTCCTCCCCCTGGGCTACCTGAGCATCCTGTCAGGACTCACAGAAAAGATGTGTGTCACTGTGGGCCTGATGGAGCACTATGAACTGTGCTCTACTGGGGAGGAAAAGGAAAGCATGTACTTTCAGTTACTGTACTGACATTAAGTTTGATTTATGTCAAACAGCTGGGGATTTCTGGTAACTGATTTTTACTTAGAGTGACATATACTGGCACAGTTTTGCCTTTCTTACTGGCAGCATAGAAGAAGATTAAAAAGTAAGTACAAAATCCTCTTTGTGTAGTTTGTTTCCTTGTTGCACTCACCAACAGGGAACCAGTGCTCTTTGTGCCCTGCAGGCAATGCCAAGAAAATGCACCAATCTTTGATGGACACATTGCAGAATATTTTCTCAGACGTCTCCGAAAATATAGCAATGGGAAATGCCTGGATGTGAGAGAAACTTGGCATATTTTCATGGCAGCCCTGGGCATCCAGTAGGATGGATTACTTGCATTTTGCCTATGGTTGTAGCTCACTGTGATTTTGCAGGATGTGAGGTGATTCCTGTGTGTTCCCACCCAAAAATTCAGTTTAGCACAGAGATAAGGTAGCAAAACCTAACCCCTCCCACATCAAGTGTTAGAAGGAAGGAAGGGAGTGTAAAGTGAGGAGAACCACTGGTCTTAGTTGCTCTGTTCTATGTGAAGTTTGACCTGTCAGAGTCTTTGGACCATGCTGCTCAGGACTAATATGTTTAATAAACTTCAAGCTAATGATGAATTTGGGCAGGATAAAACTCCTTGCTAAGCTTGGTGGTTAAAAGTCAGTGTGGATACATCGTTAAGCATTTATGTTTGTCATGTAAGCAACAGTGTGCAGAAAGTCCTTCCATAGACGGAAAAGTCCTTCTGTTCACATAGGAATGTGAGCTACGCCTCTACTAGACAAAAAATAATTTTTTTTCTCTGTCCTTTCTGACACAGTGGTACCAGTCAATCTATTCAGTGTGAAGAGTGGAAGGACACAACTAGCCATAGAAAACAGCATGTACACTGCAGTATCTAAAAGATTGTTATGCTGTATGCAGGGGGAAGACAGTCATTTGAGAAGACCAGGCATGGAAATCTCAAATGGTTTGAGTAGCTGACTTCAGTGATTAGGGCAGGCTTCTGGCCTGGGAGCACTCCTCAGGATATTTCCCTTTGTCTTTAAAATGAAGTTTCTGCTGTGAGGTCTCTCTTCCTCAGTCCTTCTTACAGTAGCTGAAATATCAGTATTTTAATCAAAGAAAGGAGATATTCCTAGAAACTGCACAATTGCCCCTGTCCTTCTTTTAGGGGCACGAGTGGCAAATGACAGGCATTAAATTTCCTATTGTCCTATTTTGTTTCACGGGGATGCTGCAACAGTTTCTTCATCAGTAACTGCAAATTCGCTGCAGAGTGGATTTACACCACTCCTGGGATAGTGCAAGTAGGCTTAACTTCATGCCCTTGTTTCATTTGCATCCCTTATGCGTAGGAAGGCTGTCTTAATGGTGTATGTGTAATCCAGTCTGTTACAGAATGAATTGGGCCAGGTACAGCTTTCACATGTGGTGCTGATATTCATTTGTTAATCATTCCCCCCAAAACCTTTGGGAGCTAGTTTTCAGCTATGTTTGGTTTTTACAAGTGTTTCTGCTATTTTGAGAAAACATTTAGCTTGGAGTTCTTTCTCACAGAGGAAATGCCCCGAACCTGGCATTCATGAGAAACAGGGTTGCTAATGCAGCCGTTGTCCCAAAACACTGTATCAATGTATTTATTTTCAAAACAAAGCATTTATAGTCATCATCTTACGGTATAAATAACAAGTCAAAAAGAAATGCTAATTCATCATCTTTGACGATGAAATTTTTGCCTCCAAAAACAGAGTAAAAGCAAAAAGTTGCAATTTTTGCCCTTTCTACTGAGACAGTGGTGGGAACCTTTAGAGCTATTAATGAATATTTCGTGGGCAATATTTCAAGATTAGATAGGTCTTTACAAAGCTAAAATGAAACATTACAGATCACCTCAAAATCAACTGCTATGAAAATGCTTTGTGTTAAATAGACAGTTGGCAAACAACACTAAGAGTCGGAATTTTACATTACTACTTTGCTGCCTTGATTTGAAGGAAGGCTATTACAGCGATTAAGATGTCGAACAAACCAACTGAGCTGTGCTGAGACTTCAGGTAGGGGTTGGATTTTTTTATGAATTTCTTTTTCCTTTGGTATTTCCAAATCAGCAACTATTTAGAAATGAAGTTGCTGCAGTTTCTCTTCATTGTTAGGAATAATGGTCTCAAAGAACAAGCAGAGCAGAAAACATCATCTACTTTGCATCCTTAACTTCAAAGCACTGGGCAATGGGTGGTAGTTCCTTCAGGCTTAATGGAGGTATTGAGGCTGTCCTGCGTGGCTGGGGTGCCAAGAAACACTGGGCTATTGCCAGGGTTTATAGAGAGTAGCAAGAATGATTACAGGATTTATGAAGGATTATAGGATTACAGGGAAGTGTTTAACTTTGTCAAGAGAAGCTTAAGGGGCTGATTCTTTGTGTGATTTGACAGGAGTGAACGTCAGAGGCCAGCTGCAATTCAAGGCACTGTAGGAGAGCCTCTGTCCATGGAGAGCCCACACTTGCACAGATTTGGCCTGGAGCCTCATTGAGTTTTGTTGCATGTGTGGTTTTACCTGTTTCCAAGAGAGCTGAAATTGGACATTAGCAGAGATGGGTGGTCTAGCATTGGGACAGGCTGCCCAGAGAAGTAGTGGTCTCCCCATCCTTGGAGGTATTTGAGAGATGTGCTGATATGGCACTGAGGGACACAGTTTAGCAATGGGGCTCAGGCTCTGGAATACATCCAGAGAAGGGTCCAGCTGGTGGAGGGTCTGGAGCACAGGTCTTATGGGGAGTGACACAGAGAACTGGGATTTTTCAGTCTGGAGGAGACTCGGGAGACCTTGTGGCTCTCTACGATTAACCTGAAAGGAGGTTGTGGCAAGGTAAGGGTCACCATCTTCTCTCAGGTAACAATGACAGAACAAGAGGTAATGCCTTAAGTTGCACCAGGCGAAGTTCAGGTTGGATATTACAAAAAACTTCTCTGGAAGAGTGGTGAGGTACTGGAACAGGCTGATGGAGTCACTGTCCATGGAAGTGTTCAATAACCATGTAGATGTGACATTGAGAGACATAGTGGGCATCATGGTGATGTTTTGATGATTGGACTACTTGATGTAAGTGGTCTTTTCCAACCTTGATAATTCTATGGTTCTATCTAATGCTGATGTTTTTGCTGACAGACTTTCAAAGATCTCTGACATAATGGAACAGTCAGCTGGTGCTGCCTTTCAGTGTCCCTGTATGCTGGCCCTTTTATCCCCTAGAACAGATTTAGTTACTTAGGAGAAGTAGATTTCTCTCCTTCCCAAGTGTTTACTAATCACTCCCCTTCTAAAGACACATGCTACCAAAGTGAAAACAGAAAACCCTAACAGGCAAACCAGGAGAAATTTTGCTCCCATTGCACTATGACATTCATTGATGCTAGCTGAACTTTTATGGAGACCAAACAGTGGAAAAGAGCACAGTGAGGCAGCAGGTGGCACGTTTCAGCAGTGGTGACAGCAGCAGTAGTCACCTGTGCTGGTGCAGGTTTTTATTAGCACAACATGCATGCTTTTTGTTTATGGCTGGTGAAAACGCACAACTAATCATGGTGACTGTACTGAAAAATAGTGTTCTGTAGCTGAGAACTTACTCAGTCAAACTGTGTTTTCCTCTTTTGTATGTTTTAATTTCCATGGAAACAAATAAGCAATTCTCCCAGAGCACCCTATATATGACTAAAATAGTATAGAGCAGGAAAAAAAAACAACGAACCCTAAGAATCATATCTGTCTGCCTTAACTCCAAAAATACCCAAACAACTCAGTTGTTCCATGTGAATAAGAAGTAAAACTTCCCACTAAATTTTGAGCCTATATTTTCTTTCTGCTTCATAATCTCCACAGAACAATCTGGCAGCAATCCTTGAGCTTTTAGCTCCACATCCTGAGAAAGTTCAAACCGTTTTCTTCACACTATGCCTTTGTCCCTTCCCAAGCAGTTGTGCAGGAAGAGGTGAGACCCACCAAACCACAGTTTGCCTTGCTCCCTGTGAGCAACACTGTTGATGCAATGACCCAGCTCAGTCAGGGAGGGGAAAGGCTGAAGTGTTGTTTTATTTTTGTAGCAAAACTGATTCTAAATGATTGACTCCCATCCTTTGTTTCTCTTAAGGATTTCTGGTTACTGCGGCCGATTTCCTACAAGGAGGACACTGTGGAAGGGAGGATGAGAGGCAATATACGTGGGGGTGAGTTGGTCACTGAGTTATTTCTCTTAATTTGTAACCTTCACTGCTTGAGTGTCTGAAGATCTCCAGGGAAGAGCAAAATGTACAGCTCACAAGAAACAGCTAGGAGAGAAGGGGAAAGAGAGCTGCAGTGTGCTGTTGGTGTAGCTGGCTTGAGAACACATAACAACATTAACAGGGCAGGTTCACAGACACACATTCATTGGTTTTCTCCATCTTCTATGTCTATCTTGGATCTCTTCTTTTCTTGTGTCTTAACTTTTCTCACTACCCACGTAGTTTTGTTTTTTTTCCCCCATCTCTTTTTTTCTCTTTTGCCCTTTCGGCTGTTCACTTTCCATTGCTTTTGTACCCTGTCGTGCTCAAAGGTTAGGCACAGTGCAATGGAAAGAGCAGCACGTTCTGGCTCCAAATTAAATGCATTTTGACAGTACTGCTGGGATGTCTATGGAACTTTATGGGCAGATTTCATACAACTGGTAGTGCACGGAAAGGAGTGCTTTGAACTGAAGAAGGGTGTAGAGGGTCAAAGGAAGGCCTCGTGCTGTGTTTTGATCAATGGCCAAACAGGCTGTGAAGGTGCATCCTGTAAATGTCATTACTTTTGTTAACTTACTGGCTCACCCTTTGAATGAGGACTTCAGGGGAAAAAAAAGTGGGTCAGAAAACTTTTACAATTGAAAACCCAGAAAGTCCAAGGGAGTCCCATTTTTTTCCAAAGTCTATTACTGTAAAAGTGACATTCATAGAATCATAGAATCACTCAGGTTGGAAAAGACTTTCAAGATCATCAAGTTCAACCACAACCTAACCATACTACCCAGACTCTAACAACGCCTTGCTAAATCATGTCCCTGAGCACCACATCCAAACAGATTTTAAACACATTCAGGGATGGTGACTCAACCACCTCCATGGGCTGCTTATTCCAGTGCTTAACAGTCCTTTCTGTAGAGAAGTTTTTCCTGATATCCAACCTAAACCTCCCCTGATGCAACTTGAGGCCATTTCCCCCTTGTCTTGTCACCTGTCACCAATGAGAAGAGACCAACCCTATTCTCACTACAATCACATTTCAAGTGTTCAAGAAGAGCAATAAGGTCTCCCCTCAGCCTCTTCTTTCCCAGACTAAACAACCCCAGTTTCTTCAGCTACTCCTTATATGGCATATTCTCCAAGCCCTTCACAAGCCTTGTACTTTTTTGGACCTGCTCCAGCACCTCAAAGTCCTTTCTGTACTTAGGTGCCCAAAACCAAACACAGTACTTGAGGTGGGGCCTCACCAGCAAAAGGAAACAACTGCTGTCTGCACATCCTGATATTTCACAGCTAGTTTTATCTGAGTGACTCAAATAAAAAAAAAAATGGCATTGCCTATTCATTCCACTGTCAATATCTTAAAGTAGTTTAGATTCAGTTCTGAGATTAATATGATAAACTGTGACTCTCCCTGTTATTTTTTCCAGTGCTCTTACCTTCCCTTCTTTTTTTTTTTTTTTCATCTGAAATATGTGTTTTGTCAACATCTTTTTGTACTGAGAGTTGTTCAGAGGCTTTGAAGATAAAAAGGGAATATTTTGCATCAGTATTCACTGAGGTTCATTCATGGAAAATATTTAATTATAGAAAACCGATTGATTTTCAGAATAATCAGAATGCTTTCAGAGATCTGCAATAGTATTGGATTCCTCTTATTACATGAGTACAGCTGTGCTGAAGACCTGTAGCACCAGTGATGCAATGCATGAGCTGCAGCTGCTCCCTTCCCTGTTCTCATAAAAAGCTCCTGTGCTGAGGTATGTGGAGGTATTAAGTTTTCCAAAAGTTTATTGACTTCTGACGTCATTATCTTCTATGAGGAGGGAGAGCTGCAAAATGATGTCTGTGTTGCAGCTGCCCTCAGCTGCTAGCCAAGGCTGAGTGGTCACCCACCTCAGTGATGCCATCTCTTCTGCATTACATGGGGCGTTCTGCCCTGCCAGCCAGAAGGAAGTTCTTAGTTCATAGTAGTTGGTGATAACACCAATCCTTAGGTTTTGTGATTCTGTGTACCAAACCACTTATTAAAGTTTTGTCTGGGAAGTTGTTCAACAACTTATTCTCAAAGGTGGTCAACATCTAATCTGGGGTTGTACCTCCAGAAATATCAAGCTGATATTATCAAAGTGATATTTCAGGAAAGAATGTCAAACTGATGGATTACAGGTAACGGCAGAGAGCTGACATTTAACTGGATCTTAAGGAGATGACAGATCCATGAGTCCCCATGTTTTGCCAAAGTTAGAGCATGTACAGCTGTAGCTAGAAATGGTAGCTGTTTTTCTGTTTGTTGACATCAGATAATGATTTAGATAAGATGTAATCCTATTTATATTACTCAGCAACTCAGCAGCCACCTTCTTCCAGGAGTAGTGACCTCAAGCAGTGGGAATGGCCCATGTTGGCAGTGCCTCATACCCTCCATAGAGTCTGTCTGACAGTGAGTAAAGAGGAACTTTGGTTGGAGGGAGGTCTACCAGCAGCAATATGATTGAACCAAATATTAAATGGCAAAAGAGTGACAGGATCCTCAGATTAGCTACAATCCCTCTGTAATCTGTCACAATACAGAGAAAGCAGAGGGTGTTACTGCCCCTGCTGAAAGATTCTGTCTTAGTCCATAAGTTGCAGAGACATCCATAGATCCCATGGGAGTGGGGGTATGTACATAACCCAATATATCATCAAGTAGTCTCTCAGCTTCAGGGATGAAGGCCTGCAGTGACAATTCAAGCTTTAGCCTTTCTGATGTTTCATTTTGTGTAGAGTTTGTGGTTGCTGGGTTTTGAACTGACATTTTTAGTTCAAGGAGATTTCTATTTGTTTTCCTTTGTTTGTTTTGCTTTTTAATGTGGGGACAAGACTAAGTTTTTGTCTGTAAAATGAATGTTAATTCCTGGCATAATAAAAGTCAAATTTTTGTTTTCTTTTTGTGGTGTTATGTTACCCAGATTTATTGTTCAGCTCGTACAAAGATGAGGGCAGGCATTGGTTGAAGGACTATTGTAACTCTGCTGCATAGCTGTGCGGTATGGTTTAGACTGGGCTTCAGAGGTACTGAGCTGATCCTATGAGACTGTACTCTTGAATTTGACTAAGATAAATGATTTTGGAAGACTTTCACTGCAGCTCCTTGCAGGAAAATCTACTGGACATCTAGTTCCTCATAAGCAAATTGCTAATGTGAAATTGCTTGTAGCAACCACTGTAGTAGGTCTTCTGTTTAGAGCCTAAAGTTCAAAAATACAAAACTCAGGCAGGTTGAGAATCAATTCTTGATTATGTCTTCTGTCCATTTGTTCCTTACACGAAAACACTTGCAAAGAACTTGAAAAGCTGTGAAAATTGATCTAATGCAGTGGAGGTAAAAATTTAAATAATAATAATTTGCCTGGTGGCAACCACAAAGTGTTCAGTGAGGCCCAAAATGCAGTCTGGGGACCTGAAGGGAAGGCCCGCTGCCTTGAGAGCGCTGTGGGGAAACTTTTTGCAGCAACCACTGTGAGAGAGGGTGTTTGTTCCCTTAAGATGATGTCTGTGCCGAATAGGTTAGCAGTGGTTTGGGTTCTCTTCTTGGAGAGATAAATATAAATGGGTAGCATGGAGTACCCTGGTGGGTGGGAGGTCAGAGAGCAATGCATGGGAAAAGGGTGTGTGAAGTCCCCCTGCACATGGAGGGTTTGAACTAATTGCACAGAGGAAGGAAAGGGCTGAGGCATCGCCAGTGGCGTCTGCTCTTGGTATTTAAAAGCGGAAAAGAGGTCCTAAGAGAAGGAGGCTGCCCAGATAACAGGATGAATAATAGGAAAATCAGCTTCAAACCGTTATATAAATAGAGGGTAAGAAATAAACAATAGAGACTCAGTTACATACGTTATCTATCTCTGTCTTTCTTGGGAGTATGAATGAACAAAGTCTCAGTCTACTTTTTTCCCCATGGGACTCTTCCTCATTCAGAGATGGAGATAGCACTCCTACTTATGTTTGTTCGAGATGCAGTTTTCAGTGATTTCCACTGCTCCAAATGCTTTCAAAGCCCATGCCTTCTGGACCACTGCTAAGCCTCCTTTCCTTCCACCTCCTCCTTCCCTTCCCTGTCAAGGCCAAATAGATGTTTTTGCTGTGCTACTGTAAAGAGCCTGAGGAAGCGAGCAATATGAGAGTGTTTCCTACTTTTGTCTTCCCTTTCTTAAAGGAATGTGAGCAGTCATGGAGCTAGTTTTCAGCTTTATTATGATGCAGAAATGATATTTCTTGCTCACCAAACACAGCCCAATGTGCTCTATCCTTTCCGTCAAGTTCTTAACCAAGGTAACCACTCCCAAAATAAGTTAGCTGATTTCACGGGCTACCTGAGTTCTGATGAGCATAAAGAAAACCTGTATGTGAGTTTGAAAAGTTATGTTTTCAAATGAATCAGTAAGCATCTGTTCAGAGGCAAAATTAATTCCTACAGTCTCTCAGAAATAGATTTTAGGCAGTTAAGTATAAAACTGTCTGGGGAAAAAGAAAAAAAAAAAGCTTTTTCATCAGGAAACTTTTTTTTTCCTGATACTTTCTTTCAACTTTCTAGGAGAAATTTTAAGGTGTGTTCTATGGAAAAAAGTCAAAGGAACATTTATGATGATAGCATTAAATGTTGTAGGTGGATGCCACTGACCTAAGCATCCCTTCTCCTCTGGACTACTCCAGAGCATGCAATTTTCAGGACAGGGCTATAATTATCTTCAGTGTTTGTTTGGTCAAAAATACTATTTCTGTGCTGTTGGAGATTTTTCATGTTCCCCCCATGCTGACAAGCTGAGCACAGTTAAGCAGGCCAATATCAGACTGAGGCGCACTGTTCAATTCCAGGCCCAAGGTATGTGGTGCCACCTTGCTGTGCCCCAACTGTCCCACGGAAGTGACAGTGCCAGCTGTCCTTTTGCATCTTCATTCTCTGCCTGTGCCTGTTGGCAGGACCCAAGCCTGTGGTTTCAAAGAAGTGAAGCAATTACTGTGAGGTGACACACTGTCCCTGATGCTGTAATGATTACAGAGGGCATTGTTCTGTGCACATCATGCCCTGAATGCAGCCCTCTCATTGGCCACACACACACCTCTGGAAATAAGTATGCATTTACAACAAATTCAGGGAAAACATAGATGAGATAGTAGAAGAAAAATTTTGTTGTTGTTGTTGTTTTTTGTGGAAGTTATAAATGTTAAAACCTCTATTTGGCACCTCAAAAGCTGTGTTGTTCTTGCTTGCCTATCCCAACGGCTTTTGCAAGTTCTGGACAGTCTCAGAAGACACTAATGATGTTTATTTCTCCTTATCCTAATTCTTTCTCTCTGGGGAAGTTCATGGGGCAATAACCACTCCAAGGAGGATTTGTTTGTCTTCGAAGTCCAGACATGGGGCCAAGTGACCATTCCCCATTCCCATGACCCATTCCCTGCTCTGATATCCTTCCTGCTGTACTCTAACAGCTCTGATTGTTGTTTTGTGGCCCTCGAGTAAAACTGAAGGAAGACCAACATTACACAGAGGTATGGGCTGGGTTGGGTAGTCCAATGAGAGTTACTTAATCTTCCACTGAGCTCTGCCCACCATTTCCACAGAGGTGTTGCTGGAGGTGGCCATAGGCAGCAGCCTTCAGCCAGCGGAGCCCAAATCTTGCATGGGATCGTGGCAACTTCTCTGCACGTGCAATTTGCTCTAAGGTATTAAATGGCTCCTGCAATAGAACATTTGCTGAAGTAATGACATTCAAGCAGTGGTGGGTAACCAGTAGGAAATCAAGCCCTAATTAAAAAGCAAGAGCTTTGTCAAAACACTGCCTGTGATAATACACAATTTTCCAACCAAGTTTTTCTGCATTTGCGTTAGAGACTAACCCACTAGAGAGCATGTCTATGACTTCAGAATGACACAGAAAGAAAGAGGCAAAATTTAAAGATAATCTAATCTCATGCAGCTGTTAATCGAAAACACATTAAGTGGTAATACTGCCTTCATTCTGCAGGAATGATAGCTAGCAAGATGTCTATTTATGGAAAAAGAATTATGAGAATGTTAGGAAAATTAATTTTAGTCATCTTGTTAAAATGTCCAGGCTTAAATTTATAAGCATTCCTCTTTTCTATTTGGGCAAATTGCAGTTCTCTGAGGCCCTGTCACAGGGTTTGTTTATTTTTTTTTTTTCTTCAGAAGAAAAGTGATAGTTAAGTGCTGTAAGTGTGTTTTCTGCTTATGGAAAGTTGTACTTCATGTGTCTTGCAGTGACAGTCCTCTGGGTAAGGCATTTTATGAGAACCAGTGTAGTAACTGCAGGAACAGATCTTTCATGTTGCAGTCCTTCTCAGCTCTGCTGCTGATCTGAAGGGCCCACTACAAACCAAAGACTTGGCTCCTCTTTCCTGTGCTCACACTGATGTGCTCAGTGTACCTTGAGTAAATATTTATCTCCTTTTTTCCTCTTTTTTCTTTATTTTTCATCTTTATTTCTGTAGTTTATATATGTATTAAAAAAAAAAAAAAGAGCTTGTGCTAAGAGATTTTCTGACTTCATGGATGTTGCTCTGATGGCTCTGGCAGGAGCTCTGTCTATGGCTATGGAAGAAGGGGAGAAGCCGTAATTCAAGCTTTGGCCCTTGGTTTTCCTTTACTGTCTGTGCTGATACGTGCTGAGTGTTTCTCATGGTTCTCTTTCAGCGAGCTTAATACAGCAACTCTAACAGTAAATCAGGCCTGGAAATGTAACCTTCCTGCCCACACGTATTATAAATTGTCCTTTTCCATGATGGAAAGGGGTTAATAGCAGTTGCAATGGCCTCTATGGTACCTCTGCTCCGCTTCTTCCGCTACCATGGATTGCTCTTTGTTTAGACGAACACAATACCAGAAAAACACACTTGTTATCATTAATCCTTTTGGCTTAATTCCTTTTGGAATTCTTCTCAGGAAGAGTTTATCCTGAAATATGTTGGACACAGACTTTAACCGAGCTGTTTTTCTGTGTGACGAAAGAGAGAGCTGGGATCCAGTCTCTCACCACCACTAACCTCTGTACTCATTTTTATCTGCTATGAAAACTGTTATGTCAGACACATCCTCCTTTTCCCTGTTTGCCTGGAAGTCTGTGATTGTGCTGCAGATGCTACAGGGATCAGAGGACCTGAAGCCTGAGGGCCAGACTGAAGCTTTGTAGTCACACAAATCTTTGGTTTTCCCTTACTTCTACCTTTGTGCTCAGGGAGAAGAAGGTGACTCTGCTTTGCATCATGGAGGGGATTGCTCCACCTTTCACCCTGGCTCCTTCCTCTTGTTGTCCACTGCGCTCACTGCTGCCTCTGAACACCTAGAACCACACTGCAGCACAGTTTCTTTCAGTCCCATATGTCTGAGAGGCTGAAACAGATACTTTGTGCAGTGCCTTATGGTAACTGTTCTTCCCGCGCAGTTTTTAATCCACCATTGTAGAAGAATGTCTGCAAATTAATGTGAATCGAGGATCTTCAGTTCTGGATCTGGATCCAGTGGATCAAAATTGGACACAGTATATTGATCAGGTGAGTAGATACCCTTCTTAGACCTACTTTGATTTATCCAGGTGGATGTGCTTAGCTGCAATTGGAAAGGAGGCTTGTGAATGATAGGGAATAATAAGCATATAACAGCAGGCTAAGGGAAGTAGAATTCTGTGCGAAACTTGCAGCAAAGTCACTGGGTTCCTGTTCTGTGTGAGGGTTTTCTTTACACTCTTTATGGTGTGATTCATCCAGTGCTCACCTAACAGTAACATGTTTGAATTGGGATGTGATTCATTTTTCTTTCATGAGTCTCAAGGAAGCCCATTGTCGGTTAGCTCATGTAATAGTCTGCTTCAGTAGTCTGCAATGATCTGGATTCAGTGGAAGGGTACAAGCTCTCTTTGAGAGTGCTTAATTCTATCCTGTGTGGGAGATATAGGTGTTTTGTCGTTGTTGCTTTTATTCTTTTATTTGTTTATTTATTTTAAGGAGAAAGAAGCTGAGTAAAAATAAGCACACTTTGAAGCCCTCTATTTGTCAGGGATGAAGCTGAATTGGTGTACACAGTGCCCTGGACAGAATCGTACTCAGTTTTCTCTTCGAAGAAAAAGGAAGTCCATTTTGTTAGCAGCCAGTTTGGGACAACTGAGTGGAAGCATTCCCTGCAATGGAGGCAGCCCAAGGGTAGGGTAGGAAATCGGGACCTATGGCATCCAGAGAGTCACCAAAATAAAAGATGTGCAGCTTCTTGTGGCCAGACCCAGGCAGGGTCTGTGATGGGACAGGGGGCAGCCTTCTTCCTTGTATGGGGCTCCTCTGAGTGAATAAAGATAGATGTTAACAGAGATATGGATAAGAAGAATCTTGCTCTTTTTCTGTTCTGAATATAAATTTTTTGCTGACAAGGTCTTTCATTCATACCAGAGTAAACAAAGAGGATAGACTTTGAGAAAAGATTTGATACTGAATCCATACACTAAAATGGATTGACGCTGTCTGTGTTTGGTTGGTGTTCTACTGTGTCAAAAATTCAAATATAAATGGTACTCGAATATGTAGTACTAAAAACTGATCTGAGTAAACTTGCCTAGCCCAGAAACTTTAACAGTTTTTGAGCTTCTCTCTCTGAACATACAGTCCTGAAGGAGAAGAAGACACAGAAGAGTTGAACAACTGAGGATGTAATTTAAAAGATCATGGGTTCTGTTTTGTTCTTAATCAATGAAAACTGGGGGTCCAGCGGGACGAAGCTGGTACTCAATCTCTGCCGCTTCCTGCCACCTAGTGGTTAGTTTTCTGCCAGTCTTCTGGCCAGCATTTTTGCAGCACTCTAAAAGATGATCAGAAGAGAGGTGGGATGCTGTGTGATGGGTGATGCACTACAAGCATTCTGCCCTCTCCTAGCCGAGTGACCCCAGCGCTCCTGCCCACTCTCATCAGCGTGGGTCTGACCCCTCTCACTTCTCCTTTCCACAGCCTCCCCAGGCAGTGCACATTTTGCAAAGTACTTCAGTGCATCACTTTTGATGCTTGCTAAATAACTAAGCTGATGTAGGGGACAGTGGAATCACAGCAGGTTTTCTAGTCCATTGTGTTATGAGGTTGAGTGGAACACCATCCTCCAGGCTTCAGGACATGATGTCATCCCGATTGTGAGCTCCCAGCATCGCACCCAGACATCCCCAAACTGACAGGTAAAACACATGGAAACATTTTTCTGGTCAGCCCCTCCATGGCCTTCCCTGCTTTCTGATGTGTATCCCCTCAGTAGCATCCAACCTTTTTAGTAAGACTTTAACCTCACCTAACTATTTGGGGATAACTGTTAGTTTAGGTTGGTGAACTCAGGTGCTGCTGCATATTGTAGGAGGCAGTCTGACTCACAAATGCAGGTGAGTGGGTTGGCCTAACACTTCAGTCTTCTCTTTGCCCATTCACTGGAACTGAGTAAGTTGTTCTTTGTGTATGCTTGTGGTATGCTGAATGGGTTTCAAGTGTATTTTTTTTTTTCCTGGAAGGACTTGGATCTTCATTCAGCTATTGACACAGTGCTGCCTATTCACTATATACAGAAAGCAATCCAGACTAGTTTCAGTCTCCAGGGTGTTGTTTTTGCAAGCCATTTCAGATTATCAGGGTTTTTAATGCTGTAGAAGGGTTCCCAGAGGAAGTAAAGTCCTTTGACACGCTCATCCAAAATTTCCACCCACGCAGAAAATGAAAGACAATAGTGTTCTTTACAAGCCAGGTACCTTCCACCTTACCCTTTACGGTAATGAGATAAAGCAAAACCAGGAAATTGCCAAGTCTTGTTAATTTGTATTTTTTCTCCCCCTGACCTCCACTTCCAGCAAAATCAGCACATATCTAGCAGCAGAGGCATGGAAAGGCAGGTGGTTTTCCTTGTTCACTTCAGGGCATCTCCCTGGGGACAGGACATCTGCCTGTGAAGAGTCAGCATGCAGGTGATCAAGGCACAGGTGTTTACTGCACCTGCCAGGAGGAGGAGAGAACATGGACTGTTGTGGCCAGAACAAGCCCATAGCTGCCCATAGCAGCTCAAGATTGTCACAACTCCTGACAAAATAACATGGAAATTGTCTTTTACCTGTGCAAGGAATTTTCACAACCCATACCTCCACTGAGATTATGGATTTGAAATCGATTTTATATACTACAGTCAAAGCTTGCTAATGCAATATCTGTCTGTTTTCTGGAGCAAGAATGCTGTTTCCAAATACATGAATTCACAGTCTTTTATCTGTCACAGATAAAATAAATAAGGAATTATTTGAGACCAGTTTGCTGATCCAGAGAAATAGGATCTTCCAAGGCAACGACTGGGTTTTCAGGCATTGTGCCTCAAAAGCATCCTCAAACAATCTGAGAGCACAGAGAACAGAAACAAGGTTGTTGGTGGGTCTGAGGATGGGCTGAAAGATCTGGAGTCGTTTAGCCTAGATTGAGATGTAAGCACTTCAAATGCACACCTGTAAAGAGGGTAGCACTAAATGTTCTTTGCACCAGCTTGAAATACTTGAAGTTCTTGCAAGGATGTTCATGATAAATGATAGGAAAAATCTCTATTTGTTGCCATGATAAGATGCTAAATAGGTGAGCTTGAGTGACAAGGGAATGTCCATCACCAAAGGTCTTGATAAACAAGTTAGAGAAAGCATTGCTTGCAATGTCTTCAGTATTGGGTCACATGTTCTTTTCCACACTTTTTTCTTTTACTCTACTAAATAAGTTATTTCCTTAATTTTACAGATAGGAAAGGTGGAGTTTTGAAAAGAGCCCAGCCCTGAGCATCCTCATGTGCTTCCAAAGTTGACTCCAGCTGAATTGCTGTCCAGAGGGCCCCTTCCCAGTGAGATGCGAGATCCTAAGTATAGATCTCAGTGATTTTCTCAAGAATAGACGTGTCATACATAGTGTAAGAGCCAAGAATGTGTGCAGATGGCTTTCAGGAAGGCATTTTTGTTTCATTTTGGAACTGACAGACAGAAATTGTCCAATTTCCAAGCAGTTAACGCTCACACTTCCTAGATATGAAATGAGTGCATTTTTGTACATGTAGGGTTATGTGTTACAGCAGTTACTTCAAGATTGAACTACGTTTCTTCTCTTTTTACTAGGGAAAAAGTTCCCAGGGCTTTCTGTGCTGGGGAAAGACGCAGCAGCACTAATTCTGATACCAAGTATTCTCTTACAAACAGAGAGATGCTGCAGATCTCCTCAGAAGAGGAGAAAAGGAGGACTTGCACCTCCATCTGACACAGTTAAAATCTCTCCCTGTGCATTTATCAGCTTGCATATCTCTGTGGAATGCTGTGCTTTAGCAAGGGCTATATCACTAGGGAAGTACTGCAAAGAAACATGAGTTCCACGGGATTTCTGAGAAAAGTTTTTCCTCTACTTTTGTTCACTTCTGAGTTTGCTTCCTGGCAGCCTCTTCCTTAATGTGAGGTCAGCCAGAGTACTTTCACAGTTTTTTCTTGTCTGTTTTGTCATTTGTTTCTCTTTCACAGGCTTACAGCTCTGAAGTCTTTCCAAGAGAGAAGAGAAACAGAATTGGAAGATGAGAGCATTGCACAGGCACTGAAAGCTGTTTCTGTTCAACCTTTGTTTCATCAAGAAAAGTGGATGTCTGTAATCAAAGTACACATTACTTCCCATTACGTACTTTTAATGTGAGACCAGTGTTTCAGTAATGCCTGCTGCCAGACTGCAGAGAAAAGGAAACCTGGTGTATCACCGGGATTTTCAGCCTCTGAGCAAGATAACCAACTATGGTATGCGATGGTGATGCCCCCAGCTGGTGCACTGATAGTGCTACTGTAACCACAGTCTCTACAGAGTTTTCCTTCTCACTCTCCCACTGTGACCGAGGCTGCTACCTTCATGAATTTCTTGAGAACTGAAGCTACCACTTCTTACAGGAAACCATGGCTGTCAATGACTGAGGCGTGAACAAAGAAAGCTAAAAGCTTATTATTTTTGATGTTATTAAATGTAAAGGAAATTATGATTTTGAAAGCTTTTAGGCCTTTCTGCAGAATTCATGAAAATGCAGAAAGACGGTGTTAGATCCCCAGTGTGAAGTTTAGGTGGGAGATTTTAGTATTAACAGCTTTAAAAAGGAGAGAGTGATTTAGCAGATGCCACCTCTGCTTCACCATCCTTCCTGAAATCCGGCAATGCCAAAAGGTTTCTCAGTGCACACTGAAAGTCAGCAAACCTATCTATCTTTTTTACCAAGGCTGAAATTGTTCTAGTACAGGTTAGAGGAAAGAAAACAGATGTGATCTTTTAAACCTCTGAGACTACACCCAGAAATCTGAACATTGGTTTTATGATTATCCTACGCTCTGTTTGAGGAACTGCTATCTGTAAGACTTAAACACAAGCAGGCGTCACATGAAGTAGCTCCACAGATTCCAGTCATGCTGACGTGAATGGTGCTGAGACCTGATGAAACTTGACCACATTTCCATCTTTCTGTCACCAGATACATATCAGTGCATCTGGTTACGTGCAGAAATGTTGTGCATGCAGTGGATGTGCTTTCCTATGAATGCTACCCCAACTAGGAGGAGCAAGTAGTCCACATAAAATATTATTAGCCACTATGTCAGATAGAAAGAAGTGATGGATGATTATTAATAAGAAACTCTCATTGGCAAAGAAAGTTTGGTTTACCTGTAAGTAAAAGTCACTTGGATGTAAACCTAGCTGCAACATCACTAACTTAAGGTAGAAATGTTACTCGAGAATTGGTGCAAAATGATCATTCCCAGGTTCTCAGATAAGGCTGATGACATTTCATGCCCAATATATTCTGTGCTCCACATTACAGGTGGCCATCTGAATCTCCTTTCAATACAAAGACTAAATTTGAAATTTAGGTTCAGGCTAGGTAGTGAATTGCTGTTGTTAGGAATGTAAAGGGCGTGGGAACTTCACCTATGAGAAACTGAAAAGATATGTATGACACTGATTACATGCCTCTACCACTGACCCTTGTGGTTGGAAACATTCAGCCTGAGGGTTTACTTGGCTTCTAAGCATTTTCCTTTTCATTAGGCTTTTTTTTAAAATTTATTTATTTTTGTCATCAAAAGTAGTAGTTGTTGCTTAAAACTCACTCAAAACCAAGGGTTCTTCACTTTGCAAATCACTGTCTGTACTGAAGGACATGGGGCTGTTTACATCTCGAGCTCTGTAGCCAGCTCTGCTGTCCTCTAGGCTCTGGTGGTCCTCTCTTCTGTGCACCCCTTCATATCTGTCTCTTCTGCTTTCTGAGACCTGCTCCTGGCACCATCTGAGCACTTCTTCCCAGCTCTGGTTTCCATTATCCCTGGGATGGCATTTGTTGATCTGAAATGAGGTATGGAAGCAGAGCTGTGGAGACCAGAGAATGGGGAACCTGCCTCTAGGAGCAGGGTGGGGAGCTGGCCAGGCGTGGAAATGGATACTTGCTTCTCCTCTCAACTTTCTTGTGCACGTGGGCTAGTGCCAAGGCTCAGCTCTGTCTGTGTTCCCTGTTCCTTATGAGGAAGTGGGCTAGAGGAAGACCCAGGAAAGATTAGCACTTGTCTGGAAGGTGGGAATGTCCTAGCTGACAGCAGTCTGTGGAGCCTGGAGCTGTAATCAGCTCAGGGTGAAAATACTGCAGAAACAGATAATTGGAGAATCAAGGCTTGGCAGGCTGTTGCTTGATCTGGCAATATGGCAAAGTGTGTGGTTTGCTAAGAACTGTCCCATCTGATAGACTTTGGAGGCCAAGAGCTGGCAAATAAGTAAGCCTCAAGTAATTACCTTTATTTTTGCTTTATAAGCAAGCAAGATTCAGCAGTGGAAGGTATAAATAAAGAAAGCAATACTAGGAGAGTTGATGTGTTTATGGCCTAAGAGCCTACTCTTTCCATTGAGGCTTGTGAGAGGCTTATGTGCTGTGCAGGTTACTTTGAGGAGGAGGAAATGGATAGCACAGCTACATCTGCCTCCTGTCCAAAAAAAATGCTGCTGGATTGTGATGCAGTGTGGTAACGTGCCTTAACAGACCTTCAGCACCACAGACTTCACTCTTTTCCTCCTTTGTGGGGGTGTGGGTCTAACTGACAGCTGCACAGCTTTGTATTCTTTGAGCTTCCTGTCTGACTATACCCACATAACATACGCAGTACAAAAATAGCAACAGAGAATCAAGCAGTAGCAAATCATGTGTTAAAAGCTGGAGGCCTCCAGACCATGTCTTATGGAGGGTGCACAGGTGCTGTATGTTCCCCACAAAGCCGGACGTGGCTGTTTGCTTCCTGCAGTGGACAATAGCTGTCTGACAAGCCTTACACAGCTGCTGTCAGGTGTGATGTCTCACGTGTAACATCATGTCACTGAGAGGAGCACTGGGTGATCGGGATGAACATGCAAGTCCTTGACTGAAATTATTGAATCGTAGAATCATTAAGGTTGGAAAAGACCACTAAAACCATTTAGTCCAACCATCAACCCTTGACCACCATGCCCACTAGCAGACCTTCTATCCACTGAGTAGCTTAACTGCACTGTCAGAAATAGCAACTCTTATTTCTCTCAAAAGATTATGAAAACTGGTGCTGCCCTTGACCTGAATGGGTTATTTGTACCTTAAGTGGCAGATGTTACACATTAAGTGGCAGTTTCAGTCAGCACGTTTTGTTTCCCTCCTTCAAAAAAAAACATAGACTTTCAGTGGTTTTGATTAAAAAAAAAAAAGAGAGAGAAAGAGAGAGAGAACAAACTGTAAGCTCCAGTGCTTTACTTTTCTCTGCTGGCACGCCTGATGGTAAGGTGGCAAGGTGCTTCCTGTTTATCTACAAAAATCTCATCTTCCAAACCAAACCTTGATCTCAGGGGACCTCTTAAGCCAAGGTTTGGCCTTGGTCTGAGCATGGCACATTCAGATTTTTCTAGCATTGCAGCTGGTGGCTGTGCAGTACTTCTCACAGCTGTGCTTGGTCTCCTTTAGCTCTCAATCACATAAGCATCGTTCTGGGGCAGAGCTCATGGTAGAGTGCATGATGGGTGGAAGACAAGTGTGCCACAAGTGCAATAAGTGATCTACATTATCAACATATCAGGGTTAATGCATATCTGGTAACGACTTTGGTGTTAGATAGAACTATGCCAGGGTGAGATATGAAGCCTGACTTCCTTCCATCAACTGCAAATCATCCAGTGTGTTATGTGCATGCTGAGAACTGCTACGCTCCTCCTTTTCCACTGTGGTCTGCATTTTTAACCAAGTTGAAGACTCTCTGTTTGCTTCTGCAGACCTCTTGGTGCAGATAATGCTAAGTGTAGTTTTTCAGAGTATTGTGTTGCTGGATACCATGGTACCATGCAGATGAGTGCCATCCAAACTATGATGAGGTAAGTACTGCAAAAAAAGGTCGTGAACATTCTCCTCGAAGTTCAAATGGCACTTAGGTCCTTACCTCCTTTTTATCTTCTTCCCCACAAACCTGAGCAAGAAGCGTAATCATGTTCTTGTACCAGTGTTGGTAGGAAACGTTGTTGTGGCACAGCTGTACACGGCTACTTATGAACAGAATGTTTTTATTTTGACTGTGGTCAGTCACTGCTCAGCATTTGTTATTTCCATTGACTCATCGTGGACAAAAGTAATATGCATTAACTTAGCTAACCAGTCATTACACCAGGAGGGAAAAAGAAAACACTCTATGTATTTTCACACATTATTTGTGTGACTTCTTAATAAAAAAAAAGGCAACCTTTGCTTTCCCATCTTCTTGCCTGTTCCCCGCAAGAAGCAAGCAAGCAAAAGTATTTACATGATTTTAGTTAATAGGAGGATTATGCTTTCAAGATGTTCAAGGAACTCTGCAAGGAGGTAAACTGGAATGAGAAACAGAATTTTTTTTAAGGGTGGCGTTCTTAGAAACTCAGAGAAAATTTCTCCCCCGTGCATTTTTAGTATTTACTTTGGAGGAATTAATATCCGTATCATTTCCCTCATGGATTCCTTTTATATGTTTATTACCTAGGAAAGCCCTCCCTTCTCTCCCCTTTGCCTCTGTTTGAAAAGTCAGATTGGAAGCAGAATACTGAGCAAAGGGAGAACAGGAAAGATGCTGTGTTCCTTTTTATTCCTCCGTTTAAGAGACACATATCCAGTGCAATTACCCATCCATTTGCATCGCACAGGCTGTGTTTTGAACTCCATCCACAGGTTCTTCTAAACAAAAGAGAAGTTTTCCCGGGAGAGAAAGGAAAGACATCCTGGAGGGAAGATAAACCTGAGACTGCATGCAAAATGTCGGTTTGGAGAAGTCAACCGTATTTATTTGTTTACCTTAATAGCGGCATATTCTGTACATTCATTTTCTATAGAGAAATTCCTTCTCTGATGTTTTTTTGCAGAAGCAGAATGGTTTAGTGAGGCGTATATGAGGACATCTTGGATTTCATGTGAAGCTGGGATGGAAGGATCATTAAAAGGTTCGTTAGATGTTGTCTCCTGAGCGTTACAGTGAGGAACACTGTCACATATCTTGTTGCCAGGCAAGAGCTGAGGTAGACTAGACATGGGGCAGTAAAGTGAGGAGCTTTCATCTGAAGCTGGAGTTGTCTCGGAAGCATGGGATGGAAGAGCTGATGAACTTCTGACCTGCAAAAGACAGAACAGTAGAGCTCTGTGCATGTCTGGCTATTACCTGTACTTCTGCTAGATAAGAGGTGGGTAAGATTCTACTGATCTTGCTGTATCCCTTTAAAACTGCTTTTGAAGAAGGGTGCATTGCACTAATCACTGGATTTTCTTCTGATCACTGAAAATCATACTCGTGTATCCAGCCTTCCTCTGCTTCCCTTCCCAAACTCAGTTGTGTCTTTCCTTGCATGATTTCAACCAAGCCAAAACTGATCTATCCTCTTGAGAGCCCTTCTATACCACTCATTCAGGCTCTCCTTTCTGAGCCTGTTAAATCCACCTTTTCACCTCCAAACTCCAAAGTATATCCAATTGCCCTCATTCTTCTATTTCCTGATCTCCCACCTATTACCCTTTAAAAAAAAAATAATAATAATAATCCAAATAAATGTCTTCTCAAATCTGCAAGTTCCTCTCTAAGTCCATCTCTCTCTGAAGAAACCCTCTTCTGGCATCCATTTTTCCAGCCACTTAGGACATACTGCCTTCAGTTTTCTTTCCCCCACCATGTCTTTCGGGAACACTCCAATCCATTTGGTGCCCTTTGATCCCCCAGCTGCCGGCTCCTGTTGTGTCTTCAGCATTCTGCCTTCTGCTCATTTAATTTCTTTGGAACCGATTGCAAGAACTGTGTGAATTCATGCTAGTCACATAAGAAAGTCCTTCTCGATCATTTTCCTCACCCTGTGGGTGATTTTTTGTCTTACGCAGACTGTCAGAACCAGGTCAGCAGAGGTGCTTTAGGTGTCTCAACTCCCACTGGAATGGTTTTACAATTTAATGCATTATAAAAGGAGCTTATATGTTTAAAGTGCCTTTGTGGCTAAAACACTGAATTTTTTTCCCATCAGCTCAGACAAGGTGATATCTCAAGCCAGGGAAGCCATTCTTTCCAGGCACCACAACTAAACCTGTCTGCAATCCCACTCCATGTTTTACACTGTGCAAAAATTTATTTCTGGTACATGGTTATGCTGAACATAATCAGGTTTCAGTGGTGGCAGAATTTAAGCATACCCGGCTCTCTCGCCTCTGTGGTGTTGATGGAGTTCTCTTATGCTTTCCTAGGAAGAAGGAAAAAAAAAAAAAAAAGGATGTTTTAATAAATCAGCATTGAGAAGATGCCTTTCTGCTCACAATGGACTAGTATAGATTACCAAAGCAGTCCTTGCCTTACTGAGTGCCCTTCAAAGAAAAAGATTCTATCTCCAAACTGGATTTGGGAATTGTTTTACTGCCAAAAGATAATCAGCATAACATGATGTTCTTATAGAATGTGTTTCTGTGTTCCTTAGAGCTTCTCTGAACAGGGGCAGATAAATTCCTAGTAGACTTGTGGCTCATTTTCTTTCTATGCAGTGAAATGGCAAGAAAAGGTACGGAAAATCCTTAAGCCATCATATGAAAAAAACAAATGATTGCTTCGCTTAATATGATGTGGGGACTCCAGGATTCCCCCTTGACTTAGAACATGGCAGCTTTGTAAGAGTTCCTGTAAAACAGGAGGGATTAATAATATAACTATTTGATAGCTCAGAGAGAAAAGTGGGAATATAAAATGTAACTACACTAAAAAAAAATAAAAAATAAAAAAAACAAACAGGAAAAAATCCAACAAGGCATGGAATAAATTAACTTTTTGAAGATTCATTATTTTAACCAGCACACTTAACAAGGACTATTACTACTTAGGGTAATCATAGGGGATTTTCATTGACCTTTGAACAAAACTTTAAACTATGATATCAGATGCACAATGGGAAAACATGATAAAACTGCTCACCGTGATACCTTCTTAGACTCCAAAACACGCATATGAAGATGAATGGGCAACACAGACCCACGGATATGGAAGCATAAGTAATGTGCAGTGTCTTGTTTTTTCCACGTTCTTTTGACTTAGTAGTGGCATCTGAAACTGCAATAACATGCATTAGCATAGAGTAATATTTGACTGGAGTTTTTAGCATTTGTTCTTTCAGATACAACTACTTCTGATACAACTTTCTGATACAGCTAGCTTCTTAATGTAATTAAAACATCCTTTAGCTTGGTACAGCATGTCATGACATAACCAACACCATGGATATATTAGCAAGTATGAAGATGCTGGAATGAGAAGTGTGCAGAAAAGTGTCACTGAGGAATGATATATACTACAAGGCTGACAGAAACAAGGGGTCAGAATTAAAGCGTAGCTCTAAACTTACAATGCATTCTAAGATTAAGGTCTTCCTTCCTCTTCTTTTTCTGTAGTACTTGCACAGTAGACAAAAACAGCTAAAAAGCTTTCTGATAGTTTTGTATGTAATGGACAAGCCTAGAAATTGATGTTGTTATGGCTTATGCACACGGCATCATTAGGAAGATAACTATTTTAGGGGTGTCACTTAAATGTAATACTGAAACTCATAGCAGTACCGGTTGCTTTGCTTCTCTTTAAGAGGAAATGAGAAATTGGAACTTACTTTTTGATGAAGGTGTGGTGATGTCCACAGACTTTCCTGAAAGAGAAAAATAAGACAGAGAAATGAAACTGCAACCTGATGTTTTGCACTGCAGTTGTGTTCTCTGCTCCACACACTGAAGTCTCAACAAAACTCACCTTCAACCTGCTGATGGAAGAGGGAACAAAATACAACAAACAAAATCTGCAGTGATTTGTGGGAGAGGGAAATGAAATATTGGTTTTCCACTGCTGACAAAGTCGTTCTATGTTTCAGACCTCCTTGTTACTCATATAAACACATTAATAGAGCACATACTTTGTACACTGAGATCTATTTCACCATTTATTCATGTTACGATATTTGTGAATATACCGTTCTGATAGTGAAGAATCTCTGCTCTTTTTGCTTCAGATGAAATCTGTATCACAGAAGCTGGGAAAATACTGTGTCTGCTGGCAGATTATAGCCATAAATTTGGATGTTGCTATCTATGCTAAAACTTTTCCTGTGGCAAAAACTAAGTGTTACAAATCCATTAACTTACCAGGAAAAGAAACAGCAACAGAACAGTTTTATAACTGCATAGGCTTAGTAGGACATTACAGATAAGCAAAATGCTTTCTAGCTGCAGAGCAATGTTGAGGAGGGCAGATGTGGTTCATCATTATCTAGATTTCACATCTGCTTGAGTTAGTGTGAAAGTATCACTTGTCCTTTACTCCTTGAGGGTATTTTAAGCTCGGTGATCTTTTCTGTTCTTAAACTTCTCAGATATAAAATTATACTTTCTCTGATCTAGCTGGTAGCAACTCACAGAGGGGTTGAAACTAGATGATCATTAAGGTCTCTTCCAACCTAGGCCATTCTATGATTATATGATTCTCTATTGCAAGATCATTCCCAACAAGAGGCTAGAACTGCTTTGTTCTCTTTACTGTTGTGTTGACTCAATATGTTGACAATGAATACATGCCTATTGCCATCGTCTAGTCATATAGCAGTCTGTTCCCCCATAGTCATTCTTTGTTCCAGCTGATAATTTTAAATTATTGAATAATTCACAAAAGGCCATTTGGTGCTTTGCTTTTCTCTTCCAGATCCTCCTTTTCTTTTTCTCTTTTTCTCCAGCACCAAGAGGCAGGACAGAAGCGTGAGGGTGGTAATTACCCACTCAGCTGATTTTGGATCGTTACTGTGCTACCAGAAAAACATGCTGGGAGAAGCCATCATCCAGCATGAATGAGTTTTCCTGTATATGGAATCCACTTGTTTAATAGAGCTCTTTATGAGATTTAAGGGGACTCACTTTAAACAATAACAGAATCATACAGTTGTAGGAGTTGGAAAGGACCTCTGGAGATCAAGTCCAACCTCTTCTGTTAAAGCAGTTCCCTACAGCATGTCACACAGGAAAGTGTTCAGGAGGGTTTTGAACATCTCCAGAGGAGACTCCACAACCTCTCTGGGCAGCCTGTGCCAGTGCTCCATCAGCTTCAGGGTAAAGAAGTTTTTCCTCATGTATGCATGGAACTGCCTGTATTTCTGGTTGTGCCCATTGCCCCTTGTCCTGTCACTGGGAAGCACTGAATGAGACTGGCCACATCCACTTGGCTCCTGCCCTTTAGATATTTATCAATAGTGATGAGATCCTCTCTCAATCTTCTCCAGGCTGAACAGTCTTTCTCATAAAGGAGATGCTCCAGGCCCCTAATCCTCTTTTGGATTAAACACTGGGCTCCCTCTAGAAGATTCCTGTCTTTCTTGAATGAGGAGCCCAGAACTGGATGCAGTACTCCAGATGTGGCCTCACCAGGGCAGAGTTGATGGGGAAAACCTCCTCCCTCAACATTCATGCTCTTCTTAATGAACTCCACTGTGCCACATGGCCACACTCCCCTAGTGTACAACTGCTCCCTGTGTCATTCTGGTAAAGAGGAAAAACTTTGGAGTGAAAATACTGGACTCCCATTGTGCTTTGCTGTTGTTCAGCAGCACTCATCCTTCCATCTCTGTGTTGCACAACTACGTGACTGGCCTTTCCTCACAGTAGCAAACTAGGCAGTGTATAACCAAATAGTTACCAAATCTTGTCCTTTGAGGTTCTTCGAACTTTAGTTTCAACTAGGCAATCACTGGCACCAAATCCAAGAAGAGAAGAAAAATATGAGCAAAATTGTGATGTGCGGGGATTGGTTATATATTCACAAAACCACTAATCACAGTTTCTTTTCTCTCTCACTTTTGCTAGGTTTTCTTTGTCTACTTTCAGGTCTTATATCTATATGGACACTGATAGCAGACAAATCAAGACTATGGCTTCCCTAATTTTTAGGAGATTTGTTAAAATTGACTCTCTCCCTCTGATATGAATATCAGTCTTTATCTCAATAAAATCTGAAATTGTTGTTTAGAGAGAAAATATGTAAAATATGCATAGATTTTCTTGTGCCATCCTTCTCACAGACATTTTCTGTTACCTTTTAGATTTATTTTAGATTATTGTTTACTTCACAATTATTAATAATTTACAGAAGTAAAGGCTTTTGTTTGGTAGTGATTTGTCATAATCAGAATAATGAAAATAATTATATCTATATTGTATATATGTTATCTCTGTTTCTTCAGTCTTCTAAAGTTCTCAGTGTTGAAGCTCTAGTATATCACTTTTACTCTGGGTCTTAGTATTGAATGTCCTGACCTTTTATTAAAGATTTTTGTTTCCTATGGTACTTGTTTTCTTTGGCTAAGTAATAAAAACTATGTGACACAGAAGAGCTTCCTACTTCCCTACCCTCTCTTGTAGTACAGTACTTATGTAATGGAGAGTGATTGCTTGCAAGTCCAGAGAAAGAAATCCTGTCTGTATTTTCCAGTTGATGATTGTAGAAAAAACAAATAAGCAAACTGCTTGTCAGCCTTGGGAAGATAAAGAGGACATAACATTCTGAATGAATTTATCAGCAACAAATGACGGCAAAGTTGTCTGATTTCCCTCTGTGACCAGGTAACAGACACCGTGAAGAGTCAAGCGGTCCTCTCTGTCTATCTATGGTATATCTTGACTTCTGTGGTATTTCTGAGGCTGCCTTTGACAATTGTTACCTAGATATCTTGATAACATGCTATAATTGAACTTACAATAGCTGCAGAACCCTAAATGATTAGACCAGAACAAAGTCAAAATGAAAGAATATGCTAACAGAGGTTATGTGTTGATTTGGCTTGAGACCAGTTTTGTGCATATATATGTATATATATAGACTAGTGACTCTCAGTTGACTAAAAAGATAATATCTATTAAATTTACAGACATTAGAAAGCTGGCAGAAATTATATAGGCACTAAAAGACAGGCTTTGACTTCGGGGTGATGCTGCTGAATCAGGTAAGTGTTGAATGAATTAGACAGGTGATAGTTCAAGAAGACAAGTGCAAAATACTAAACTTTCATAGCAAAGTGATTGGTAATGCGAAGACTGACTAAGAACAATAGCACCATACTTAATCCACTCAACATCAGATGAAGATGGGTTGTGTGGGTTGTTTGAAGGGAAAATGTCTTATCAATGTCACTTCTTGTTCTAAAGAAATTATTGTCTTGCACTGATCAGTAACACTACTGATACACCTAGAGTAACATTCAGCGGCAGACCCTCTCAAAGAGAACAGGGTGCTACTCTCTGTGCAGAAAGGTTCACCTTCTGGGCTTACTGGGAGCGTGGGTCATTTAAGCATGTTCCTGCACTGATAGCACAAGAATTCCCTCCTTATGATTTCTTGCACTGTCACTAGTTAAATTGTAAGCAGTTAATTCCACTGCTGTCAAAGGATTTCCTTGATTACAATTTGATTTAAAAAAAAAATGCTCCACTGGAATTGAACTAATTTCACATTCCTTTTGCTGATGTAGTATGTTTTCAAGAGAGTTCAAATGACATATGCTAAGCAGTTTCTCAGCCAGGTTAGCTTGATTAACATTTCCTCTTTTTTTTCTTCCCAAGTACCTCTGCAAACGTATGCCATAATTGTATTCCTTCTTCATCTGATGGTGAGCGTTCACTGTACTAGTGTAATTACAACATAATCAGGTTTGCTAAAATTATATTTCTAAAGGAAAATTTCCAGCCACTACTGGGTCTAAATCCAATTCTCTTTTTTCACTAAGTCACCTGTGTAATACATTTTTTAGTCTTCAAGTCCAGCTGCTGCTACAGGTGAAAGTGTTTGGCAATAAGCTGGCAATTAACCATAGCAAATAAAGCCTCTTTTCCCCTTCTTCTTAGGGTGTAAAAAAAGTAAGAAGCAAAGCGTGTAGAAGGATAGAAAGGAAATGGACTGAAAGTAGTGTAGTTGTATTTTTGGGAGAAGAAGCTCAGCTTGCTGGATATTGATATAATTGTCATGGTTAAAGTTTGTGAATCCCTTAGAAGCACCCTGTGGATGGTAGGTAAATGCTATTTATTGAGTGATTTACTTTTTTTTCCCCCCTCTGTCAGTTAAACAGGAATCTTTTGAACTTGTTAACCAGGACTGATACAAGCTATGGTTACCTTTTGTTGCATATGAGAGTTTGTATGCTGCCTTACAAAAGGACTCCTCTTAGAAGTGTAGGATGATTGGGCTTTAGATTGCTTTTAAATCTTTTTTTCTTCCAGTTATAAAGCACTGATTGGAGTATAAAAAATAACTGCGGTTGTCTTTTTTTTTTTTTGTAATACTTCTGTGACTTGTTAATGATTGATAGTTGAATTATTTGGTTTTGTTTGTAATTTTTTGCTAGAAACAAACCTAGCACTTTACAGACGTTGTAAGTCATACATCTAAGGACTTCATAGTAAAATTTCTTAGAAAATACAAGAAAACAAGACATTTCTTCAGCCTTTGGAAAATCCTTAGTTGGTACTGTTGGTTGAAACCCAGTAAAAAAACTGGGATAGCAAAAGCCTTTTTCTATAATCCACCGTCTTCAACAATTAAATGAGGGAATTCACAATGAACATACACTGAAATCTGTTGTTGATTTTTTTTTTTTTTCTTCTCTCACAAGTCAACACGTAGATTGTATTAAAAAAAAAAAAATGGGGGGAAAGAAATCATCTGAAACCAAAATTCTTGAGACTTTCTATGCAGAATAAGATGTGGAATAACAAGCATTTAGTAAGCAGATAACGTTTTGTTGTTTTATTACTTGGTTGCTATTGGAAAGAAACTATAAAGCTCAGTAGATCACAGTAAACCTGGCTCTGAATATTTATCCCCTGAAAATGAATTTTTTTTTTTCTAATTTTGCTGTGGTGTATGAGAAGTCAATCTCAGAGTAGATATCTTCCTACTATAGACTGCATGTAGTTTCTAAACTGAATTTTTCTTTCTGGAATGCTATTATGAGCTGAAACCAACTACAAGGTTTGATACCAAGTCCGAAGTTTTCTGTATTTTATATACATGGGTTTTCATGATAAATATTTGAATGGGCAGTTTTAAAGAGGATAAAAGGATCTGTACTGTGGAACCTCTATAGATCATTAGCAAACTTACAGAACTTAGACAGATACAGATTGAATAAAAGCAAATTTTCTTTTAGATCATTTGACTGTGCTCCTGGATAGGCTGTGACAAGCCAAGCTCAACTGCACCTGGAGCTAACTTTACAGGTAAGAAAAACTTTCTTTACAATGAACTGCCAGGATAAGGTTTTTGTGTGAAAGCGTGTGCTCCATAACATATATAATATTGAAAGACTTGTGACAATACTGTAATTTTATCAAAAACACTACTTTTTTTCTTTTTCATCCTTATGCTCAAGGCAATGACACGGTAGTCATGGTATTGTTTATTATGCAAAGAGAGCAGAGATAATGGAGACACCCATTCATTTCATTTCATTGAAGAAAAATAATAACTGAAAAGTGGGCTTTCTAATCTTTGGTGTCATTCATACCTTATAATCAAAGAACTTGAAAGAATTCCCATAAACTAGGAGTTATTAAATTAAATTTTGGATTTGTTTTTTAAAAGGTGTATGTTTTCTTCATTTTCTTTGCTCTTTAAAAGAGGACCAAGAGATGACATAGTATATCATATGTAGGATTGAACAACAACAAAAAATGTAATATTTAAAATGAATTTGTCATTTAGCTAATAGAAACTTAGTTTTGCCTCTTTTCACTTATTTTTCCCATGTTCTAAATTCAGCCATGTATATTTTTAAGTTCACTTTGCAAACAATAAAGATCTTGGTTTTGAGGTTGTTGTTCCTTTTTCTTAGCAGTGATAATATTTGTGAAGCTAGCCTGTAAGCTGAGGCAGCTGTTGGAATTGCTTCTTTATTTATTTATTCAAAACAATTTCATGATAAAACCTGTAATGTGAAGTAAGAGCAGAGAACATGCCTTTGTTTTGACGACTGAAACCTTGAAGACAGCAAATTTCATTATATCTGAATGTTAGAATATGCCATTTGTCCCGCATGAAGGGCTAACAGCAAAGGTGATGTTTGTAGGTCCTCGGCTTCCTGGGGTGGTGGGAGCGTTACTAGGTTTTATTTTCATCACTAAGAAATACCATGTCACCTTTATATATTCCAGACATCAACAACCACTGTCAGCCCAACTAGATGGAAATAGTCAATGTTGTCATGTTTGAAAGGAGGCAGGGTTTGACTGAGCTGAAATTATTGGGGCTGTAGGGAAGGGAAGATCCATCTGTAAACTCATCAAGAAAAGCTTGTGTTGTTTACTTCTTCTCTAATTTAGCAAAGATTTGCTGGTCATTAACTTGGTATTTAGTAAGCTTTAGATTGATTGGCAGCAAGCAAAGTTTAAATGACTTGCTTAAACTTTCATTTTACTTAAAAAAAAAAAAAAAAAAAGAAGTCAGAAAAGCTTGGAAAACTTGTCTAAAATATATATACATAAAAAATAATTATTATGGTAGAATAGATTCTATGTAAACAGGATTCATACAGTAATAAGCGTAATAAAATTAGTATTTGTTTTTAAAAGCATAATCCAGGAACGTAACAGATGAGCCTAGGGGTTCACCCGTCTATTAACAAGCTGGACGGTGCAAGAAGGTGTTTGTGAGGACCTGAGAGCCCAGGCAGTCATAATGAAGTGAGCAGAAACAGTAGCTATCTCTTACAAGAGAAGAATACTTTTGCTGAGTGTGAAGAAAGTTATTGCTGGATACACCACCTTCAGAAGCATGTTTACATTCATTTTTCAAATGACTAAAGCGATTTAGCAGCCTGGTTGAGCTCAGATCACTTTACAGTTGACAAACAACTGGATCTAACTGACCTGGTAATTCATGTATTCTAAGCCAAGTACTTGGGTTTCCATTCTCAGATACTCTGACTGATCTCTTAACCTTTCCTGTAAGTATTTTTGATGTGTTTTGTTCATAAAAACACTATCTGATGCTACTGATCTGCAGAATCAATCATTCATGTCAACTAAACTTCACACAGCCCATACGGAATTTAGCAATGTCTTATAACAAGTGTTATTTGGATAAATGTGTTGTTTGAAATACCTGAAATATTCTGAGTGCACTCTCATAGCCATTAACCTTAAATAAGACTATCTTCCTTTCAGTACCAACATTTATGTCTCCTGGATGAGAATAGCTTGGAAGAACTTGAGCCAAAATAATGTCTACCGTAAAATTAATAATGTGATGAATTGAGCACAGTGTGGTGCTCACATTACTCTGAACTAGGAGAGCTTCTCTGTTCAGAAGTGAAGGGGGTTCTAAGTTCAAAACAGGATGGAAATTAATACTGAGATAAGCTAATTGATGGAAGATGAATTTACTTACACAGTAAGGTCAACCTGACTGCAAACCAGTTTGGAGCTGGTAGAAATCCTGCATTTCATGCAGAGGCTTTGAGTACTATCATTCTACTTGAAGGCAGCGCCTTCAGTCAGAGGAAGATGCATCTGGTCCTCAGGTACTAGACTAGATACCTAATATTTCTCAGTTGTTGCCATAATCATCCTCTTTAATTACTTTAGGAGTACCTGTTACAGTAATAAAATAAAGCATAAGTTATCTACAAGGTACACTAGAAATTGCCTTGGCTTCTGTCTTTTCCTTTTCAATGTTTAACTGTATGTACGTTAAACAATAAAACTACAACTTACCGGAGTCTTGATCGTTGCTCTGAGCCACTATTACTAGAAGGCTGTACAAGAAGATCCATCTTATCAACATGACTGGAGGAGGCTTTGTTCTTGGGACATGATAGGGGAAGGGTTACTGTGGGTTTGAAATTGCAGTTCAGATGGCCTCTTGCATCCTGTTAGGTTCACCCAGTGTGTGCATTTGAACTGATTTCCTTTTCTAGGTCTTCTGTTAAGACAATGCTGAGAAAAGGGGCAGGGAAGCAAAATAGCATACAAAAATCTGGTGGGTTACATGATAGCTTTAGTGTGGTTGAAATATGAACTGCTTGATTGTTTCACGAGGTGTCAGAACTGCTGCAATTCAGGGTAAAACATTTTTCATGCTTCTCTGGCTCTGCTTACGCTGCAAGAGAGCTGCAGAGAGTAAGATTCTTCTGCATTTGAGATTTATTTTACAAGCAGCAGTATGACAAAGGAAAAGAATGAAAAATAGTATAATACATAAGAACTAAACAAGCTTTAAATAATTCAACCTTAGTTGCATAAAAGGCTAAAATTGGGAACCCAAACAAATTACCTTTGCAGGCTATTAGTAATCAGAAAGATCTGTCTCAGTTTTCATTAATTTACAGTAGTTTGCACTATGGTAGACAACTGCTCCCATAATGTCCAAGTCTTGGTCCTGTTGTGACATAAAGACAAGTAAACTGGGTTCGGATTTTGGAGGCTCTTTTAAAGTACGTATCACTTTTTTTGTAGTTTTTTTTTTTCCTCTGGATGTTTCTAAAATATCTGCTCCTTCTCAGAAATTCTAACAAATGCTGAGATTTTTCATAAAATTAGAAGCAAACAAAATAGGAGTTTTGTGCACAGCAGCTATCGCTTTTGCTTATAATTCAAGTACAACAGCTGCAAACAGAAACCAGGAAAGAAAAAAAAATGCATTTATGAAATTCTGTCTTAAAAGGTGTGTATCACAGAATCATAGAATAATTTGGGTTGGAAGGGACCTTTAAGATCATCTAGCCCTGTAGGCAGGGATACCTCCCCCTTCCAAGTTGCTCAGAGCCCCATCCAGCCTGGCCTTGCATGCCTCCAGGGAAGGTGCGTTCACAACCTCTCTGGGCAACCTGTTCCTGTCCCACCACCCTTGCAGTTAAGAGTTTAATTTAGTCTAAATCTACCCTCTTCCATTTTAAAACCATTTCCCTTTGTGCTGTTGCTATGTGCCCTTATAAAAAGTCCTTCCCCAACTTTGCTGTAGGCCCCTTTCAGGTACTGAAATACTGCTATAAGGACCCCTGGAGCCTTCTCCAGACTGAAGAGCCCCAGCTCTCTTAGCCACTCCTGTAGGGGAGGTGCTCCAGCCTTCTGATCATCTTTGTGGCCCTCCTCTTGACCTGCTCCAGCAGCTTCATGCCCTTCTTGTGTTGGGAGCCCCAGAACTGGACACAGTACTCCAGGTGAGGTCTCGTGGAAGCAGAGTAGAAGGGTATATTAGGCTTTAACAAAAATCTAAGTGATATTTTTGAGAAAATAATGGAATAGCTTTCCAAAATCTCACTGTTAGAAGAGCCTAGCAGAGCCCATATGACTGGAAGTATTATATAGATGTTTGTAAGGAAATGACCTCACAAATATTGCAAACCAGCATAACTGGACAATATTTAAGAAAGAGAACTGCTTGTCTGTAACTATCCACCCACACACCAAACCTCCACTGAAGACAAAGTACTGGGAATGTGGGTTATAATTCTGAGTAGTGAAGACACCTAGTGGCTGAGTCCATAGACAGTAAAACTGGTCATTGAAGGGATGTATTTCTGGCAGTGTAATTTCTGCTTGTGCTAATGTTGAGTTGCCCAACGATTACGCCAGGAATGTCATAGTAATAGTTGATACGTAATCTTTGCATTCTTATTATAAAACTGAATTTTTAATCAGAGAGCAAAATGAGGGAGAAAACGATCATTCAAAAATAGGTAAATAGTGTTTAAATTTCACATTCGTTCCTTCTGATATGATAAGCACAAGGAAGGATCTTGGGGGGTGGGGAGGGGTCTTGTTGCTGTGGTCAATTGCATTATCTTATTATGAAGTCCTAAGGCATTTCTAATGTTCTTTGACACTTGTAATTTTTTTTTTCTGATTTTCTATCCTGCATTTGATAACTGGTGCATATGATTAGATCCCTCTTTACATTTTTTATGTTGTTGGATATTAGGAAATACTTCTTCTCTGAGAGAGTGGCTGGGCATTGGAATGGGCTGCCCAGGGAGGCAGTGGAGTTACAGTCCCTGGAGGGGTTCAAGAAATGTTTAGATGTTGTACTGATGGACATAGTTTAGTGGGAAATATTGGGAATAGGAGGACAGTTGGATTGGATGATCTTAGAATTCTTTTCCAATGTTGGAGATGCTGTGATTTTTAAATTTTGAGGAGCTTCCTTGACTTCCTCAAAAAGTGGAAACGTTACGAGTCCAGTTCAAGCAAGGTGGAGGGAAGACTGACAGCTGGTTTGGATTGAATCTTTTCCTTCCATCTGAGGTTTAACAAAAAGGCGAGCTTTCTCTGTTCTCTATCACGTTTTGAGAATAGTTTTCTAAATGAACAATTTATTGTTGGTAACTGTGGACATGTTTAAACTATAAGATAGGAGCTGTCATATGTAAGTATTACAGAAGAGGTGAGGATGGAAGTACTATGTGTTTCTTGCACAGGTATCGAATGTGACTTGTGAGAATTCTTCAGTTTGTGTTATCAATAGTAAATACCTTAGGTGCTCATCTATGGTTTTGGAGCCCTTCTTCTACTATCAGTGCTGATGTTTCATTATTTGTGTTTCCTTTCTGTTGAAGAATAGAGGAGCTTTGGTTGTGTTGTTTCAAGGGGGTAGCGGAGAAGGGGAAGCAGGATGTTCGAGATGTTATTTTTTTAATTGTTTATTCTGCCTGAAGATGGCAAAGAACTTGAATTTTTCATGTTTGTTTTTAAGAATTTCTTACCTCTTTGAGACATTCCTGGGAGTTTCATTTTATTCTTATGGTAATAAATTACCAAATACGTGCTTTTTGGGTTTGTTTCTTCTTCTTTTTTTTTTTTTTTTTTTTTTTTTTTTTAAGGTCTTAAGTGGTAACTTATATTCTAACTTAAAAATAAACAAAAATCTGTCCCTTTATTTGGGACACTAAAACACAAAGTTCTGTTTTAAAAATGTTTTTTGCTGTTTATAAAGCCATTCACTAAGTAAATGTAAAATAACTATAACTTAAATATAATAATAGAAAGTAAACATAAATACATTATCAATGTATTTAAATAAAAAGTATCAGTTTAGCGAAGAAGGAGGACACAGTCCTCAACTGACAATTATACATGTATTCAAATCCTTTTACATTTAGTTCAGGCTTGAGAGCATTTGAACATGGCAAAAAATAGGCGTCACTAGATGGCACTGACTTCTACTACATGCAGTGCAGTAGCTTCCTTGTTATGTGCAAATCAGGCCTCAGCTGAATCCTTGCAGATACCGAGTCTTTAAAGAAGTGTTCAGTGCAATACAAAAGCAACAACTAACATAATTTGGTTTGTTGTGATTTGGTAGATGTGGGGTCGGCCTCTTCTCCTGGGTAACAACAATAGGACAAGAGGGGATGGCTTTATGTTGTGCTGGGAGAGGTTCAGGTTGGATATTAGGAAAATTTTCTTCTCTGAAAGAAGGGTGAGGCATCGCAAGAAGCTGCCCAGGGTGGTGATACAATTACTGTCTCTAGAGGTGAACAAGGAAAGGGTCGAAGTGGCACTGAAAAGACATTGGTTAGTGTGCATGGTGGTGATAGTCTACATGATCTTAGTTGGACTTTGCCAACCTTGGCGATTCTATGATCATCACATGACTACTGTTGACTTTAATGGACATAAATGAGGGAAATATCCATCCAATGCTCTTCTGTTCTGCCTCAGTTTCTTTCTTCTGACAAGTCAAAGCTGCATGTTTTTTTGGGCCATATTTTCCCTGTTTTCTAGTTATTAGACATTGGCCTCTAATTTTGTTAAGAAAGTAGGAGATGGTGGGTTCAAGTCTACTGAAAAATACCTTTCTAACACTACATGCAGCTTTATTGAGTTGGATTTATTGAATAATCTAGTCTCTTGGCAAGCATCTCTCCTTCAGAGACTTGCCCGTTCCTTGCGATCACAGAGCTTGCAGTGTGTGCTGACTATGGGGTGGTCCCTGCAGCCTGTTCCCATATTGTATTACCATAATTCTCACTGCTAAAGGAATAGTCAGATACTACTTTTCTACACAGGCGCTTTCCTTGATCACAGTGAAGTTCTCTGCATCTCCCTGCCTTTTTGGAGCAATTTCAGTTTAGTCAGATAAGCTGAGTCATGATAAATCCACTCACATGTATCTTGCATCTGAAGTGCAGAATGATCAAGGAACTGTATGTACAATGAAATTTAAGGTAAAAGCCTGCTCAGGGTTTTACTAAGTACACGATGATATGAGAATACTGGTCACTTCACTGCACTTAAGTAATCCTCAGATTTTATGTCCTCTCCCTGTGCACTACTGAACTGAAGAGAAGGCATTTAAATCATGAATATAAATCACTTGTACCTGTTTGGGGTTCAGATAAAGACAAGCTTTGTACACCTGTGATCTTCTGTCCTCCTCCAGCTCTAGCAGAAATCTTTTAATCAAATGGGTGCTACTTTGCAAGACTAGATCTTCAATTTTTTTTTGTTTCCAAAGCTTAAATTGAGCCATGGAACTGGGAGGCTTGACTGCTTATCTCAAAGGGAGGAGAGACTGAAATAAATATTCAGGAATTATTTTATACTTAATTTTTCTATTTCACACTCGTTATGCAACACTTGAAATTGGTCAAGCCTGAGTGACAGTTGCTGTAGCTCTCTGTATCCCATCTCAGTCTGCACGTTTTGCTTCTGAGATGTACTATCTGCTTTTGACTATGAAAGAAGTAGAGACTTCTTCCAGGTATTCCAAATCCTTCAAAGGCGAGAAAAGTTGAGGGATGAACAGAAAAACTTCTTTAGTAGACCTAAGCAGAACTTCTCCAGACTGCTAATCCTCCAGTCTCTGCTGTCCAGCCTATGTTATTCACAAATGCCAGACCTAATTAACAGTATAAATGCAGCCTGAAAGCAGTTGCTGTACACTTAATCCTACTGCATCTTGGATATGGTTTAAGCCATATGATTAAGTTAGGAAGTTAAGATGTCATTAGAAGAATTTAGCATAGCTGCATAACTAAACATTAAATACATACCACACCTGATACAACTCATACAACAACTTCCACACAGATTCCTACTGATGCATTCCTATTGCATAACCCTCTTCCACTGCTCATGCAAGAAAGGTATGGAAGGTATGTTTACTTCTCTTGTGCTTTTCCATTTGATACAAGGGCATAAAAAAGCAACCTGATCTTAGAGAGGTGATGCCGTAACATGGCTGAGAATAGGAGAGTAATGATTAATACATTAATTAATCAAGAGGCTGCAACATTAGTATATCATTGAGCCATCATGAGATGCCAAGAGACAAGGACTCTGGAAAAGGAGCTTGAAAGTATTCAAACCTATACTGGTTTATCTTGACAGGTGAATGTTTTTGTTTGAATTTCATTAAGTCCTTAAGGGAGACAAGGATCAATTTTTGACCTTTTTGCAGATAGTGTGGAAGAAACATATTTGATTGGCAACAGGAATTCTGTATGGGCTTGAAACATAGGTCAGTGGGATTGTATAGATCTATAAACAAATTGCTTCAAGTTTCAGTGATATTATGGGGTTGCCTATGCCACTGCTCTACCTAACGTTTTTTTCTGTCCCCATCCATTTCCATTGCTTTGCGTTAACCTTATACTTCAACTGCCACAAGTCCTTTATTTTCTTGTTGAAATAAGAGATAATGCATAAATTCTATGACAAAGGAATTCCTTTATTTAAGGGAAAAAAGAAGGAACACTTTTTCCATTACCAAGTGAAAACTCTACAAAGTGAAGTATTTCTCTTCCAATAGTATTTTAATATAAAAACTTAAGTCACTTACTGTGGTCTTGCTGTTCTAACAGGCAGTCCTGTGGCACTGCAGGAAACTGAACCCAGGTAGCTTCAGCCTCACTCTAGCATCTGATCGTCATTTCATTGTCTCAGTGAAACCAGTTCTGTGACCATTCACCAGAAGCAAAACATCCTTAATGCCAAAACAAATACACAGCATCTTCGCTAGCCCAGCACAGACTGAAGACTAATAGCATAATTAAAATGAGAACCTTTGTTTAAAAAAAATTTATTTTGAAAGTTAGATACAATCTTAAAATTGTACAAAGACAACGAGCACTCAAATTACACAAGAAGTAAGCAGTGAGTACATAAGAACACAACAGAGGTGAGTCTTGCCTCTCTTCATATGTAAATACAATTAGAGAGAATTCTTGTCAAACTTCCAGCTTTTTTTTTTTTTTCTCCTCCCCAAAACTAGCTCGTGATGCTGCAAAGTTTACTGGGGAGCATGTCATCATTCAGTACAACAGAATTGATAAAAGGGGCTCGAACTAAAAATAGTCCTTCTATCGTGAGAATATCCCATACTTTGCAGAACCAAGTTTCTCTCTTAGTTGAAAAAGCCACTTTCCCTTTCATTATATCCCGTGTTTCCCTTCCTATAAGGACCTGCTGAATCAAAGGCTTGAAAATGCTTAAAAAATCCTGGAACTCATGTTTTCCAAGAACATGCAAGCTGAAACTAACATGATGTACATATGTAATTCACAGAACAGAGAATATTTCTTTTGTTTAGTCTTTTACGTTTTGAAAGTGTTCTAAGAAATGCATTTCAGAGTCATTTGAGCTGTGAACTGGCTAAGCTAATGAATATACATGGCCATAGTACATTCTCTTTTTTTTAATTACAAGTAATTTCAAATATATTACTAAAAAAATGCAGTCTTCCTGCAGGAAAAATTTAAAAAAAAAAAAAAAACAACCAAAAAGCTAAACCCCATGCAGACTGCTAAATAACATAACCACAGCCCCTGTTCTGGGAATGTTATTACTTCATTTTAGAAATACCAGAAAACCTCTGCTGTAAATCTTTCTTAAAATCAATAGTAATTAAAACAAGGTTATGTTTTGTCCAACTGCAGCCACAACAGCAAAATTACGGTACGAACTTGACTGCTTGAAGGACTCAGTTCCAAGGCTTAGGGGAACCATTTTTACTTTAAAAGAAAACAACTGTAAATGTCTTGTTCGTGATTTGGGCTATGTCCATGAATATAAACTTTTTATTTTTTGTAGGCTACCCAGAAGTGCTTTCTTTTTCCACTGTTTTATATCATTACAAGTATCTGTTGCAATGCTACAGTATGTTATCACAGTTATTATTTTTAATAAAAGGATACCATTATGAAGACATTATTGTCTTACAGATCGCTGTGCACTGGAATTCAGCTCTGTGCAAAATCCTGATGGTCAACTTTCACTTACAGGTTGTTCTAAGTTGCTTATAGTATGGCTACACTGAAAGGGATTCTCATCAGGCTCATACCCTCTGCAGCAATTCTGCATTAAAAATAAATTGGAACTAGACACTTAAGATACTAAAGATAGCTACAGAATTGTATTAATTCTGTGTACAGAGCCTAAAGTTATAGACTGCTTCTGAAGTAGAAAGTAAACTTCTGACAGACTGAGTGATATAATATTGCTTTGCTTTAATGAATGAGTGACTGCTTTTAAACAAAAGCTGTAGCTATCGCTAACTTACATTTTCAAGGTTTTCTCTTTGTTTTGCTGTGCAACAGTATACTTAATATTACCATGTTTTTTTTTCTTTTTATTTCACTGCAATAAGACAGCGGCTGTAAAACAAACAAACAAACAAAAAAACCCAAACCCCACGACAAACAAGCAAAAAAACCCCCACGTCAGGACAGAAAAGGCTCTTGGCAGTGTACCTTTCACTTGGCTTTAGAAGATTTATAAAACAGTTCTAGCCCAAGGCAGTTTATGAGCTTAAGCTTTTGCCAAGCTCTTGCAATAGCAAATGATATTTGGGAAGGCAAATTTTGATATATAGGATTAGAGGAGAAGGAAAACAAAACCATTATTACACCAGAAACTAGTATCACTGACAGGATTGCTACAACTGCATGAAATCCCACTAGCTTCAACAGGAACCAATAATGCAGCAGTGTACTGAGTACCTATGTACTGGCACGTGCCTTCTGCTTTTTGCTTCTGTCCATTTACTCAAGCACTTCCCATAGCAGAAGGCTGCAAGACACTGCTGTAACACTAGCTGCATTTCTGCAGGAATTGCACAAAAAAGCAGTTGTTAGTAAGAACATAAGTCTCTTTTAATCCAGCAAAAGAGACTCTCCTCTAGAAATAGCCACAGAAATAAAATAAGTAGGTTACTTTGTCTCTTTTAGCAAACACATAGTATTGCTGTAAGTATCCTGAATAAAAGAAATAATGTGATATGGTGAAACTTTACAGGAAAAGGAAGGTGAGCAGAAAACTGGCTCTACTTGAGGGAGTTAAAGCATGCTTGCATCACTGTATCACTGAGTGGAGCATTTCTATGCAACTCAGAAAATGCTTGACACCTCCTTAAATTTCAAACATCTAAAGAAAGAAAGAAAACATCTTTTTACAGCGCTCCACCATTCCATTAAAAACATTTTAAAGCAAGCACTTGCATCAAGTTGACTATTTGGCATAATAATTTGGATTAGCTTAGTAAGAGTTTACTGAATTCGGGAGAGAGCAACATTACTGAACTTCTTTTCCTTTTTGTCAGTTCAATGGATGCCATCTTGGCACGGAATGAGAAATACATCTCAGATGTGTAATTCCATTACAGCTTCAAAGTGTACAGGCTTTTCTAGTTGTTACAAATATCGAACAGGCTTTGCAGTAACTGTATTGAGAAGTGTTTTAATCATTTTACCTCCTTTGACTAAAAGGCTGAGGCAAGAAGTAAAGGACTCAAGGAAAGATGGAGGAGCCTCCGCCCCTGCATGCTGTAAAAAGCTTGCTCAACTCCACTATTTTTTTGCCTCCTCCACCTCCAGTTTAAATCCAGCATCTTTTATCTTGCTATAAGAAATGGGTATTCCCTCTACTACTATGACCTTGGTCCAGTGTAAGATTCATCTGCTAGTGACTGTGCTGTAAACCACACACAGTTACTAGTTCGTCTGCTGAGCTTTCAAACTTTGGCACTGAAACTGGAGGGAACATATTAAACCAAGAAAAGGATATGAAGATTTAAAAAACCAGGCGTGGCAAACCTTCAGAACTTTTGTAAGAATAGTGGAGTTCAAAGGTTGGTACAAAAGGCCACCTATTTATGATAGGTAATGAGTGCATCCACAGTTGCATCAAATAGGATTAAAGTATTCTAGAAGAAAAATGTTTCCTCTTAAAACATAAGCCAACTTGATTAGGAAATTGCCACTGTCCTCCCCAGCAGATCGGTTGTGTTAAATAACCATTCTACAGCCTCTTGCATTTTTAACGTGCCGAACTTCTTGGTTGCTCACAGAACAGATTCTGGACAAAGCAATCCACTGACATGATGAACAGTTCCTATCGCAACTTCTTCTTTGTGTATTTAGATGCACAAATGTTTAGGTAAGGGAGGTTCTCCACCCAAGTGCCTTTTTTCTAAGCATCAGCTGCAGCTGTACTGAACATAGATGGGATGTATGCCAGGCATGTTCCCTGCACTCAGTGTGAGTCCTACATCAAAGCAGCTCCGAAGTCTACAGCAGGGTTAGCGACAGTCTCCGGCATACCGTTTAGTTCACAAATAGATTGTCATTTCTACAATACAAAATAGCTTGTAAAACCAATATGTAACACTGTATATATGCATGAATATAAAAATAAACCACACCATCAATATGTAAAACTTCACAACGATGATTAGAACAGTTTTCTTCTCAACGATCTTCAGTATTGATGAGCTGGTTCTCATTGTCGTACCCATCGGGCAGGTACGCTTTCCTTAGCTGCTCTGACTTAGGTATTGAACTTCCGTTCTTGACGTAGCGAGACAGGAAGGCTCGCACAGAAGGATGATCAGCCTTCTCAAGAGGAATATTGGCTTCCAGGCACATTTTCACAAAGTCCTGGATGACGCTGGTTTTCTCTGTCTGAGCAGTGCTGTTGCACTGAAGGGAGGCAGTCAGAGTCCTCTGCTTCTTCCTGACGTTCTGCTCTTCAAACTCCGCCTTCCGCTTTGTGTGCGTTTTTGACTTGAGGTGGTCGTTGATGGCTGATTTGCGAACGTGATTCAGAACCACATTGCAGGACGTGCAGAAGAGTTTGCCACCATCTTCATGCAGCTCACTGCCAAACTCAGTTACCCGATCCTGAGGAGTTACATACAAAGCAGTCTTCGAGCGGTTACGTGACGGAGTGGACTTCACTCCAAACCGTTCCATTGCGGCCTTCAGTGAGCTTTACCTGAAAGCTGAAGAAAAACGCTGTTAAGACATGCTAACCACTTCAATCAAACCATCTTGAGTGCAGTTCATTCAGTATCCAGCACAGTGCTAACTGCCAGATGAAAGCCAATTGCATGTAAGATACATGGACAAAACTATAATCAAACAGTTCCACATCTTTTAATTCCTTTGAAGAAGGAAGATCCTTGTGGGTCAGAGTAAACTACTTCTTAGTTTCTACATCTGGAAAGCTCAACAGAACCCTTCCATCTGTTCATCACTGAAAGTCATACAAAGTTGGTTTTTCCCACAAAGACAGTTTAATCTTGAAGATAAAGTTTCCCTTCTTAATATTTCAAACATATTTGACATTTTGTGAGCTAATGCTGAGTCAGTATTCTTCTGCTTATTTCCTCAAAGTTTGCATTACATGTGTCAGAAAAACCCTCAAGCAAGAAGGCCACCACTGCTCATTTATACAGCCTTAAAAAAAAATAAGTGATCTGAGCTTTGCTGGGACTCATAACTGGCTTGGAACACCTCTCACTTTTATCCCTGCCTCTCCCATCAGAGATTAGACTGGGCCTTAACTTAGAGTCAATTTTTTTTGGTCACTGCAACAGAAGTGCAATAAAAACAGTCTGATGTAAACAGAGACCTGCATATACATTTCAATTAAAAAATAAAAGCCCGTTTTTTTTTCCCCACGGAGACAACTACTCTCAGAAAAGTAAATGATGACCCAGAGAAGACAGCTGGACTGTTTTTAACAGTGCTGTAAAATTACATTATCAAAGCAAGCAATAACCTAGTCAAGTGTACTAAAGTCAATCAGGCTCTCTTTCTCTTACTGTTCTTACATTTTCAATGTAAAAGAGTGAAAAACTTCCCTGTGACCAAGTTGAAGGTTTTTGGTTGCTTTTATTTTGTTTGTTTTTGAGCAAGATGACAATTCACAAATACTTGGAGGAAATCTAACGAGTTGCCTGGATATTTACTTATGAGGATGAATGACATGCAGGAATATTGTATTACCTCTGCTGACTACAAGGCAGAAAGAGAGACCTGTGTAACTGTAGATGTGTTATTCTCTTTGTTTACTTGTTGCATGCAGTTTGCTGTTGTAATGTTTAAAAAAATCTGCCTTTAAAAGACATGAATTTCCCAACTAGCTGTAAGGCAAGCCTGCCCAACTTTAAGGACGGAATAGAGCTTGTGCTGCCCAGAATGCCTTTCACTTGCTCTGGAAATAGAACAATCAGAATTCAGTGTTAAAGATTTTAGTCTTCAAAAAACACACTGCTACACAAGGAACTGAGATCCTTTTTGAACTTAGCAGAGGAAGATCTTGCTATTAGATACTTCTCCAGTCCATTTTCTTAACTATCTGCTACGTTCCAGATCTACAGGCTTGAAGATCTTGCTCAGCCCTACAGAGTAAGGCATTTTTTTGTTGGGGTCAATGTTACTTTCTCCTTTTTGTTACCTTACGGGTTCTATCCCCACGAGTTTCACCAGCAACCAAACTTTCAACAAGCCCTATCCCAACATCAACTTGTTGCTCAGGACTCCGAAACGTCAAAAACGAATCATCTACAAAACAAACTATTCGTGCTCGTATCAAAACCGGAGGCAGCAATTCTGCGAACTGGACGAGCGCTGAAAACACGGGGTGTTTTTCCTCCCGTCTCGAGGATTCTGCACAAGCGATGCAGGGCTGGCCCGCGGCTCTCAGTGGCTGCGGGAGCGCTGATAAGCCCGTAAGGTCAGAGACGGGCGCGTCCGTTTCCCGTGGCACTGTCCCCGTGCCGACGCGGAGCGCCAGCAGCCCCAATAGGCGACACGAGCCCGCGGGAACCCTCCGCGGCTCAGCTCAGGAGGGCACCGCGCGGTGACAGCGGGCCGGGCCCTGCCTCCCTCCTACCCCAGCGCCCTCACGCCCCGTCGGCCCGGGGCCGCCCGGTCCTCCCTCAAGCCCGACCGCACGCAGACAGGTGTGGTCCCGCAGCCCCGGAGGCACCGCCCCCTGCCGAGCGCCGTTACCCGCTGAGGCCGCGCGGCCTTCGCCCGACGCTCCGCCGCCGCCGCCGCCGCCGCCGCCAGACACTGCTACCCACCCTGGCGGCCGCGGTAGGCGGGACCTAGCAACCGGCCTAGCGACCGCCGCCCGGGAGCGACGGACGGGAGGAAATCCGCTGCTGATTGGCTCTCCGCCGCCCGGCGGCGCGGAGACGGATGGCACGCTGGCCCAATCGCAAGTTAGGGGCGGGCGTAAATGCCGTGATGGAGGGGTGCCGGGGCCAATCGGAACTCGCGAAAGCGACCTCCGCGTTTATCGGACGGGCGCTTCTGCCAGTTGCGGGGAGGAAGCTGAGGAGGGCGCCGTGATGGGCGGGAAGAGCGGCCAATGAGAAGGGCGGCGTAAAGTAACGAGGAGACTTTTGCTCCAATCACAAGACGCTCCGGCGGGGCCGGGCGGAAGGGAGGAGCCAGAGGTCAGGGGTCAGCGGCGAGCCGTCTCCGNGGTGATGGTGGGGCCGCACGTTTATGACGATGGCCGAATCAGACTCGCCTAGTTTTCCTTTTTTTTTCTTTTAATTACTGTTATTATTATTATTTTAATTATTTCACAGAAGGTGGTGTATCTTTCCGCGGGGCCGCTTGCAGAAATTAATTCTGCGCTCCTTGCAACCCACGTTCGCTTTGCAAAGTAAAGAGTGCCAACAGGTTGCTTTCCCTGCCCAGCGGGTGTTGATTGAAGCGTGAGCTGTTGTAGGTATATCACAAACGTAACACTTGCAGCTCTCTGAAGCGCAGTCTGGGCTTTTTTTTCAGGGCAGTTGCTTCATTTCCCAAACTTCGTGGCTGCTTACCTCAGTACTCTACTTGTCTTGTTCCATTTAAACAATCCTCCATTTCAACAGGAGTTGTCTTTTTGTTTTCTTGTTTCTTAACGCTTTGTGACGCTTGTTTTACACATTGTTTATTACTCTATGTAATTGAAATTAGCTCAAATTGCACTGCTCAGTGAGTCCATAGGTTGCTGCTTGGGTTTATCTAGAAGCTTTTGCATTTGTTTCTGTTTGGTAACATGTATAAACTTAGTACATTTGTTTAAAGATCTCTGAAGGCATTCAAGAGACATGAATGGCCTTGGAAGTATGGAATAAACCACAGCTGGAAGAAGAGACAGCTGTATTTGAACCTCGTTCAAACAAATCTTTCAATCTTCTGTCAAGACTGAAAGTTTTATCTTAACATGTTTTAGCTGCACTATGTGATGATAACAAGGAAGTGAAGGTGGGGTGATGGTTCATAATAGCACCAATCCTCTACTCCAGACACAGTTAGGAATGAGTAGGAAACAGGACAGGAGGAGAGTAGGGAAGGGGTTTCCCTGAGAAATGATTGTATCACAGTTATTAATGGTAGAGTGTCTAAATCATTTGACCTTGACTTCTCCTGGAGTTTCTTTTATATAGAAAAATTGCCAAGCCTTCTCCCCTACTCTGCTTTGCTTTTAGTTTATGAACTCTCCACGTGGGCAGCCAATGTTTCAAGTATGTAAAGGACTGTGTTTCTTTTCTTTTATTTTTTTAAACAACACATGCTTTAAATAACCCTGCTGCAAGTGAGATAGTATATTAATGTTCTGTTTCTAGGCACTTACCTCGTTTAAATTTGGCCTGGTGATCAGCAATTATGTGCTCACTCAAAATATAGACTTGTATGTTTTGTTCAGGCATATTTTTAATAAAGAATTCTTCTACCGAGTTAAATATATAAACTCAAGATGTGATTGGTGTAGTGTACTGGTAGCAAGAACCAGTGACCTTTTGTGGTGTGACACCAAATGGAGCCGAGTGCTCTGCAGTAGCTTGTTTACAGTTAGGCTGACAGTGGTGGAGTTGTCCCGATGCATCTGTACCTGTGCAGACAGGCTCATAAGCCTGCAGCCTCGTCAGTAAGTCATTAAGCATATTTCCATTTTTTCATCAGAAAGTATGTGTACACATAAAGTTTAGGTCACCTCTTTCTTGGAACATCTGTTATAAAAGATAATTTCTCATTTAGATACTGTGTCACTTTATAAAGTGTGTATCTGTTAGTGTGGGTTTTCTGTCTTGGTTTACTTTTTGTCAGAACATGTCACTTTGCACTTTAACATCTAGAGATTCTGAAACCAGATCTTCTGACTGTTGTACAGATCAAGCCTCTACCTTGTTCCACCCCACACTGATAACATAGCTTTTGTTGTCTTAATGTTTTTTTGTCACTTCTGAATGTCCTGGTTTCCCTTGTTCCTTGTCAAAAGTTGAACAGCATTGTAGAGAGTTGCTTAGCAATAATACCGTACTCTTGAACTATCTGAAAGAAGCACTCATTTGTTCTTCAGAATAAATATTGTATTAGAGAGATATGATAGATTGCATATAGTTGTGTTGCTGCCTGAAGTGTGTGCGCATTCACATTTTTCAGTAAGAGCTGCAGCAAAAGTGAGGGAAGGCCTAAAGCCCTTTTAGCCTGTTGAGCCATTTACTGCAGGTGGAAGCAGAGACCACTTGACTGTTTTTAGGGTGAGAGACTGGCAAGGACCTCAAGAAGCATTGGTGTGTGTGTCTTTTATTCTAGAATTCTGTTAAAAGGTTAGAAGATATTTGGAAACAGGGTCAGTACTCAGGAGGCCTGGACTATTGTTGCTGAACTTCGCTTTTAGACAGTAGACTGAAGAATGCTTTCAAAAGACAACTCTGGGCTATCGTATCACTTTCCTAAATGCTTGCATAATCATGATTTAGTGATTAAGATCCAGAGAGAGTGTGGTAACTGCAAAGCCATGTGTATTTTCTGGAATCTGATGTATTGTGACAGCACCATTACATCCTGAACCTTCCAAGGCAAGGTGGAATAAAATATATATTTTTTTAGATTGTTGGGGTTGATAACATGGAGAAATAAGATTTCTGTGGCTGGGAATGAAAAGAGACAGCTGGAAGGTAAAGTAAGTGCCTAGTTTATGTATCTGTGATTCTTTCTAGAGTTGCTGATTTGGCACTTTTTCACATTTGTAAAGTTCACTGTGCACTGAAGCCACTTGTGTGTTGGGGAAAGAACAAGTCTGCTGCTCCCAGCTTTGTCAAGCCAGAGAAAAGGCATCTGTCCCTATTTGTAGCTTTAAATTGAAAGATAGTATCTGGTAGAACCCCCTCAGTGTAAGCATTTGGAAGAGCTTCCCGAGCTTTGACATTGTGTCACATAGGGAATTTGAAGTTGTTTTGAGATTTTTCAGGGACTCCTTCCCCACCTCTAGGGACGCTGACCCTGGGAGATTCCTGTGTGAGCACATACAAATAACGAGGGGCAGTTAAAGTAGTGCAGTGTTTAACTGTAAAGGAAGTGGTTCTATAATTAGAAGGATGAGTTTGATTTGAAAACAAACCGTAACAGGGAGATGAAAAGTGAGTATAGCTTACTTTGTTGTGTTTGAAGTGGATGTAGTTTTATTAGCTACCTTGAAGTTGCTTATTCTTGTCACTCTTTTCTTGTAACATTAAAAATCAAAATATTACCGTTACACCCAGCGTTTCTGTAGTTGTCCACACGGCTGCATAACTGTACTGAGTATCATTTTTATGTTACTCAGTACTGACTCAAAGCACCTGGTAATTCTGAATACTGAGAGAGCTAAACACTTGATCTTCTCTTGCTGCGGCATCAGCTTACGGCCTTCCAGTGTGACCTGACTTCCTGAAATAATGATTACTTGGTCGGCTTTTGTTAATCAGGGGTATCTTGAGTCACTGCTGGGGAAATAATTCTTGGGTTTGTGCATTAGGAAGCTAAGGAATAAAACTTAGTTACATACTAGAGATGATGATGGCTCCTAGATCAACATTTTAGTAGACAAACAAACAAACAAAAAAATAAAATCCAGTAGTGTGTGGTTTAGCTGTTATTTGTCTACTCATGATTTGGTGTATGCATTGCTTTCTTTAAACAAAGGTAGAAAAATATGCACATCTTTGATCTTCTCTTTTGGGGATTGATGCGTTCTCACACTTTCTGTGCTCAAATTTGAAACTACTTGCCTATGATTCTCACTTTAATCTTCAAGTCAATATTTGCTCAGTTACTTTTATATTCTATACAAAGCAAAACTAAACTTTACATCTTTTACTACTTTTTTAACTTCTGCGCTTCATGTTTGATATTCATACATTCTTTAAAGATGAGCTACAAGAATCTTGGTCACATGAGTGCTTGTGTTTCTTTGAAGCATTTTTCTCTTTTGAAAACAGTAATTTGTAGTTTTAAACAACTGTTTTTTTTTCTTACAATGACTTCTGCTGTCATAATATATATATTTGTATTTTTGAATGAAAGGACTTGATACTTATTTGAGGCTTTGAGAGCACCCTTTACAGTCTCATTTGTTTTATTTGATAGGTATTGTTAGGTGTGGGGTTTTATTTAGTGTGAAATTACTAGTTAAATGAAAGCTTTTAAAGGGGGAGTAATGTAGTTTGAAATAGATGACTTTACCTGTTAGTCAAGGAATATAATATCGCTGACATTTAAACTATTTAAATATGCATATTAGCTTGTTCTTGAGGTTTTTTTTTCTTTTTTTTTTTTTCTGGGTCTTTCTCCTCTTGGTTGGTAAAAACAAGCTGTTTCAATTTGCTACCAGTTACCAGCTTAGCTTTGTGCTGCTTGATAGTCAAGGGAGATTCAGACTTGAAAAGAAATCCTTACAAATTAAGTGTGATAAGCACCGTTTCCTACAGAGCTTAATGGCAATTGCAAGCATTCAGTTTATACCTGCAGAGAATGGTATCGAGGGTTTCATAGTGACACTGTTTCTTTTGACACTTAATGGGAAGCTTGATAAGCCACTGTGGTGCTTGTAGGATACCTGGCTGTTTTCTGTCAACTTTTGGGGAGAATTCACAATAGCAGTGGGGTGGCAGACTCTTAATTTGCAGATTGATTGATTTGTAGACTGAAGGAGTCAGTCAGTTCTCTGGTCTTGCCATTAGCATGAAGACTTTTTATTCACATACTCAGTTTCCTTTTCATATTCTATTCCCTTTAACTTCTGTGTCTGCTTTATCTTGAGAAATCATACCTTTGCTGTAAATATGAACCCCTTTCAGCTTTTGGAAGAAGGCTGGCTTTCTGGGATTTTAGTGTTGTTATCTTGCTTTCATTCCTTTGTATTTGCATACTTTTCAAGGTAGTGATTGTGTTTCTCTTTTTGCTTCTCTGGAAATTTGTATGACTTCATTGCAAGCTTGTTTATATTGCTGCTTTTCCAACTTCTAACACCTTGTCCTAAAGTTTAGCTTTTGTATGAAAAATAAGCTTTTGAGTTTTGTGCAGAAAAATCTGTCAAGATCCTTGTAACTTTTGAGTTGCACCTTTATACACTTAAAAAGAATGTTGGGAAGATGCTTCTGTAGCGTAGTGTATCTGGTAGATTATAAGTGGCTTGCAATTCAAGCTTTTGCAAATAATAATGAGGCAGAACATTAGATAGGTATCATAATAATAATGTTTTTAGGTTGCAGTTCTTCAGATGATGGAATTAAATAATCATCCTTTATTTGAGACTCGCCTTAAGTTATATTTCGATAACATCTTTTGTGACCTGAACTTAGATATTCCCATGTTAAGTTCGCACATTGTCAGTCATCTCTTCCATATATAAAACTGTTTCTATATGTTAGTTGGTTTTCACCCTAGGATAATTGAAAGATATGGAGAAATGTTACATTTTTTCAATAAATATATTTCAGGCATCAAGTAATGTCTTTCATAGGTACATTAACTGCACTGCCACTTGTAGTCAAATTTACTTCTGTAGGGTTAATAGTTTACACTGTTGTGCAAGTAGTCGACTGTAAACATGCTTGGATACTTGCTCTTTGGTTAGCTAAATGTAATGAGTATATGGAACTCTACCTTAGGTCTTGTTCATACTTAAAGCCAGCTCCGCCAAATACATGAATTTTCGGCAGCTGGGAGTGGGGGAATGCATTTAGCTTTAAAGATAGAACTTTGGCAGAAACTTGTCTTTCAGGATGTGTCATGCCGTTGCTTGGTGATGTTTTTTTCTTTTGCCAGAAGTGTGATTATGTTTGTTTATTCTTTATGTAATATTCATGTGAATTTCTGTAAAGCCATTGCTTACATCCATTTTTTAGTTACTGATTTGAAATGATTTTATATGATATTTTCAATAATGTCTTATGTAACCTTAAAATCTTAAGAGCTTCTCTGTTTGAGTAATTGAATCTGGTTTTGTAAGGATGCAGTTATCTGGATGGTATGTGGAATACATAACAACATACAGGGCATCAAATGAATAATAAAAAAAGGTTTTGGTTATTTCTTTTCTGATGTTTCCTGGTAGAACACTAAATCTATTATTTCTTGTTCTTTGCTTTTATTCTTCTAGAACCGAACTCTTGGTAGATACCTTTTTTCAGCTCACTTAAATCTCTTTGGAGTACTGTAGCCACTCAGCAACCCTCAGTATCCCTTTAGGGAAGAGATCCATAGCTCCATATCACAGCGTGAAAAATCTCTCTCCTGACACGTGGCTCCTGCTTGCCAACCTTATTTGGTGTCTCCCCTGCACTTGTCATTTCTTTACAACCTCAGGTGTCCCAGTTTAACTCTTGACCCTTATGTGGAATTAGTTTTACTCCTTAGCATTTGTTGCCTTGCTTCAGAGCTTTTCTGGTCCTTCCTTCTGCATCAGCTTTTGAGATGGGAATGGGCAGGTACACCAAAACAGCATGGAATGTTAAAGATGCCATGATATACTGTGCTTTTGAGCAGGTAGCTCTATGCTTTAGGATATTTTTTGCTTGTTTGTTTTTGTCTTGTTGTTATTTTTCCGTAAGTACCACTGCACCCTTGCATATGCTGAATTTCATCACTCCCTGTCATAAACCCTTTCTACAGTTACTTACAGTTTGTCCTTTATGATACCAGGGAATAATTAGTACCATAACCAAACGTGGCTGTCTGACTGGTTGAAATCATTTATAAACATGTCAGTACTATGTATGGCTGTCAGGTCATGTTGTTGTAGTACACCTGGTGGGAACTGAAACTTTTTTCTCTTATAATTATTATCATTACTCCTGCCTCATAGAGGCTATAACAACTAGAGGCTGTTTTCTTGATCTGCTTTGGTTTTTATAAGGCTTTTGTTATTTCTTATGCAAGGCTACCTGCTTCAAATTATTTCAGAGAGATCACAATAGGTGATGTCAGTACAGTTTTCTGAAGTGCTTATTGTTCCTTGTAACAGGAAGAGTATTTATCTGCGAGTCAATTAATGCTTTTCCAATTGACCTAGATATTTGCTGTGTTAAACTCACAGATTCTGATGCAGGATTTATGAAAATAGTTTTAGTAGAAAGGCAGCATACCATTTCAAAATATAAATCAATCTTGGCTATTGTTAGTGAAAATTAAAGTAACAACAATAAAGTCAACATTGGTCCCATTATCAGCAGCTACTTTGCTTGGGACCAGATGTAACCAGACTGTCAGAAATGGTTTGCTACCCTGTTCATATTATAGAACCTTGAATCAAGTTAGCTATGCACCTTTGGTGCTAAAAACACAGGCTAATCAACCTGATTTTGAAATCTTTTGTTTAGCTGAAGTGGTAGTGGACATGTCTAAGAGATGTTCACAGCCTTCAAGTATGAAAGAAACCCTGCACAATGACACGTCTCATTTTTGCTTTAAACTGTGCTTTGCTAGCCAGCCTGACTTTTGAGGTAGAATGCCTGTGTGTGCAGTGAGGGTTGGCACTTCGCAGCTTTCTTGAACTCTGTCACTTATTCCTTGTGTATACTATGGAGTGTTTCAGCCTTTTCTGTCTAACTGGGCTGATGGTACTGTGGTTCCCCCCTAGTTTCTCACTTCCCACAGATGTAGGAGAGCTCAGTTAAGTTTCTCCAGCTAGTGAAGAGTACACCGTACCTTAACCTAAAGCTAGCCCATATCCTTCTGCTTCTATTGAAGCCGTGCTGTTGTGATGGAAAAAAATGAGAGTAAATGAACACAGGGAGCCTGGCTGTAATTCAGTGAGATAAGCAGTGTGCCAGAGCATGGAGGAAATACACCTTTTCTGTCTGCTCGGTGCTGCATATGACTCACATTGTTGCTATTGATTAAGGAGTAGAGAAGGCCCAAAGCCCTTTAGCTCCTATTTTCTATAGGGCAGCAGCACAGTGACAAGACTTACAGCCTTTACCAGTCTGTGTTTTAATGTTGTGCTGAACTCAGTGCTGTCTTTTATACAGAAACTGTATGAAAGCAGATTGGGTGGAACTTAGTACATTGATAACTCTGTAGAAATTTCAAATGATGTCTTAATTGAGCCACCTGATAGGGGAATAGGTAATGTCAGGAATATGTGGATTCCTGCATTTAATAACACAAGTAAGATAATTGTATGACCAGGAAGGGGTTGGATACACGACTTCCTTAAGATACCTATTTTTTATCTTCTTTTTCCTTTATAAATAGTGATGTGGTTTCATAACTGTAGGTAAGTGTATAGTTAGCTTCAGGCTCTGTTGTACACATAAAAAGGGCCAAATTTACTAATTTGGTTATGTAAGAGAGAATGTTTGCCCTTTCCAGCTAACATGAAGGCTAGAAAAATGTGGGGTGGTCATTTTCCTCTCTGTATGTTTAGTTAGAGTAGGCTGTCTGAATTGCTACAGACTCCATAATTTGTATTCACTTGCAAAATAAAAGCTTATTTTAAATGCAACTACTATGTAGTACTGTAGTAACATAGTAGTGGTATTGTAACTACGTTACTATATAAGATGGATGTATTTCTCATCCTTACTCTCTGTAAATAAATACTCTCTCAGTCAAGTATTCTTTGTGTTATAATGTAAGTAATGAAGTTCCTACTTTTTTTAGTCCCTGACTGAAGTTGGTTAGGATTCTATTTTTGTGGCTTGAGAATTGTTTTTGTTATTAACCTTACTTCTAAGGAAGGGAGATGAAGCAGGTACAGTACAAACTATTTATAGTTTCATGATTAAAGAGGATGTTTTTGGTTTGTAATATGGCTTTCAATGTTTTTGTCATTAGGTTGTTGAAGACTATGCTGGAAGATGGCAGGTTCCTTTGCCTCAGCTTCAGGTGCTTCAGACAGCTCTCTGTTGTTTCACATCTGCCTGTGTATCATTCCCAGCTGAATGTGAGCACGTACAATACGTATTGAGTAGCCTAGCTTTGTAAGTACATCATATTTTTCTTACTATTTCCCTTACAATGTAGAATGTTGGTGTTGTACTTCTATAATAGCAGTAGGGTTTCAGAGATCCTGAGAGCTTTTAAGGTTGATGTAATAAGCTAAGTATTTAAGACAGATATCTTATACTATTTGAGAAAATAATGAATTTTAAAATAGATTTTTATGTTCAAGTTCTGAAAATACTTATGGGAATGATTTGATGTGATTTTTGGCCAGTTATGTGTCTGTTCAATTTGACAGAGAACTGCAGAGTACTAAAGAATATATTTTGATGTGGTCCTGGTTTTCTTTATGCAGTGCTGATTTTCCCACATGAAGGCTGAATGCGTGAGGGTAATGATAAGTAAAAGTTCAACTTTTTATTGCTCTGAGAACCTACTTTTCAAATCTCAAAAACTGGTGCTGGCCAGAAGAAAAAGAATAAACCCAATACTTTAAGTGACTTGGTTGTACTTAGCTGAGGTCCAGTGTACTTGATTTTCTCATCAGCAGATGGAGATAAAAATCAGAGAGCTAGCTCTAATCTGCTAGTTCAATTTGATTGGATCGGATTTATCTGTCCAGTTTTCTTGTTGAGCAACCCTTTCAAATATAGCTCTGTCTCTCAGTCAAAAATTTATTTAGAAATGTCTCGTTCGTGCTTTCTCTGGTCTTCAGAGGTGAATGTTTTTGTAGCCTTTTTCAGTTTACTTGGTCTGGAGAAATTATCTGCTATTCTTGACGTATTAGTAGTAGTTAAGCAAAACTTTAAGCTTTATTCTGTACACTTGTCAGAGTGTTGTGAAATGCCACTAAAAGAACTGAGTGAGTTTTTTTGGGGGGAACTGTTTAATATTAGATTATTTGTGGAATCAAAATATTAGATTTTTAGAACTGGAATGCTCAGAAAATGACTAGCAAATGAATCAAAGGATTAGTGACCTCTCTTTTTCATTAGTTTTTAGGAAAAACACATTTACTGAAGGTCAAATCACACTTTTAAGTATTTTCAGATAGCAGAGTTAGGAAGGAATTGGAAATTCAGATATTTGTTGTGTTTTGGATGGTGGCTATTCCTCATAATCCGTCTTGATTTTTTGGAACTGAATTTACTTACATTTCTTTCAATTTTAGAATTAGTGAATAATGACCTTTTGTGTTTTTGTCTTCCGAGTCTGTTTGACAATAACGTTAGGGGATTGTGAGACTTAGTGGCGCAATTAACTGGGAAATGTTAATCAAATCTTATTAGACAAATTGATGGATATTAAGTCCTAGGTTTTAGAGAAAAAGAATCTGCCTGACTTATGTTGTCATACTCGAGTAAGACTTCCTGAGTAACCAGACAATAAACTCTTAGCTGTAGTGGCAGTTGTATTTCTTGTATGTATTAGCCGCACACAAATTCATCATAAATGAAACAACATCTGTACTTCCGATTTCTGATATTGTTGCCAGTGTTCTTAGGCAAACTTCTGATTCCAGCACTTTTTAATAAGTGATGTGGTAAAGTAAAGCACCATTACTATGCATATAAATATGGGTTTACCATGTTGCAGGCTGTGTTTTAAGACAGCAAAACCAGAATGGAATTGTGTATAGTAATTTTAACAAAATGAAGACTGATGACTAGGAAACATAAATAGTTTACTAGTTTCCTTTATTAGCAATCCTACTACAAAGCAAGCTTTGAGGGAGCAGTGATTATTCTGCCTGGAGAGGAGGAGGTGTTTGTGGAGATCTTATCGTGGCCTTTATTGTTTAAAGGGGGCTTATTAAAAATAAATAAATATATATATATAAAAGATGAAGAGCAACTTTATATGTGATCTCATAGTAATGAGACAAATGGGAATGGCTTTAAATTAAGGCAGCACTGAGCAGAGCCAGAAATAACATATTTTTCTCCATACTTTGACACATTGCTTATCTCACTGCATTACAGCCAGGCTCCCTTTGCTCATCTAATGGTCACATTTTTTTCCATCACCTCAGCACAGCTTCAATAGAAACAGGAGTATGTGGACTAGCTTTAAGTTAGGGTTTGGAGGACTCTTCTCAACCATGTGACCAACAGTCATGGTACTGTGATGAGACTGTTAATGATCTCAACCAGTGCGACAGCCGCATTTGGTTATGGTACTAATTATTCCCTGGTATCATAAAGGACAAACTGTAAATAACTGTAGAAAGGGTTTAGGACAAGGAGTGATGAAATTCAGCATACACAAGGGTGCATTGGTACTTCAGAATAAATGAAGACAAGCCAAAAAAACCCAAAACAATCAAAATGCTCAGTATGATGGGCTTCAAACTGACAATTACAGTCATGTAGTGGGACTGTTATGCTGAATGTTTTCATGAAAATGTCGCTTCAGCATGCATCACAGTGCTCAAGAATGCTAAGTGTTAGGAGACTACTAAGATGGAACAAAGCAGGGAGCTAACTGCTCAAAAGCACAGTATATCATGACGTCTTCAACATTCCATGCTGTTTTGGTGTACCTGCCCATTCCCATCTCAAAAGCTGATGCAGAAGGAAGAACCAGGAGAGCTCTGATGCAAGGCAACAAATGCTAAGGAGTGAAACTAATTCCACATAAGGGTCAAGAGTTAAACTGGGACACCTGAGGTTGTAAAGAAATGACAAGTGCGGGGGGACACCAAATAAGGTTGGCAAGCAGGAGCCACGTGTCAGGAGAGAGATTTTTCACGCTGTGATATGGAGCTATGGATCTCTCTTCCCTAAAGGGATACTGAGGGTTGCTGAGTGGCTACAGTACTCCAAAGAGATTTAAGTGAGCTGAAAAAAGGTATCAACTTAGAGTTACTAATTATATTAGTAGTAGCATCCATCTGCTGCTTATATGTATGTATCTTGAGATGGTGAATGTTGCAGTCTTTGTTTATTTCTTTCCTTGGTTCAGCACCAATGAACTTGTGTTAAGATTTTGGACCTAATGCCAGCCTTGTCACTTCTACAAATCACAGAATTGCATAGATTGGAGTGGACCTTAAGGATCACCTAGTTCNATAACTGTAGAAAGGGTTTAGGACAAGGAGTGATGAAATTCAGCATACACAAGGGTGCATTGGTACTTCAGAATAAATGAAGACAAGCCAAAAAAACCCAAAACAATCAAAATGCTCAGTATGATGGGCTTCAAACTGACAATTACAGTCATGTAGTGGGACTGTTATGCTGAATGTTTTCATGAAAATGTCGCTTCAGCATGCATCACAGTGCTCAAGAATGCTAAGTGTTAGGAGACTACTAAGATGGAACAAAGCAGGGAGCTAACTGCTCAAAAGCACAGTATATCATGACGTCTTCAACATTCCATGCTGTTTTGGTGTACCTGCCCATTCCCATCTCAAAAGCTGATGCAGAAGGAAGAACCAGGAGAGCTCTGATGCAAGGCAACAAATGCTAAGGAGTGAAACTAATTCCACATAAGGGTCAAGAGTTAAACTGGGACACCTGAGGTTGTAAAGAAATGACAAGTGCGGGGGGACACCAAATAAGGTTGGCAAGCAGGAGCCACGTGTCAGGAGAGAGATTTTTCACGCTGTGATATGGAGCTATGGATCTCTCTTCCCTAAAGGGATACTGAGGGTTGCTGAGTGGCTACAGTACTCCAAAGAGATTTAAGTGAGCTGAAAAAAGGTATCAACTTAGAGTTACTAATTATATTAGTAGTAGCATCCATCTGCTGCTTATATGTATGTATCTTGAGATGGTGAATGTTGCAGTCTTTGTTTCTTTCCTTGGTTCAGCATATATGAACTTGTGTTAAGATTTTGGACCTAATGCCAGCCTTGTCACTTCTACAAATCACAGAATTGCATAGATTGGAGTGGACCTTAAGGATCACCTAGTTCCAATCCCCCTGCCATCAACATGGTTGCAGGCCACTAGATCAGGCTGCCCAGGATCATCTGACCAGGCCCATCTAACCTGGCCTTATAAATGCCTCCAGAGATGGAACATCCACCATCTCCAGACAACCTGTTCCAGTACCTCACTACCTTCTGGGTAAAAAAATTTCTTTCTAACATAAATCTACCTTTTCTTAGTTTAAAGCCATTCTGCCTTGTCCTATCACTATCAGATGACCCTTTCCTGCTTGTATGCTCCCTTCAAGTACTGGAAGACCACACTGAGATCTCTTTGGACTGTTTTCTTCTCCAAGGTAAATAAGCCCCTCTCCCTTAACCTTTCTTCACTGGGGAGGGTGCTCCAGCCCTTTGATCGTGTTCATAGCCTCCTTTGGACTTGCTCCAGCATGTCCACATCCTTCTTGTGCTGGGGACCTCAAGCTTGGATACACTACTCGAGATGGGTCCTCACAAGGACAGTAGTGGGGGACAAACACATTCCTCTCCCTGCTGACCATCTCTCTTTTGATGCAGCCCAGGATACTGTTGGCTTTCTAGGCTGCAATAGCACACTGCTGGCTTATGTCCAGCTTCTCATTCTTCATGATCCCCAAATCCTTCTCTGCAGGGCTGCTTTCAATGATTTCTTCTCCCAGTCTGTAATTGCATCTGGGTCTGCCTTGACCCACACTCAACACCTTGCACTCAGACCTGTTAAACCTCATTAGATTCTCAGTTGCTGACTTTTTGTGCATGTCTAGGTCCTTCTAGATGGAGTCTCTCCCTTCTGTCGTGTCAACTGCATGACTCAGCTTGGTGTTATCAGCAAACTTGCTCAGGTTACACTTAATCCCACTCTCTTTGTCACTGCTGAAGTTATTGAAGAGGATTTTTCCCAAGACAAACTCATGGCCCGCTGCTACCTCGACATAGAGCTATTGACAAAAACCCTCTGGCGGAGACCGTCCAACCAATTCTTCATCTGTCTAAAAGCCCACCCTTCAAATCCATATCTCTCCAATTTATAGATAAAGATGTGGTATGGGAGCATATCTAAAGCTTGTGCAAGTCCAGGTAGATTACATGAGTTGCCCTTCCTTTGTCTACCAGCGCTGTCATTCTGTCATAGAAGGCCACCAGATTGGTCAGGCATAGTCTGTCCTTGGTGAAGCAGTGCTGGCTGTCTCATCACCTCCTCATCTTGAATGTGCCTTAACATCTTTTTCAAGAGGATATGCTCTGTGATCTTCCCAGGTGCAGACATGAGGCTCACTGGTCTGTCGTTCTCTAGACGTTCCTTTCTCTCTTTCTTGATGGAAGTGAAGTTTCCCTTTTTCCAATCACTGGGGGCTTTGCCTGACAGCTACAGTTTTTCAGATATTATAGAGAGCATCTTAGCAACCACATCAGCCAGTTCCTTCAGAACCCTGGCATGTGTGTCATCTGGTCCTGTAGACTTATACTCATTCAACTTCATGAGGTGATCTTGGACTTAGTTTGTTCTAACACCAGGAAGGATTTTGCTCCCTCATTGCCCTCTTAGAAGTTCAGGGGCATGTGGAGCATGGGAAGCCTGACTGGCTGTGAAGACTGAGGCAAAGAACTTGTTATATACCTCATTCTCCTCCATGTCTGAGGAAGCCAGCTCTCCCTTTACATTTATCAGAGGTGTTATGCTCTCCTTTACCTGTCTCTTTTGCCCAGTGTATCTGAAGAATCCCTTTTTGTTGTTTTTCATATCCTTTGCCAAATTCAGTTTCGTCTGTACCTTTGCTTTCCCTGTTCCATCCCTGCACATCTGGATAGCATTCATATATTGTTCCCAGGCCGTGCATCCCTGCTTCTACTTCTTTTACTTCTCTTTATTATTTTTTTTTTTCCTCTCAGCCTGACTATCAGGTCCTTGCTCAACCACACTGGCTTCCTTCCTCATCTGCCTGATATTTTACTGTGGTTGATGGAGAGCTCTGTTGCACTCAGAAAGGCATCCTTAAAGTGCTGCCAGATCTGTTCTGTTCATTTGTCCTTAAGGACAGTTTTCCAGGGCAGCTTATCCAAAAGTTCCTTAAAGAGCCTGAAGTTCACTCTCCTGAAGTTCAGTGTCCTGGCTCCACTCTTTGCCAGGCCTACATTCCTTGAGATCGTGAACTCAACCAGGACGTGGTTGCTGCAGCCCAGGCTACCTCCAGTCATAATGTCTTTTGTGAGCTCTTTGGCACTGATGAGCACAAGATCCAGCAGCATTTCACCTTTGGTGGATCTGTCTTACACCTGAACCAGAAGGTTGTTGTCAGTGAACTCCAGGAGTCTCCTGGACTGCTTGCAGCTCACCATGTTGTTTTCCCAGCAAATATCTGGGTTTTTGAAATCCCCCACCGGGTTGAGGTCCTGTGAGTATATCACCTCTTACTGCTGAAATAAGAACACCTCATCAACAGGCTCCCTTTAATCAGACTGACTGTAGTAGACTCCAGAGATCAGATGCCCTTGAACTAGTCCTTAAGTTTAATCCCACAACCTTTCAACCTGTTTATGACTTTTTCAAGGGCAGATCTTCACAGTCTATCCACTTAACATAGTGGGCAACTCTCCCACCTCTCCTACCTCACCTTTTCCTTCCAAAAGTCTCATAGCCTTCAAACATAGTATTCCAGTTGAGTCATCCCACTGCGTTTCTGTGGTAGCAATGAGATTGTAGTTTTCCGATTGCAGCATGGTTTCCCTTTCCTCCTGCACTGGTGCAGAGGCACTTCACCTGGGCTTTTGGCCATATTACCTTCTTGGAAAAACCCTGCCAAAAACCTCTGGGAAAAATCTGAGGTTTTCCCTCTCTGCTTCCTAAAGTGATAGTGTTCCCTGACCTTCTCTGTTCCTCGACAGTACATTCCCTTCCCCCATCAAACCTAGTTTAAGGCGTGGTGATGAGCCCCACCAGCTTGCAACCTAGTATATATTTTAATTGTAAAATGCAACGGCTCGAGGGCTCCCAGTAGCACCTTGTCCGTCTAACATAGCTATGGTAACCCGCACCTTCTTGTGTGCAGGTTTGCTGTCACCCCCTTTCCCCTTCAAACCTAGTTTAAAGCCCTGTCATTGAGCCCCTTTGGCTCCTGGGCCGGAATTCTTTTCCTCCTGTGATCTAGGGGGACACCACCAACAGCTATCAGGCCAGGTGACAAGTCAGCCAGTGGTTGAAAAAGCCAAAATTCCTGTGGTGTCACCAGCCTCTTACCCATGTATTTATGAGATAGATTTTTCTGGTCCTCTGAGTAACCCTCCCTGCCACTGAATGGGTGGAGAAAAGCACCACCTGTAGTCCTGATCAGCAGCTGGATTGCTTTTATCCAACAGAGAGTCATGCTATTAACAGGATAAAGTTAAGACATTGCAGTCTCTGAAAATTTTACCTGTAACTTAGGGAAGCTTGTGCAATCCTACTGGTTGCCTTTGCTGCATGGACAACAATCACCCAGTCCCAAAGCTAGTTCAGGGGCTAGCTTGTGAGGGGACAGCATCCTCTCCTAAAGGCCATGGTCACTTACTGTGCATTGCTTGTTAACTGCCCCATCACCCTACCATCCTCACCATGCCATTGAGGTACTAGAGGCAGCAGAACAAGGAAGACCTTGCCAACAGTGCCTTGTGTTAGGTTGGCAGTTAGTCTGCAGTTCACATGTAGAAGACTCACAGCAATCCTTCCCAGACACAATTGATTGAAGCTGGTCAGGAAGAATTTAGACCTGCTGCTTTGGGTTCAGAGGAGGCCATGAAGGTGATCTGAGGCTTGGAGCACCTCTGATATGAAGAGAAGAAGACATCTTCCAGGCAGACATTATAGCAGCCTTCCAGGACCTATAGGAAAGACTTCTTCAGTGTTAGTTTCCCATAGTTTTGGTTTTTTTTTTTGGCAAATCTTACTGTGTTTAAACCAGTCAAAACAAATTAAACCTGATGCCTTTATCACTTGCTATAAGTAGTTTTGTCATAACCAAATATTGTTTAAGTTCCAGTTGGCCTAGTGTCCCGATCGTGGCATGACTCAAGTCTGACCTTTCCTAAGAGTCAATACACAACAAAAGATGTTATCAGTGCGGAATGAGATACTGTGTTTCCAAATAAAGAACTTATTTGTGTTTTTTAAATTTTTTTCTTTTTATTTTTTTTATTTTTCCCGTACCATATCTCAGCTGAGCTTCGAAGACCTGGAGGTGGTGAAATTGAAGCTTAATCAATTCATTTGTATACCAAGCAGAAGATAAACATAGTCCTGAATTCACATTTGCACAGAACGTATTTCTGAAAATCATCTTTAAGGAGTTTTATTTGGAAAAGTGAAATTAATTGCACCTCTAAATCTGTTTTTCTGTAGAAAGACTGTAGTGGATGTTAGAGCAAAACAAGCTGAAATGGAATAAAATATTTTCATACAGGTTCCTTTTCATGCTTGAAAATGTGAATCACTGGGAATCTGCACTTACATGAGGTTATTACTCCTTATCAGTGTATGCTTTAGTTTTTGTGCAGCTGTGTTCTTTCTTACTCAAAATTGCTGCATATCTGACAGATGCTTTGGCATAGGGTTTCTTTTTTTATTGGTGAATGGGGAGCAGCATTTCTTGAGAGAGAGGAGTAGGCAGGTATGAGGTGTCCTCAACTTACAAAAATGGCATGACAGATGGGATTTTAACTTATTCTTAAGTATTCTCTGTTCTACTGCTGACTCACGTTTGTAAAATAGCTTATCTGTAGCTCTTATTGTACTATATTTGTGATCTGATGCTTGATGTAGTATGTGTTTGGGTTGTGGAGTCTAACTACCAAAATCCAGTGCAGGATATCAGACCATTGTGGAGTTCTAGAAACAAAAATAGTGGCTAGGAAGTCTAGGTATTAGCCAAACGTTTTTACAGTGACTCTTTAGTGCTGGCAAGGACCCTTAACTTATGACAGTGTTATTTTGTTTTAGTGCTATGGAAGACTGTAAACTTACTTCTTGAATGAATGTTTTTAGTTTGCCTTACTTGTCACTACTTCTGTTTTTTAGGAGTTTTTTTGAATTGCTGCTGTTCTTTGGAAAGGATGAGTTCTATGAAGATCCTTTGAAAGATATTTTAGGTTCAATCCAGGTAGTGTTGCCTACTTTATATAAACTTTTAATATTATTTTAGTATCTGTTAAGGCAGTTTTTTGGTTGTTTTTTTTTTTTTTTTTGTGTGTGTGTGTGTGTGTGTGAATATATAACCTGAAGGGAACATGCCATGATAGTTAAAAAAAAAATAAAATAAAAATAGACGTATCAATAAATTAATAGAAAAGATATTTGAAAAGAAAGAAAACCATTTATTCTTAATTTTTTTCTGTATGTTCTCAACTAGACTTGGACAGTTTTTTTTCTATGGCTGGTTGTATACAACTGTTAAAAAGAAATATTCCTGGGTTTAAAATTTACTCCTCCCAATTCCCTCCTTTTTTTTCGTGCTCAATAAGGTGGTGTTCTCTGGGCCCGGTACCAATTTTGAGAGTTGAGTTCAATGCATGGGAAAGAAAGCACTCGTACCAATCATGAGAAAATAAATTTAATGATATGGAATGAAAGGGTGGAAAACAGGGTTGCTTCTTTTGTTAATACTGATGAAAGAATGGCGTCAAGGAGTGGCTTAGCAGCGTCAGGAATGGACAGGGCTTCTTGCATAAAAGTAATGATGCATTTTGATAGTGTAGTGATAAGTGCTTTTCAAAAACTGTCTATGGACAAGAAAGAATTTAGCACTGCGATGTATAGCAATTTACGTGTTGGGCTTTTGTATTATAATTCCTGATTACATTGAAATTTAAACAATGAATGTATTTAAATGGATCTTTACAGCAGATTCAGAATTTGAGTATATAGATTGCTCTGAAAGTAATGCCTCATATTTATTTGCATGGAAACTGCAACAGATGCAAAGAGCACAATAGCACTAGTTGACAGAGCAAATTCACAGCTACAAAATGCTATCTTTTAAACTGAACACCACCACTAGAAATGCATTTTTGTCAGGGATGAACAAGAGCCTGCATGCTGCGCTTGTGTAAGGAAAAAAATAAGTTATCTGCGTGGTCATCTGGAATGTGACTTGTCTCTCATGCTGCTATCACCACTACTGAAATGCACCATCCATCACCTCACTGTGATGACATCCACTATGTAGTCTCCATAAATGTTCAACAAGTGTTGAATAATGTCAATGGATGCCATTTTTTCTTCATGGAGGAATTCAGTGGCACACATTTGCTTCATCCACATTTCAGTTTTGTCAGACTGGCCCTCTACTGCCATCTGCTGCGCAGCAACAAAGTGTAAGGGTCTATTGTTGGGAAGGTTCGGCCTCCGTTGCCATACCACCAACATCCACTGCTGACATCATGGGCCAACATAATAAGATGGGGTACATTACTTTTGGAGCATCTTTTGAATAATCAAACGAGTCATGAAAGCAATTGTTTCAGTTACTTAACCACTTTTATATGGTCTTACATGTTCATCTGAATATAAAAGAAACCAGTGAGGAGTTGAAATAAGAAAGAATTTACAGGAAAGAGAATGTGGAGAAGTTAATTGTATATTTTATAGAAGTTATTCTTCAGTTGCATTATTACAGTCATCTTAGCTGTCTTTGAAAAAAAGGAAAATAAGACATCTTTTTACTTCCATTTCAAAATTATATACATTTTTTTTCATGTCATTGTTAATGAACAGAAGAATTCTAATCATGTTAACACTTTTACCAGTAAGTAATAATAGGAGGAAGTCTTGGTGTATATGCAAATCATGATTGTTAAACCAGTCCATGTTATTTTTGGCAAGCATTATTTCTCTTACACAGAAATCTGAATAAAAATGGGTGCTTGAGGACTGGTGTTTCGTGCGTCTTAATTCAATTTTTCTCTTAAAGTCTTAGAAGAGTTTATACTCCATCCCTGTGTCACAGTTGCAGTGTCAGTGTGTCTAAATCTGTACTGACTAGCATCAGGTGAAGGCTTTTTCCACCAAGTGTACTGATAATATTTCCAATGAAAGGAATTTTCATTTTTATGCAAATGGCAGGCTCTTGCTTAGGGCCAACAGAAAGTATTCTGGTTTCCACAGTCATACAGAATGTAAGACGTTGCTTTAGGTCTTTGTGTAGACCTCATCCGTGTAAGACTTTGTAGACTTTGAGGAAATATTGGAACATGAATGAGTCTTCTAACTTTGTATCTTCTTGGGTGCCTAACTATATTTTTCGACAGTGCTTTTCATTTTTACGACTGTGTTTTCTTTTTACTTGTAGGAATGTCAGAACCTTCTAAATAAATACAGAAATATAAACCTGGAACTTGTGACTCGAATAATTCGAGATGGTGGACCTTGGGAGGATCCGATATTACAAGCGATTCTGAAAGCAAAGCCTGTATCACAGGAATTAGGTACTTAATTTATCACATATATTTTCCAGCACTAAGAAAAAATTGTTACCTTACGCCTTTTTGTTATGAGGGTTAGGTATTGTCTGCTGGCATTGCATGTAATTTTTTTTATAGTAAAATGTATCAGACTTTTTTTTTTTAAAGGAAACTACATTTTTGTGATAATAGTTTCAGTCTGGTTTAATGCTGTAGTGATCAGATTAATCAGATACAGGAGACCACTGAGCAGTCACTTATTAAATGCATTTACAAAGTCCTGGTGTGTTCTGACCTTGGACATGCATAGATAGAAACTGGACTTCAGTTAGGCTTCTTGAAGTATCATGATCAGAAGTCCTGATGTGTAATTTTGTTTCGTGGTACCCTAACTCATTTAATTTTTTTTTTTTATTGTAAATAATTGGTTGAGTCTGGAGCTTTTCTCGTCTCTATTAGGAGTGGAACTTGTGACTACATCTTGTAGCCGTTTTCTTTTAGCAGTAGTATATGCAATCTTGGTTGGGTTTAGATGAAAGAATTGTTGTTTTTTTCATAGTCATAATGATCAAAATGGCATATATCCAGTACACAGTGAATGTCTTTATTAGCCTCTTAGATAATGTTTTTACTAACAGTGTTCATGGAAGGGACTCTTTATAAGTTGTTTTCATTCAATAGTGATTGAAGATACAGCTTTTCTCTTGTTACTGTGATGCAGTGAATGATTCGTGTTCATTATGTTGTTAATGAAGTTATGCACATTTCATAGAGGTAGAGAACTACAAAGTCAGGAGAGTTCAATGAGCTGTTGTCTTAACCACAGGAAGTGGTTTGATGGCAAATTAATCCGATGAACTGGGTCATCTTTGATTGTTGTTCTGTCTCTTGTAAAGTAAGCACTTATTTTATTCTGTGTCTCATGACTGACTAGAAGCTTTGGTGGTTAAAATCTGAAGCTAGGTGTCAAATGGAAGAAAAAGTTGTAATCCTGAAAGATTAACATACATAAATAGAACATCTCAGAAAGGAATGAAGCACGTAAGACTAGATAGCAGTTTGGAATATTTAGTTCAATGTCCATCTGTCTAGCAAGGAATTGTTTTAATCCTTTTCCTTACTGATTTCCTAGATCAGCATGATGACTTAGTATGATGAGTAACAGTTCAAGGATTTTCACTTAGTTTTGCCTGGCAGAGTAAGAGTGAGACAGCCTATCATCATTAGATGATCATTTTGTTTCCTTTTGTTGCAGGCTACATCTCCTTACCTTCTGCTAAGGTATTCTTACTCCCAGTGTCTTCCGATATCCCCCTCTCATCTGTTATCACACTTTTAGATAACATCTTTTGAGTGCTTTTTTTTTGGTCTCACTTCCTATAAATCTGATTCTTGTGAATTCTTACACAAAGCAAATACTCTGCTGCTTTATAGACTGGCAGTATTTCATGTATGTTTTGGTATTTGGCCATGTAATTCCCTCAGGGATCTCTATTTTAAATGAGGAAAACTACTAATTACTGAATAGGCTGAATCATCAACTGTCACTTGAGGAAGTCAGATGGGCAAATAAATATGTGCTGTATAAGCTACATAATCTTGTCCCAGACTTGTTAGTTGCACACACATGGTTAGGCTGAGACAAACCTTTCTGCTGTGCCTGTCCTTACATACCTTGTAGTGTACTTGGAGGTGTTGAAGACGTTGCTGTACATATTGAGATGGCTGCAAAGGAAGGCAATCTTTGACTTTAAATAAAATAGCAGGGTTTGATTTGAATTGTAATTTTCTTGAACCTTGGGAGCAATAGACTTCTGATGGATGAGAGAGAATAAAAGAACCTAATGTGAACTTCTGGAAGAGAATATTGTAGACAGAGGAATGTTCAGATGAAAGCAGTTAATTATTTTCTAAGCTGACGGCTGACATCTGTTGCTCTAAAGCAAAGTGCTGCACATGCTGCTTGGACAAGAATAGATGTTGTCTTCAAACTGTTTTCAGTGTACTGCATGCTTGTCTAAATGCTAATATAGTTAACAGTTGTCTTCTGCTTTGGAGAGTTAGAAGCAGTGTAAATGCCTTCTTGGAAAAAGAGGGCATTCCACAACAGGGAGGGAGCAGAGACCTGTAAGTTGTTCAGCTGGAACTCAGTCTTTTTAAAAACAGTGTTAGAGTGTACAGGAGACCTTGTTCACTGGGAATTCACATCTAAAGTGGAATTCTCACTTATAAAGTGGAGGAGCATACTGAGCTAAGAATTTATCTCACAGAAAGTGAGAATGATATAACAAGCAATATTGTAGTTTGCAGTCCTATTTGAAGGAAAGGGATGTTATAGCCAGTTATACATACAACAGTTTCTTAAATTTTCTTAAAATTACCAGATAATATGAACTAAATGTTTCTGGATTAAGTTGTTTGTTTTTCTTTAATGTCAGTATTCAATAATCTGTGGTTTAAAGTTTGTATATGAAACTAATAATGGCATTTATTATCTGTGGAATATTAAGTCCAAAAAAGATGTGCTTTTACATGGCCTTAAGGATTTTTCTGTATGATCACTGTTCCCTGCAGTTATGTAACCACTGCTAGACACTGGCGTTTCTTTCCACCTTCATCTTTATAATGTTTATACCCAAAAGTGCTAATGGATAGTGGGAATAAGATCTATGATGGTAAAGCTTAGAGTATATCTATTAAAATAATCTGATCTAATACCTTGTATCACGTTGGAATGCGTACCTTAAATGTTCACTTGCATGTAGTAGCATTAACTTTCATAAAATACAAATAGCAGAGAAATCTTGTTTCTGAGCATAAAATATGTCTTTTGAACCAAGAATCCTTTAAAAAAAGAATCAGTGTAAATGAAAGCTTGTTTCACAGGTAATATTTTATTTGGGGAAATATCTCTTCTTGGCTACACTGATAGTGGTTTTCAGTAGCCAGTTAAATTTTTATAAAATCTAAAGAGACAAATAGACAATAGTTTGCCTATAACTTTCTTAATACAGGTTCCTTTTAAGGTATAAACTTCCCATGCTTGCTTTTGATCGACTTAAATGACTTGAGATTAGCAGGTGTTTAACTATGAAATACTGTGGTAGTACTGGCTATGCACTAAAAATTGACTTTTCTGACTTTTTCTCTTTGATAAGACAACTACTGAGAATCCAAGAGTAAGATCAGGCCGTAATTTCCAACATATTAACATACTGTTAATATCTCAGAGTGCTTTTGCTTGAGAAGGTGCAAGCGATTCTCAAAATAAAAGTGATGTTATATAATTTGTATGCTTGAGTGGCATTTTAACTTTTAATGCTAGAATCAGTATGATCTTTCAAAATAGAAAGCTAGAAGTTGTCTTATTTCTTTATTTTCCACTTAATTAAATGTTGGTTTCAGTTGATGTTGAAATTCTAGCTTCAAGGTTAGCTTCTACGTATGAAAAAACAATTTCTGTTGATCAAGGCTACTTAGGTGTTAAAAAAAACATTATTATTATTTTTTTTTTTAAAACAGCATTTTCAGAGAAAGGAAAGGTTTATATTCTACTTCCCTGAGCAATACCAAAAGTTTAAAGCATGTGAATTACAAATAATTTTTTTCTATACTTGAAACTCTTCCATTTTAATGGGTAATGAGTGTCCATAGTTATTATAAATATTTATAGTTAGTGTTGGAAGTGAGTAGATCTCATGTTTCAGACAATGAGCCAATTCCAGTGCTGAAAAAGCAAATAATTTTTTTTTCTTTAAAATGTTTGTATCTGCTGCTAAATTGTGTGTGTTCTACTGATCAGTGTTAGTAGTTTGAGTTCATCTGTTATAATCAAAACAAAAATGCTCGTTGTAGTAAAAATAGTGATTTCTGCCTCCAAGTAAAAGGACAGATTCTTGATGATGGCATTTACTTAAATATTTGATTGCTTCTTTAGCAGAACTTTTTCTTTATATTATTTATTGACATTACACTGTTAAAAAGAGAAATTTATGTATATTTGGTGTTTGGACTTTATGTTCTAATTGCCTTTAAATCTTTCTTTTTCATACAGTTAACAAATATTTAAGCTCTGAAAATCCACTGTTCTTTGAACTACGTGCCAGATACCTTATTGCCTGTGAACGCATCCCCGAGGCAATGGCTCTTATCAAATCTTGCATAAATCATCCAGATATCAGTAAAGATCTGTATTTCCATCAAGCTCTTTTCACCTGTCTTTATATGTCACCATTAGAAGATCAGCTATTCCAGGAGGTATTGTTTGTCAGTTTTTTTCTTTTTTTAATGAAGTGATACTTGTTATGCACAAAGTGTCAAAAGGAGCATATGGAACTCTTTATTTTTGTAGAAAGAAATGTCATAAAAATCAGCAGTTACACTGGTGTTGCTTAACATAGAGCTGGTTTAAGCTTTGAGAAGATAAATGTAAATGCCTAGAAATATTGTTGATCAAAATGCATTTTTTGGTCAAGTTTACTTACCTATATATTCCCTATTTATCTTAAGTCACTAACATTTTGTAACTTCAGTGTATTGGCTGTTATTTTACAATTGTCTATTATTTATCAAAACCACTTGAGCATACTTGATATCAGTCCCACTTTTTGTGCACTATACAGCTTTGTTAACCTTAAAGTTTCCTTAATGTTGCCCCAGTATGTGACTCCTCCTAGTTAAATGTAGTTGTACTCTTACAACTGATAGTGCTTTCTAGAAAACAATATTTATCTTAATTTTTTTTATTTTATTTTTTTTAAGGAACAAAACAACCTACCATCATCCAAGAAAAAGCTTTTGTGTGGTTTTTAATTTCTCTGATAAATTCTGACTTGCATTACTCGGAGAATTACAAAACAGCTCTAAATCACTCCGAAGTTTCTATTCACAGGCCTAAACAAAAGCTATTCCAAAGAAATAATAGTAGTTCTGCAGCTTTTAGTGGCTTTTTAATATAGTAAGATCTGACAGGTTTTTGTTTCGTGCTAGCAAATTTATCTAAATTGATTTTATTTTAATTATATAGCACTTGTTGAGGACTGATTGCAAGAGTGGAATTGAGATCATCTGCAACACTGAAAAAGAAGGGAAGACTACCTTAGCCTTACAACTATGTGAATCGTTCCTAGTCCCACAGCTCCAAAATGGGGACATGTATTGTATATGGTAAATACTTCATTTCTGGTGAAGCAGCTCAGCAGATAATTGCTTATTGCCAAAATGAAATTTGACTGATTCTGATTTATAGCTCAAGTTTAAAATACCAGATAAAAACATTCTAACTTGACCTGTGAACATTTCTTGTACTTCTGTTATTCCTGTTGCCTTTTCATGCAGTCCTGTACGATGGTATTCTACATAGTATGTGACACTTAACTGCTTCAAAAGAACAGAAGGATGAGCCTTCAGATTCTTTAGGCTGCAAATACCTAAAAATATAGCACTTTTTGTTAGCAAAGTTTAATAGTATTCTGCCTCTAGACTCACTGGCAATGCAGATATTTTCCTGTCCAGCTAGTTACTGCTTACAGTAACCAAACTGTAGTATGTCACTATTGACTAGAAAGAGAATATATGGTTCTGAAAATGTGCTATGGATTATGCAAACTTTTACCTTAAAAAGAAAACCATAATGTAATACAATTCCTAAGAAAGGCTAAGTAAGAATGTCTTCATATTCGCTACTACAGCTTGATAGTTGAATACTTTTGTGGCTAATAAGAGTTTTCTAAAGAGTCAAAACAAATCTTATCATTCCCTGAACTGGAAGGTGCCTGAGAAAGGCAATCCCTGTGCTTAGTTTGAACAATTTCTTTACCTGAGGTGATGTTTGTGTGGCTTGATGAAGTGTGCTTAATTTTTCTGATTATAGTTCAAACAAAAAGGCTTAGTCAGCAAGCATCTACAGTTTTCAATCAAAGATAAAAATGTTGATTTGCATAACTAATTTTAATATGGAGTCTAGAATTTGTAAAGAATTTACTTGCTTCCAGAGTTAAGGGAACTGAGAAGTAAGATAGATATTCGCTTTTTCTAGAGGAAGTAATGAAGATCAGATGTGATTAAACAAATGTCACTTCATTAATTTTACTTTAGCTACTGGATAAGTAGTTGATTACATTGATTCAGAACCTTTGGAAATCTGTTGATGGCATAAATTCATATTGTACTGGCAATACCTAATTATTCTGTGGCATTTTTTTGTCCAGTCTGTCTAGGAAAACCTGGCTGTGACTATCCCTGTAAGATAGATGAAGTTAAATCAAAATAAGCATGCAGCTTGTCTGAACCTAGCACTGAAGTTTAAAATGTAATCCAACTTGGCTAATTGCTGCCAAAGTGCTGTGTCTTCTGAATTCTTTCTTATTAGGAAATTTTTGAATGTAACCTATGAGTTAGGTGGCTAATGCTTTCAGTTTCAGGGATTCAGTCTTTTAAGAAATGTATTGTAAATATTGACATTAAACCTGATTTTTATACCTTCTGCTGTCAGAACAAACACATTAGCCTTGCCCCTACCCAGCTGACTTTCAGATTTTACAACATCTGTTTTGTAAATTCAAAACAAAATGTTGGTCCTTACTTTTGATGAAGTGGATATCAATAGTGAAATTCCTAACCAGAATAGACTAATGTACTGTTCAAAATGTTTATTAAGAAACCAATTCTAGCTTCTTCTGGTATTTTAAGCTTCTGTTTGGAATATAAAGCATAATGATCTTGCAGTGAGTTTAGAGCACCTGTCTATTCAGGTGGAATAACTGATTGGTTCCTTACAGATGTTGAATCGTAATGATTGCACAGCAAATAAGAGAAATCTGCTTAGTGTTTAATTGACAATGTAAAGTGGGACAAAGCTTGTCAAGCAATTAAGCATGACTGAAGTGCTGTTCAAGTTTTGGAAAAAGTTGGAGTCAGGTTAGTGCACATCATGTATTTTTACCCAGAGAAGATATTCATGTCTTCAGGCACAGCACAAGTCATTTTACCTTGTTTGGAATTGAAGGCCTTGCACATCTTAACAGGAATCACTTTTAGTGAAGTTAAGATACCAGAATAGATTAGAAAGCTGTAAATAGCAGGTATTTGTATGAAATAGATCTTTGAGCTGAAACCATTAGCTCTGTCTGCTGTTGTCTAGATTGAGATGATCTGAATTATTGTTTTTCTGAGGTGAAATACTACATGTAGGCTGCTCAGAAAAAAAAACAAACTGTGGTAGGTCTTGCTTAGAATTATTTGTGTACAAGATTGTTATCAGAGATCATTCTGTAATGACATGATTGACTTTCTAGTAACAACAAGTGATCTGTCCTCAGGAAGACAGAATTTTGTTGGAACAGGCATAGCAGAATGACCTGCATTCTCTGCCAAGCAGTATTAAAAAGCTGTTTTGACTGTTTTCAAGTGATTCGTGTTCTCTAAGTCAAGGAATTCTTTTTCATATGTTCGATCAGTCTTTGATCTTCAGGCAGTTTTAATGATTTGGATAACTGTTCAGCATGTATGTTTTGGTAAACTGTGCAATCTCTACTCAAGCAGACAGACTTTCCACTTATCAACAGCAGAAAATGTTTTAGATTAGCTTAAGGAGGGCAGGCTCAGCCATCCTTTTATATTACTAATGGAAACACACAGTGCTTTTGGTGTATTGTGGTGGGTTGACTGTCTGGAATACCTGCTATTGCTCTGTGAACTTTAAATTTCCCTAGGCATGTTAGTAACAGTTTAGGCATGGGCAGTAGCACAAAGTAGGATATCCTACTCAAAAACTTCAAGCATATTGCCAAGTGTTTATGCTATATTATGTACGTAATATGCAAGCAAATAAAAAGCCCCAAAACCTGCCCTTGCCTACATTGTATGGAAATCTGTGTTGTGGTCAATGCTATAGCAATATCCTGTATGCTGTTGACTTCAGTGTTAATAAACTTGATATGAAAAGTATGTAAGTAATGGAAATTGAGTCCAATCAGAAGTTCAGGAATGCTTTAATCCATAAAAATGAAAGTCAGAAACATTCTTGAGAAGGAGGAGCCTCCATGTCTACACGGAGGAATAAGTCTAAAATATTCCCTATCACAATCTAGCCAAACCTTGGTAAAACTGATAGAATGACTTGCTCTTAACCTATGGAGCTGTTCCTTCTTTCAGTTTTCTCTGTTCGTTTTTCAGTTCTTGTGTCAGGCCTTCACTCGTCTGAACAAATCATATGCTACTTAGACCTCTGACTTATTTGAAAAATAATTTTGAGTTTTCTCTGGGTTTCATGTTGAAATAGCTTATTCTGAAATGGTATGAAACAAAGCAGAGAAAAGTCAAGAGCAGCATCTGCTGTTCTGTTCAAAATTAATAAACGGTGAATTCAAATAGTTACTGAACTGCATCCTTAGCAAAAGTGTTCCATTCTTTCTTATACTTATGGCTGAGATTAAACTGAATTATTATTTTCCAATGAATTATTTGGTTGACAAATAACACTCTTTTTAAACCTCTGTGGAAAGTTTGTAAAGAGACTTTAAGAACTTAAATTTCCAGACAGGTAAAGGCAGAGGTGAACAGCTTGTATCTTTAGCAAACCTGAGACTAATTCTGTTAGAGTTGTTTGTAGTGTTCCTTTTTCACTGTTTCCCCTGTGTTAGCCTTATCTTTTTGACTTCAGTTTTCTTGGTTTCTGATGAAAGAAAGAAATCAAGATCTTGTATCTGCCTCAATCAAAACTAAACATGTTGAACAGAATTATAGAGCCGTCCTAAATTTAAAAATGAAATTAGTGTTCTCACATAGTCAATTCTGTCACTTTGATTCAGGCAGATGCTGACTTCTAAGTTTCATCTTAAAAAGTATGTCTGATTTATGTCTGACGTAGACAAGAGACTGTTGAATATCAGCCAAGTATTTTGTCAGTGACTGCATCTATTGTAGGAGGAGGCTGATAGAAGGAAGTTACCTTCCTTCAGAAGATGAAAATCATTTGGTCTCTTTTTTTCATTGTAATGTTATGATGAGAATTTCTACGTAGTCTTACTGCATCAGCTCCTATGTAAAATCTTTGAGGCGCCATATTTTCATATAACTAAGAGTTAGATGTTGATTGTAAAAGTCTCTGAATTAAAGAACATAGAATTTATAACAGGATGTAGATTTCAGTCAGCTATATTTTATAGACTAAAAGTATTACCTGTGTAAGAGCTCTGCTACCGAGATCTAGCAATGTGTTCTTTCATTTCCTTGTGTCAGTCAAATATTGTTCAACTCGAATGATAAAGATGTGTGAACAGTGATGGACCCTGTAGCTGCTCTTGGTTGGGAAAACTGATGATGGCAACAGTCAAAAAAGAAAATTTAGTAATTTGTGTAACTTAAGAAAGCATTTTTTGTCAACAGTCCATAATACTGTCTATGTTTTGACAATAGTCTTGTTTTCTACACTTCACTTTCCACTTATTTTCCTGAAGGACTCCTCGTCATTGCAGTGAACTTAGTTTAATCCCTAAATGCTAACTTTGCAGCTTGGTGTTTGCTGCATGTGTTATTAAGGGCAAAGTGCTATAGCATCACGTTATACTGTGGAGTTCTCTGATACTATACTGAATATATTAATATTTTGTTGCATACTTAATTGGCTGAGTGATAGGACATACTCTGAATGCTTTAACAAAGTAATTAAATTCCATTTTCTGTTGTATACTTTATATACAGTTGTCGTGTTAATTAGATTGGCTTTAAGTCCTCAAATACAAATTTAGTTGCAGAGTATACAACTTGTTGCTCTTTGTAACACGTCATACTTAGTAGTAGACTTCTTTAATACTCAACGTAATCGAAGTATTCTGTTCTGTGCTTATAGGGACCTGATCTTCATTTGGAGCAAACTGCAGCTTAAATCTAACCCCTCAAAACAAGTATTTGTTGACCAGTGCTACCAGCTTTTAAGAATTGCTACAAATGTCAGAGTAATTTTCCCTTTCATGAAAGTCATTAGGGATGAAGTAAGTTTCATGTTTTGTTTGCTTTTTTTTTTACTCTTTCTTTCCATACTTCGTGTTACTAGTAAACAAGTAATGTTCATGTTTCTGTAGAATGGGAAGAAAGGACAGGGAAGGGCATAGAATTAAAAGCTTTGTCAGGTTCTCAGATATTTGTCAACATCAATTTTGTCTTTGATCTGGTGTGTGTTTTTGACTTCTTTTTAACTGCATTGTGTTGAGTAAGGTTTTCTTCGTTTCTGACTACAGAAAATTTCAGTAATGGTGTTCTATATAAACTATGGGAAACTGCTTATAAATGTATGGAGTAAATGTGAAAGATGAGTGGTTCTTTTATTTTTCTTTTTGTGTATGCTGTTTTTGTTCTTTTAGCCAGGAAATAGAATGTCTGTGCCATTGTATCTGCTTTTCACTCTAAGGTTCTGAATCCTTCCACAATTTCTAACCAAAGGTGAAGTAGTGCTTAGCATATAGTATAAATGAAAGAAGAGCTTGAATAAGATGGAGAAAACATCATTTTGCTTTAGAAAAGTATGCTATATTTCATGCTTAACATGTTTTCTGCTTTTCTTTATGAACACTTGCAAAAAAAGGGGAAGTGTAATGTGCAACCCCTTCTGCACAGTAGTGCCTGCTGATTCTAAACATGTTGCTTTTTATCATTGACTCGATTGAACAGAGCTTATCTGTACTCTGTTCCCTAAACATCTGAGTAATTGAATTATCAATTATTTTGTCAGGGTTAATGTTCTGCAGTTCTGAATGCAGTGATTTGCTGTTGTTCAAGATTTTAAGCTTAGTATGTGTTCTAAAATGCTTTTAGTGACATGAGTAACTTGATGTAGTAGTTTTAGAAAGTTGCATTTTTTTTTTAACAACCAAGATATAAGTAAATATATTTAACACACATTTAAGTGCATAAAGCTTCACTGAAACTGTTCTTTTACTAGTCTGCCATATGTTGGGTAGTATGTTTCTGACCATCCCTTACAATTGTAAGCTCAAGGGAGGATCCCCAGCCTAAAGTGTAGAAAGGAGGGATTCTGAACATTGGAAGGCTATCTTGTCAATTCTGAAAACTGAGGCCTGTAAAATGCTTCACTAGGGGTTGTTATGGCTTCCTCAGTGGTGATTGTTGAAAATCAAAGGCACTGTTTTACAGCTTACATTTTGCTGTTGATGTTTAGACGCTGTTTATTCTAATTCCCCCCTCACGCTCGCAGAACCATAGGTCAGACTTTTTTAGATTGGACTTTCAGTCTGTAGGCTTCAGTAAACCCAAAGCAAAATTACAACACTATATAAAGCTGTTTCCTTTCTGCAGGTTGGTGATGACGGTCTTCAGATATGTGTTGAGATATGTGGATGTGCCCTACAGTTGGACCTCCGTGAAGATCCCACTATGAAAAGTCTTATTTATAAAGCAATTGCTCACTTTCTGCCAAATGATTTGGAGATCCTCAGAATTTGTGCGCTTTCAATCTTTTTTCTTGAGCGTACTTTGGAATCTTACTACACTGTTGAACATTTATATAAATGTGCAGATGAAGAGTATAATGAATGCACTAGTTCCGTTCAAAACCGTGTACGTTTTGAATTGCTTCCTATTTTGAAAAAAGGTTTGTTTTTTGATCCTGAGTTTTGGAATTTCTTGATGATCAAGCAGAATTGTTTAGCGTTATTGGAGGATAAAGCTTTTGCTGGCTTAAGTGAAAGTACACTGGAAAACTCTACCACAAATGCAGAGAAGATAACAGAGTATAGGGCTATGAATGAGGAACGTATCTGTACAACAGATGTAAGCAATGGGGAGCTTGACCCTGAAGACTTCTCTGAAGCCCAGTCCAAAGGTAATGCCAAAAAGAACCATGAAGCTCTTGAAGCATCTAAAATGTTAGATAATACTGTACCAAGACACCGCTGTGTGATATGCAACAAGGAATTCCTTGGTGATCACATTGTGAAACATGCACAAGCTCACCAGAAGAAGGGCAGTTTTTCCTGTGTACTTTGCAACAGAAAATTCAGGCAAAAAGGACTTATGCTAAAACACTTGAGGAATCATGTCAGGAAGATAGAAAGGCAACATCTTGCTGCAGTTCTTGAGGCCAGTCAGCAGGCTCCTGTTTGTAATGAACTAGAATGTTCTGATGTTTGTCCCTCTCTTGAAAATGGGAGCTCTGTTGGTTCTGAAGAGAAAGAACCAGATATTGCAATAGCTCCAAGTGCAACCATAGAACAGGAGAAGGCTGAACAGGTATTCAAGGCAGTGGAAAATCATCTAAGTGACCAGGATGATGTTACTGAAAATAGTAGTTGTGACAGCTGCTTTAATAACGCTCCTGATGCTTTAAGTACAGAAAGCTTGCCTGAAGATGATGAGAGCTCCAGCAAAGAGTCACCTGTTTTGCATAAAGTGAACGGAGCTTTTTCTTCTCAAAAATATATAGATGCTATGGATCAGGAAGGAATCTTGAAGTGCCCTGCTAATGGTTGTGCTAGAGTGTTTAAAAAGATTCGATTTCTCAATAAACACGCAAGGAAAGCTCATCCAACTGATTTGAAGGTGCAGCAACATATAATGAAGTGGAATAAAGGAAAATGTCGTTTCTGTCAGAGGAAATTTGCTGATTCCCAACATTTTATAGATCACCTGAAGAGGCATGTGTATCCAAATGTTTACTTTTGTTTACACTTTAATTGTAATCAGAGATTTAAGCTGTCAACTGAGCTAGCAGAGCATACAAAAAGTCATAATGTTTTTAAAGCTCAGTGCAATTTTGCAGAGTGCTGTGAGCTATTCGAGGAGCTCCCTTTGCTGTATGAACATGAGGCTCAGCATTACTTAAGTAAAACATCAGAATGTTCTGAAGATGCCAGTGAAAAGGATTCTTCAGATGATCCGTCAGAACTTGGTAGTTGCCACGATGATGACGACTCTGTTAATGAAAAAGAAGCTGTAGATTTACCGATTCCGACTTGGAAGTCAAGGAAGGATTCTACAGAACCAAAGACATATATTCAAAGTATCGAGAAGAAAGCAAATAATGTAATTCAGAATGGAAATGAAAGTTCATCTGAGGGCACTGCTACGGTTTTGGTAGACCAAAAGACACCTGTGTTGCAGCCAAATTCTGAAAACTGTAATGTTAGTGACCAGCTAGTCAATGGACACAGTGACCCAGATCAAACATCATCAAAGTCATCAGAAACACCTCTGGACAGAGTGGTAGATGAAACAAGGACAGAGAATGGGTCAGTGTTACCCATTTTACAGAATTCCCACGAAGCACCACAAAATAACACTGCTGCCTCACAACTACCTTCTAAACCAAATCAAACAACAGAGAATACTTCATATGGTGTCATCTTAACAAAACCGTATGTTAGACCCTTGCCTCCAAGTTATCTCGACGAACGATACATTAGCATGCCAAAACGTCGAAAAATGTTGACTGATAAAGTAGATTCTCATTCAGAACAAGATAAATGTTGTAGTAAAACAACGGAAAGATTTAGATGTGGCAACTGCTTGACTATCTACTGTAATTCAGAAGCCCTTGAGGCTCATCTTGCACAAAAGAAGTGTCAGACGCTCTTTGGATTCGATTCAGATGATGAAAGTAAGTCTTACAGTTCTTCTGGGTCTGTCTGTGTGGAGGCAAATACAAACCAGATAGTGGTTCTTGTAAACAGGTTGTCTGATGGACCAGGCATGACACATACCACTTGTAAGCAATTGTGGTATGATAGAATTCAAAGGGAGGAAGGTCACTCACATCAGTTGTTGCACTAAATTGGAATTTCAATTTAAATGTGTTGTCTATGATAAGAAGAGGTGATGAAAATTGGTAGGCAACATTTACGGAAAAGATTTCTTATAAAACAGAGAAAAGAATTTCAGTCTGCCTTTTTTTGCAAGTTTGAAGCCTCACATGTAGGAAAACGTGAGCAGTGTTCCAAATGGGGGAATGATTTACATTGAGACCAAAATGAAGATTAACCTATGTATTCTATTTTGCAGGTGCCTGATTCAACGTTGTGGGAAAATGTATCGAAGGAGGAGTGGTGTAAGAAAGCACTACATGAAGAAGCAGGAGTTTGTTTCCCAGTTGGCCTTAAATCATAAAGCAGTCTCAAATTACTGAAGCAAACATGACCTTGATAAAGACAAAGCACATTTTCTAGACAGAACTTGTAGAGGAATAATGGGAGCTCTGCAGCTTTTGAATCCAGAAAGATTGCTACAAAATCCCCAAAGTACCAGTTATCCAAAAAGCCACATCCATTCCAAATGCGTGATTGAAGCTTATCAGCACAGCCTTTCCAGCACAAAGGTCTAAGGAAAACAATGCATACAGCTGAACAGGCAGAGAAAGCAGGGGCATTAATTGCCTTACGGAAATAAAAAACAGCTGGTTCTGTGAGCTGCTTTAGTTACAGAATGTGTTTAGAGGCTCTTCATCTGCACAGCTGGAAGAAGTCATTCAAGAATGTGTCACTTTATGATGAAATGCATAAGAAACGTGTAGAGGAACTAAACGTTCTTTTTTTTCCAAGTTTGAGTATGCGATTCCATTGTCTGCTAAAAAGTGTGAAGCTCATTTAATAAACTAGTACTTGGAATCCAAAAAGAGTAATGTAGAAAGAAATCTAAGATGGGTGGAAAACTCTAACAGCAAAAAAAGAATTTAACCCTTGAAGTACAGAGCACGCAAGTGTGTTGGTGTGATATTAAGTTAGGCAAAGTGGAAATCAAATGCATGCAGGAGAAGGCCTTTAAAATGTGGTTAAAATACATGTAGAGTGTCCCATAAAACATCAGTCTTACATATAGGAAGACCAATACAAGCAGTATATGCACAAAGTATGTGGATATTAACAGAAGCAGAATGAAACAAATGCGGAGTGTGCAGAGGGATAGACTTGCACTGCAGAGGAGAGTTTAATTGATTTTATGCAAATACAGGGATATATCAGTTGTTGACATAACTGAAGAGAATTGAGAAGTTTTCCTAATTTTAATTTTATTTTTTTTCTTAAAAAAAATAAAAAGAAATCATGACAGAAGAAACCAGGGCATGAGTGTCAAGTTAGGAAACAGATCAGGAAGAGCTTACTTCACACATGTGGTATTACCTAATGGTGGTAGATCACAACTCAGTATTGTAATGAAGTATTTACTGTGTAAAGGAAAGGGGGAAAATGTGTATTAACTCAGCCTTAAGATACAATGTACAACTCCATCTAGCAGCATCTTTTGAGAAGATAGCCCTTCCCACAAGTTAGTGAAGAAGTTTATTTCATGTTAAGCACTTTATCCAGCAACTGACTGTTTATAAAGACAGTCGCAAAGTTTATGAAGGTAGGAATTGAGTCATTCACCTTTCTAGATCCCAAAAAAGACAGGATGTTTGGAAGCATGAGTTGGACTTGGATGATCTTTATGGTTCCGTTCCAAATCAAGATATTCGAGTCTATGAAACCAAAAAGATGCTGTTACAGTTTTTGAACTCCATGCTCCAGAAATGTGGTAAACGTGCACATTGTCTAATTAATGTGTTAATTTATCCTCTAATAACTGTCTTATAATATCTTCCCACCATAAAAGTTATTTTTGAAATTGTATTCCATGTTATTTCCTGAAAATATTTGAGTGATTGTCACAGGATGTCCAATGATGAGACATGGTGTGTACAAATGAAATCAGCACAGAAATGTAGGACAGCAAAGACGAACTGTTCCTGCTCAGCTACTTTGCTTCCTGAATAGTTCATCACATCTGTATGACTTAGTAAGATGATCAGCTTGCTTAAATCAAGATGCATAAAATTAATGAGTAAAAAAAAACAAGAGGTAAATAAAAGATTTGTTCATTGTAGTAATGGCTCACACTTGTAAACTTAAGGGTTTCTCTGTAAAATAAGCTGTTAAATAGTTCTGGAACTATTAGTTCAGTAATGCCTCTGCTAATAATCCTCTGTGAAGTTGCAGATATTTGCATTAATTCTGCTTCGTTTTCCCTTCCTGAGGGGTAAAAAAAACAAACACACAAACTCAGAAATCATATTTTTTGTAATTCTAGGTCTTTTTTTTTTTCCTTTAAGTTGGATTAACATAAAAGGTTATAAAATTATGATCACAGATGTGTACATTACATTGATATCAATGGCTGGCCCACTTTCAGAGATCTTTATGACATTCAAGGCACCAAAGAATTTTTTTTTTTTTGCATTTGCAGAAAAGTGATTCAAATGTCATCCATATGTATTGCATACACACAGTCTAAACGAATATTTACATATATAAATACATCGAAAATTTTCAAATACAAGGGGCTGTACCAGCAAAATGCACTTTTTATTTTTATTTTTTGCTTCATGCTACCAACTGAATAATTTTTAAGGACCCAGTTAGCATCTTGAATGTTCCCAGACTCCCCTTTCTTTGCTTAGCATCTGTTAAATTTGCTGAAGTGTATTTGGGGGGAAAAAAAAATAAAAAAAAAATTAAACTGCTGCCGTTTTAAAAATCTGGGAACTCAGTCAATAGATGTGACAGATGTTTGTGTAAAGTCCTTCAAGTGTACCTTTTATCTTTGGTGCTTTTTTACATTTTCCTGGAGCTCCATGTGTTTGAGTATGCTTTTAAAAACATGACTGAAACTTGTGTTTCTTCTTTTGTAGATAAATGGATCTATGTACGTGCATAAACTGTGACCATAATTTTCTGTACCCATATTAAACTCATTTTTGTTCAAAGATGCTTTTCTTGGACACCACCATTTGTTTATACCACGTGTTAAGAATATTCACATGAGAGAACTGGAAGAATGCATTCATAAATAGGTGAGCATTAGCTATCACCTAACGCCTATCAGTAATATCTTGACTTAATGTGGCAAGTGGGTGGTAAAGTTTTTGTTTTAAGATTTGATTTTACTTCAGAAGACACTGTATTTTCTTCAAACTGTTCTCTAACACCTGTTGATATTCTCAGATAGTTGCAGTATTCAGTTCTGAGCAAACAGATACTGTTACGTGTGTGGGATAATTCTACATGCTTTTTTAGGATTCTTTAGTATATTGAGTATTATCCTGTGCTAAGCCTGCAAATGATAGGGCTGAAAAAGGTTCTGAGTCTAGAATTGAAAGGTCTAGTCCCAGGCATTAAGCATCTAATAGGAAATAACTCATCAGGATGTATTGCTTTGATTCAGTAAATGCTGGAGTATGTGTGTAATGTAAGCATGGGCGTTTCTGAAAATTGCCTGAAGTTACACATGGGCATAGCTTTACTGGATCGGTTTGCGCATTTTATTGCTGATAATCAGGTTCTAAAAATGTTCCTTCAGGTGGCTTCAACTTGGATTTAAACTTTCATTGTAAGATTGTGTCCTCTAACCTGGTGACAGTTCACTGTAAAGGTCATGCAAACTCTTAATTCTCAGAGAGTTGCCATTTTGTGGGCACCTTTCACAAAAAAATGTAATTATTGAAAGTGGTCATATCTGTGGGGGAAAGGTCACTGGTACTTTGGTTATTTAGCCATATTCATTGAAACTCTATAAATTGTATAGTTTGGATAATTTATAACATTAAACTTTGTGATTTTTAATATCACACGGAAGGTTCAGATGTACTCATTTCTTTTATTGTTTAACACCAATGGTATGGACAGGAGACTCAAAGGGGGTGGTAGTGTTACTATTTTCTTAATTTATTTGGTACTGTATAACACCTTTCTCATTAAATGCAGCGTATGCATTTTGGGATTCTGTTAATTTGTAAAAGCTGTTACAAGTTCAGCAAGAAAGGAAATTTGTGCTTCCTTGTTGAATGTTAAATTATTTTACTTTGCATTTTATATGAGAGTACAAATTAAAACTGAGCCATCAAACTGCAATAAATCAACAGTAGTGTTTCATTTTAAAAACTTTTTTGTACTGTACATAGATTTGTTCAATAAAACGTTGTCTTTGTTGTTGATAGAAAGTGATCTCGTCTTTTGGGGATCCGCTCTGTAAATACTACTGCAGCGAAAGCTTCGAGAGCGCTCTGAACCTTACTAGGCACCAGCTCGTCTGCGTATACGTAAGCCGCAATTCATCGCCTGCCGCCTCAGCTCTGCTTGTGAGCCGGGGCGGAACCTAAGTACCGAGCGTTGTTTCCGCCCGGTGACTATTGACAAGTGGATGCGGTTCCGCGGGGGCGGTGTCGAGCCGGACCGGAAGTCGCGGTTGCTAGGGCTTCGGCCGGAGGACGGCGCCGGGCGCGGACGATGGCGTCTCTGGGGCTGAGCGAGCGGGAGCAAGCCGGCTGCCGCGAGATGCTGGAGCTGCTCGAGACCGAGGAGCTGATGGCGCTGACGGACACCGTCACTAACCGCCTGGTACACCCTGAGAACCGCCAAGGTGTGCGGATTCCCCTGCGGCCTTCCTGCGCGGTCGCCCCTATCTCAGGCCTAGGAAGCGGGCGCCTGTGCCTGAGCAGCCGCCGCGCTGCCCCTGTGCCCCTCTGTTCCCCTTGGCCTGTGACCCGGCGACGGAGGCGGAACGGAGCTAGGCCCTGCGGCCCGCTGCGGAACGCGGCTCCCGCTGGTTCGGTTGAAGCGCCTCGGGGGAGTTTTTCCTCCGCCGGGGCTGGATCTGTGCCGAAGGCGCCGGCGTTCGTGTGCCCGCAGGTTTTCTCCAACCTTCTTAATCTTTATAGCGATTATAGATAAAAGAGGCGGTGGTTCGGTTATTCAGCTATGCTTCATTTCGTGATTGAACTTAGCGTTTGTGGATATATAAGTTGCTGAGAACCCAGCCTCGGTTTGAGTGAGAACTGGCTGCACAGTGACTGTAAAAATATATTTCATCTCGAGTTCCTAATTCTGCTGCGGAACCGTGCAGCTGAATGTTTGAATGCTACATTTCACTGCACTGGTATTGCATTGCTACACCTGATGTTTTCTTACGAACGTGAGCTTCCTAACATGACTTGTACAGGGATAAAACTGATATAATAACATTTCTTCTACCTCCAGCAGCCCCCCTTTGTCAATCTACTTTGCAGTGTCTAAAAACTAAATTCCTGGTACAGAATGGTTTTTCAATGTAGGAGAAGTCAGAGATGACCTATTTTCTGTCAATTGTCCGTTCCCAGGAAGCATCTGAATACTTGTATGTACTTCAAAGTAGTGATGCTTTCTGGCCAAGTCACATAAACTACTCATTTGATGCAGAAATTAAGACTCAAATTGCACATTCAGAAGAACCTGGAAAGATTTGTCTGATTCTTCTTTCTCTGTGTAATCTTGCTTTCAAGAGGAAAGGTAGATAATAGGCATGTTTCAAAATATCCTTTTCAAATGGAAAAAGAAATAGANCTTCTTTCTCTGTGTAATCTTGCTTTCAAGAGGAAAGGTAGATAATAGGCATGTTTCAAAATATCCTTTTCAAATGGAAAAAGAAATAGAGCTTTTGATGAGTGAAAATGCGCTACAGTGGCATGAAGCAGCAAGTCTTAAACACTCAACCACGTTAGAATCAAATTATATTGTACTGAAGTTATGGCAAGCCATGTCTCTGGGATTGTGGGTGAAATGCATTGTGAACAAGAATCCTTTCACTTCTAAAGGCACCTGAAGTTGAACATCTCAACTAACCTGAAAAATATTGGTGGTTTATTTGTAAATTTTCATCCTTTTCATCAAACTTAAACTGATACACAGTTCCAGACGGTCATGATACCACTAGCAGGATTGCAAGGTCTGGAGCTCTTCAGTAAAACCAACACATTCCAAAGCTTTTGGCGTCTTTGTCTAACGTGACTTGTATCTAGTTACTTCAGATTTCAGTTTACAAACAAATCTGTAACAATGTGCATTTCACGTAGTGTTGTGATGTATTGGGAGGTGCAAATCAAGAGCTTAAGAAATAGTAGAGGTTTGTGTCTTAATTGTGAGAGATACAAGCTCTGACTTCCATTTCTTTGCTTGCAGAAGCCATTCAGGCCATCTTGGTTTACAGCCAAAGTGCAGAAGAACTTTTGAAACGAAGAAAAGTATGTCGAGAAATAATTTTTAAGTATTTAGCAGTACAAGGAATTGCAGTGTCTCCTTCCTCTGAGAAACATCAACTCATTGCCTGTGTAAGGCAGTACTGGGATGGGAAGCTCGTATCACGTGTCTTAGAGTCGGGGGAAAGGAAAACACACACAGAGGTGAGTGCTAGCTTCTGCAATATAGGAGGATACAGAACAAGAATCACAATGAGGCTTTTTGCATACATTTGAGAAGGTACTGACCCTCTTAATTTATTTTTTTTTTTGTGTGTGTGTGTTCTTGCTTGCTCTAATCAGATCATTTAAGGTAACTGTGCCAGTGTGTCATGTGCAGAATATAGTACAAGTGCATTTGAACTCTAATGTGTGGGGTCATCTTCATGCTTTTAAGTTGAACCCCCGTTTAAAAATAGGGGATATTGACAGATAATTCTGTAGACTCGAGAATAACTCAAAGCAGTGTTAGTGGTGTGGAAACCCTGCACAGTCCCTTGCCAGTTTTTAATGTGACAAATGTTCTCAGAAGTTTTACTTCAAGCTGGGGATTTTCAGTCTTTTGCCAGCCATGCCAGGGATTAGCATTTGTAAGGGCTTTTTAGAAAGGGCTCTTGATATGTTTCTAGAGGCAGTGTGCTCAAAACAGCATTGTCTGTAAGCAGAGCTTTTCTTTAGGTCTTGCAGTTAATAGAGAGCACTTTTATGTCGTTGAAATTTTAAGTTTGTAGCAGTGTCAGTTCTGTGCCATTTTCCTTTCATTTTTAATAATGCTGAACAAGTTCAAATTACCACATTCAGCCAAATTGCTGTGGTGTAATGAACTTTCAGGGCTTTATTATTCCTGGATCTTTACCATGCAGTTTTCAATAACCTTGCTCTCTCAAGTACTATTTCTCAGCAACTTAATGAGCAACAGCCCCACCAGCTGGACTCCTTGAGCTCTGTAGCTGTTGAGAATTTAATGCAGGGAGCTTTCCTCTGGGGTTAGCTGATTAAAATGAAGATTTAGCTGGTAATTGCTTTTAAAGCAATTTTTTATGTGCATGTTTGGAAAGAAAATTTTGCTTCTGCAAAATTTTTCTGTTTTACTTACCGCATGCGTATGATAGAACTGTAGAAAGGCTTGGGTTGGGATGGATCTAAAACATCTTTCTTTGCCTTTGTTTTTGCTCAGTCCTCTTGGTCCTCATCATGTTGAAGGCATGAGTAGCAGAAACTTACATAACAGAATTGGAAGTTAATTATAGTTTCTTGTTTGACAGTTACAGGATTCTATGTAGCTGAACTTTTCCTACTTAACTGTAGGAATAGACTGATTGACAAACCCTGCAAAACAACTTTGCCATTTATTTCTTTTTCACCTTGCCCTGGGAAGTCATGTGCCTCTATGCTGGGAAGTTAGAATGATTTTTTTTTTAAGTAAAAAACCTTGCCTGTTGTAAAAGAAAGAAGGGAATAAGTGAACTACATATTTGTAGGGATTAAATAGACACTCAGAACTGTACTTGAACATCCAGTTGTTGCCTTTCCTTTAGAAAGAGCTGTTTTTATAATCAACTTAAAAACCTGTTGTAAATATTTAATTGCTGACCAACTTGTAGCCTTCATTCTTGCTTTTATACATGTAGTTGTAGACATAACAAAGAAAAACTACAAATAATATGTTTTTTAAAATTATTATTTAAGCCTGGCCCATAACTGTGTTTAAAAAGTACAGTAAGTATTTAGTAATAGGACTCTTGGAGCAGTTTGCTGCCCTCTTCTGGTTTGGATTTTACAACATGGTCTTTGTTTCCTAATTGATACTCAGGTTTGCTACTTGCTGTGAATTTGGCTTCAAAATTTTACACCCGTTGCTCTTGATTGTCATTTTCAGCAGCTCAACGTTAAACTCAGATATTATTCAGAAGGTTTTTTTTTTTTATCCTTATGTCTTAGATGGATTTTAGGAATGCCTTGTTCTGTAAAACAAGGTAAAAGACAGCATGCAGCTTGTTTGTGATCCTTAGGGAGCTAGTCTAAGGTGTATTTTGAGTAGGTTCATGCATTCTTGAAAGTCCCTGCAGCCCTCCTGTCCTGTTTAAGTGTTCATTTTACTATTAGAAAAATAACTGAGATTCAACAAGCCTTTTCTTTTTTCCTGTTTGCTTTCAAGAGGAGAGATACAATAAGGCGTGGTTCTCTTTGATTTGGGCTCCTCTTATATTGGAAACATACTGTAGACTATAAACATCACTTATGAAGGTGATCAAACAAATTTTGGATGATTTTGGTAGTCTTGGTGCTGCAAGAGGCTGAGTTCAGGCATGTGATCTGGTGCTGAGAAAGTTCTGGAACACAGTAGTTCTTTGAATTTCAGTTCTTCCCGAATTCTTACGCATTTTGTTAGCAAACACTGCTGGCTTTGCTAAATCAGAAACATTGCTGCTGGCCACAAATCAGAAGTATTCTGTCAGCTTCAGGTAGCAGGATGTGCATTTTCAAAAGGTGACTTTTCTGTAAGCAGTTTTCTTAACAATTGTTTGAATGTGCAGAGAGCTCCACAATTCACAAGCTTGAAAGGTAGGAAGAAACAAGAGACTGAAGACAATACGGCCGAGGAAAAAAATGTCAGCATATTTGCTAACTTTAGTCTTAGTGAATTGGTGCACCTTAATGTCAGATCAGCTTTTAGGGATGAGTTTGTATCCCTCTTAATTTTTTGTAACTTTCTTTTCTAAGTGTAAAGGTCAGCAAAAAGTTAATTGCCCAAGTACTTTTTTATGCTGCAGAGGTATTTTTTTCCTCTCCGTGGGAATCCTGATCTCACAAAGGTGGTTCAGAAAGATTTCCCCTGGCCTTTTTTCAGTAGAGCCAGGATTTCCCTCTTGGGTTATAAATTGCAGACCAAGACAGAACTGCATTTCAAAGAACCTACGCCGATTCTCTTAACTGTGAGATGATTACAATCTTAAAAGAGTAAATGTGTTTTTACTTCGTTGTTTTCTTCAGGCACTCTGTCTCTGAGTACTTGAAGAAGATTTAGAGTGTTCAAAGTAAGAATGTAAATGACTTTGGACTGTTGAAACTGGCAAACTCGCATGGTAAAACTAAGTAATACTAAGAAAAAAACATTCTTAATTGCAGAGTCATGAAAATAGGCAGAAGTCACAGGATGATATTCATAATCTAGGAGAAGAATTCTGCCAGTGGTTCTTTGAACTCTTAAATTCTCAGCATCCTTCGGGAGTAAAATCTGAAGAAACGTGGGGACCTCAGCATTTCTGGGAGAATGCCAAAATGAAATTGAGTTACAACACAGTAGAAATGAACATGGAAGAATATGATGGTGCAGAAATGGTGAGCCTTCGTCTGCTCTCGTTGGTTAAAGAAGAATATCTTCTATTCAACCCTAATTTGACTGCTGGTGGACTGAAATGTGCCATGTCACGACATGGGTTAGTACTGGTAGCAGTGGCTGGCACAGTACATAGAGGCAACATTTGTTTGGGTATCTTTGAACAAATTTTTGGACTCGTTAGGTGTCCAATTAGAGGGAATACCTGGAAAGTAAAAATTGTAAATCTTAAAATAGTTGGACAGAATGCTCTCGAGCCTGGAATGCAGATTGAAAAACCCTCCATCAAATATGAGTCAAATCAACTGCAGGAGTGGTACGATGGGAAAGAACTGGCACTGCTTGAACCTCACAAATACTGAGCAATTCTTTCAAAACTGAATGACTGATGGTGGGCGGAGAAAAGACATACAGCACTTACAGTGTTTAGATGAAGATTGAAATGATTGCAGCAACTTGATATTGTCTCTTTCTTGAGTCGGATTTGCTGGATGACAGATGGAAATACTGAGCCTAAAGTGATGGTTGGGGCACCTTTCCAACAGCTAACAAGCATTTAAACATATTACTGTAGACTTTGTAACTATAGTTGGGAATGGAGTTATTACAGAATGCAGGTACATTTGAATATGGGAAGCTTTATATCAAGGTGGAAGACCACGAGTTCACAAGTTGTAAGTTGCTTCTTTTTGGGAAACCATTTTGAACTCCTGCCTGACTCCGTGCTTCTGGCATTTTGAAATTGGGACAGGTGAATGTCTCATTGGTCTTTTAAAAGTCCCAGGAAAACTGCTAATTTGTGAATCTTTGGAGTGAACAGGCAGAATAAAGTGAGTGGAGATGCTGCCTCTTTATTCTGAATGTGATTTCTTCTCTAATCAGTAGTAGTAGCTCGATGGGACAACACAGAGGTTAGCATTGTTGAAATTTGTATCCTTTATTTTCTCTTACTTCGCAGTTCCACCGTTGAGATGGTTTCACAGGCATCTGTTTGTAGCACTGTCTCTCTTGGATCAAATGGTTGATTTTATGACTTACAGACTTAGTGTCTGAAGCACATGCTTTGATAATTATTTTGTATATACTTGCAACAGAGTTTCTAATATAATAATTGTCATTTTTATATGTTTTCTCAACGTTGGAATTCTTGTCTACTCGTAGCTGCTTTGTCACATTGTTGAGACAATGGGAATTTACAGCAAGTCGTGATATAAAATAAATAAAAACTCTAAATACTACTGAAATTATTACCATTGTAGAATTTGACTGCTTTTTACAATTCTTTTTTTTTTCTTTCGATTAAGTGATTAATGGTGAAACTAGATGAAAACTTCATCTCTAGCATCTTATTTGGTTTATTTAGGAGTGTTTTTTTTGTATTTTATAACTTCAGTGAAAATGGAAATGTTCCATGTAGCATGAGAAGACTTGTTTTGGTTTTGATGTGTTTGTTAAAGAAGACAAATGGTAAAATTCTGGGCGGATGAGAGGAAGAAAGATTCAGGTATGTGATATACCAAGAAATACCTTGAACTGATTTTTACAAACAGTCTCAATCTAATGATTTTTTCACAACAACAACAACAAAAAATCTAAATTGATTCATTTTCTAAGCAAAAGTTCAAATACTGTGTTGGAATGTGCTTTCCCAATAAACAGTTGAGGTATGACTTAATCACTACTAATTTATTATAAACAAACATCAACCTAAATTTCAAATTTAGAAGAAACAGTTTCCTTGTTTGTTGACAGTCGTGTACCTTTTAAGGTGAGAACAAAAGCCAACCCAAATGGACGCTCCTTCAACGTTCAGTATGCAGATCTGTACTACAACAAAACGTTTGGTCTCTTGCAGAATCATAGTTTCCAGTTGGCACTGTAACTGTTACTTTAGTCACTGTGTTAAATATGAACATGACAAAGGGTGTAGTGTTCATTGCTGCTTTAAGCAGATTTGATGTGAGCCATCCCCTTCATCTCCTCAGGTAAGTGTCCTTGCTTCCTTCTTCTGTCAGTGCTTACTCCGAACAGGAGGGGGTGGGGACTGGTCCCAGTTAAAACCAGCATCCTCAGCAACTCTTCTGGCTGACCAGCTGTGACAAGGCTGTGCCACACCAGTACCCACAGAAGGAACAGAGAATTTCCTTTTTTGGTGCTAACCTGAACTTCTCTGGAGTTAAATGAGTGATCAGACAACAGCCTCTTTCATTCAAAATGTTTATTCTTGCTAACTTCAAAATAATGAGTGCAAAGAACATTGTGATAAATCAGCTTTTTACTAAAGCTGCTAAGTAATGAATTTGTCCTTACTCCTTGAGTTCTGCAAAAACTGTTAATACTGTTCCAGGCCTGTCACCTCTGTAAATTCCTGCTCTGTAGCAGAGTGGAATAGAGGACATGCCATTTACTGATGACCTGGTGGGGCAGCTGAATGCTCTTGTGATGCTGATTGAGCTGCTAAGATCTTGATAACTAGAGTGCAGCAGTTATCCCAGGTTGCTGCACAAAATGCACAGGAAATAGCACAGTGTCTGCTCTTTATAGTCTCGTCACCTGAGTATTTGGTAGGTGCTGACACTTGGGCAATGCTGAGTCACTGTGGCTTTGCAGTTGTTAAACTGGCGTGACTTTTAATCCTATGATACCCCTTCCTTTTTTTTCTCTCAAGCCTGTTTTTTCTCTTACAAAAGCATACTGTATCCATTCTACATACACTTTATCTCCACTTGGAAAAAGTATTCCAGTTTTGGAATGGTAGTACAGGCTTTCCATTAGGGAAGGAGCCACAACTGCATATAGTATTGAATGTGGAGGTCTGAGATAATGTGCAAATGCTGCTGCATTGCCAGAGTGACATTGCTTGGAACTGCATTGTTTTCTTGAAATAATCTTCAGGCATCACTGCTGCAACGTTTTTTCATGTATGACTGATTCCTTGATCTTTTCAAACTGAATTGAAGCAGACACATTAGACTGTCATGCATGAAAAACTGGAGAAGTGAACTCCAAGGCAATCAAGCTCTGTAAAAAGCAAAACAGGAAAGTTTCTTTTTCAAAAGACAAAATAAAAATCCTAAGTTAAATGTGCTGTTTCTCCCACAGCTTACAATTAGCAGGAGCTGCTGTAAACAATTTTCTCCAGATAAATTTAATATTAAACTGTCAGGCTCTTGTTTTGAGTCTGATTCTCCAGCCAAGAGCATGCGACTATCCAGCCTTCCATACAGTGCTTACATCATTACAGAGAAGTTGGCAGTTCCAGCACTGTTAAGAGTAGGGACTGTATATCCAGCAAAAGGTGAGAGCTAATTCATTTAGTCTGCCGATCAGTGAAGACTGATAGAATATAGCTAAATAAGGCTATTTATATGTCCAGGAAGGTAGCAAGAAAAGAGTCCAGCAGCTGTGATAACAGCAGATCTTGGAGTGCCTTGTTAATGGAGGAAGGGAAAACATTACAGAATTTTATTTACACTGACAGAATTTCCGTGAGTGTTAGACTCCTTAGTCTGAGATGTTGAGTTTCAGCTCATGACTGATGTGAATTTCAGGCTCTCTTTGCAAAGGTTAATAGCGTATATGTTACACAAGTAAATTTGGAATGCACAATAATGCCAGTTAATTGCAAGGATCCTCTTTTTCAAGCTCATTCACAGCTGCTAGTACTAGTAAGAAATGACCTCTCACAGCTGTTGGGTTAATAAAGAGTGCTGTAATCCTTGCTCTATCTCTGGAAAATCCATAGGCTTGATTCAGTCAGGCTTTTCTCAGCAGGTATAATAGCATTTTGGTGACATCTGGTGGCAGATTCATTGTTTGCCTGTAGTTAGTGCATTCAATCTGCTCAGCGTTGCAGGCGCAGCTACTAAAGGCTTGCTGTAGAGAAAGGAGAGGAACTCCTCTGAACAGTTTTATCCCCTCCTGCTTTGGCATTTTAGATGCCTGACATTAGCTGGAGCTCGGTTGCCCTGATTGAAAGGAAGGCCTGAAGGCAATTCATTGGCCCTTGACCAAGAACTTACAGATGTTGTAAAGTTTTCAGCTCATCAGTAACGTCAAGTTGTGATACTGAGGAAACCTGTTGTTCTAGAGCTGTACAGGGAAACGGTGAAAAGAAGACTTCCTGGCAATAAGATTTCAGCTGACTTAACATGCATTTCTTTTGGCATCTGGTACTGTTTTTTGTTTGTTTGTGGGTTTGTTTTTTTTTACAGAATATCTTCCTCGAGTGCCTGGGATCTTGAAGGCAGCACAGCTGCTGTTTCTTAATATTGCCTGTGACTGCACATCTTAATCCCCTCTCAGATCCAAGGGGAGGAAGATCACTCTCATTCAGAGAGTCTGTGAAGATCTTATTTGTGTGGAGAGGTTATGGTTCAAGCTGTATTGGTTTCAGTTGTAAAACCAGAGTAAGAAACACCCAGAAATCCATTTTCATTTATCAAAGTGGCCATAGCTGTTTTTCATGGAGGCAGTTGCTGAACTGGCCAGGAAGGTTTATGTAGTTGCAAAAGAGAGGGAGACTGGAATACAGCCTGAAGACAGATTCCTTCTGTATTTTGTCTGGTTGGACTGTGCACTGGGAGAGGCAGGCATCTGGTGGAAAGAGCAAGAGACATGTAACTCGTGCACACCCGCCAGTTCTCTGCACTGTGAGAGCATATTTGCAAGGGGAATAACATCATGGTGCATGTGCAGCAGTAAATCACTCATTTTAAAACCCATAAAAGCCAAAGCTTCTCATCTAGATTAGGTTTTGGTGCTTTGCCAGTTTCCACAGGAGACTAGCATGAGAAAGGAAATAGCATTTTTTAATAACTTGACTGTAATTTAACAAAACAAAAGAAAGGCTCATCTCTTATCTCAGAGCTTTCTCCTTCCTGAGCTTATGAACCCCACTACACGCCTGGTGGATTGCCTGAGAACCTCAAAAATATATAAATAAATAAATGCATTTACAATGTTTAAAAATGATCAGGAGCAGCCTTCATGTGAGGAATGAGTGAGTAGACTGGTATTTTCTTAACCAGGAGATGTGATCAGGCTCTGTGTTTTTGCTCTTCTTTTCCCATGTCTTCTACACTTTTCCCACTTACTTTCTTTACCTCTCATTCTCGGTCAGATTGCAGTATCTTATCTGTCTTGACAGGAATTTTTGGTCTTCAGGTGTTTTGACCAGTGAGGTTGTGGATGCTCCATCCCTGGAGGTGCTGGACCAGGTTGGATGGCACCCTGGCAGTGTGGTCTAGTACTAGCTCTGGAGGTTGGTGGCCCTGGCTGTGGCATGGGGGTTGGAACTTGGTGATCCAACCCAGGCCATTCTGTGATTCTATAATTATGTCTAGTTTGAAGAGATACTGAGGATGCTTTCAACTACAGAAATAAATGAGAGGGCAGGTTCAGGAAGAAGCTCCTGTAACAGTAGATCATTGGCCAACTTATAACAACCATCTTTTGCATGTTGGAATTTCCATCTCCTTGTTCTCTCAAGTTATTCCTCAAATATAATAGGATATGGCCAGGTCTTATCCTGTAATACTGAGAGTTTTAATCTCTGGCAAGGAAACGCATCCTGTATCCAGTGCAAATCTCACCGTGATGCAAATCTGCTCTTTGTTTCACTGGTGAGAGACCAAGAAATCCTTCTGTGAAATACCAGTTGTAATTAAGAAGCAGTGAACACATGGGTATTGATGGAATTTGTTTCAGTTTGCACTGGAGGTATACACAGAAATATTTCAAGCTTTCATGTAAGCATCCTGGCTAAGTGCAAGTGAGAAATTAGAGTTACCATATGTAATTCCATGATAGCAGATCACGTTTGAACTTTTAACTTACTGAATTGCAGAAGCTCACAAGCATATAGGAAAATGTTTTTGCATTCTGTCTTGACAGCTATCACAGCCCACTGGTACCTAGAAGCTTATTTTAGATACCCTTTGTTTTCCTAGTATCATCTAGATAATGTGGATGAGGTTTGCATTTACATTTCTGCTGTTTCTCACAGTTACTATCCTACAGCAAACCATCTACAGCACTGAGTACCTCCACTGTAGGAAGCATTTTGGTTCAAGTCAGGTGGCTGCTTTAGAAGCCAATACCATGACTGCAGCCACACATGCAATCAGAGAGTTTTCCTTCTCATTACAAAGCATGCTTGGAGCACGTACTCTGGTTCCCTTTTGGATGAAAGCAAAGTAGAAGCACGCTCCAGCACTGCACCTGAGGTGTGCTGCTCACTGTGAGGCATTCAGTCCGCAGTACCAGCATGGAGTTAGCTGGCAGCAAGCCCCCATATCTATGAGTAGTTTGTACGCTGGCGGCGTCTCAGCAACAGCTGTTTCATGCTCCTGTTGCACAGCACTGTTTGCTAATGTAAACACAGCTTAAGGGTGTTGAAAATGGTATTACAGCCTTCTTAGGACTAAATTAAATTAGCTTCCAATGTAATACATTTTTAAAATGTGTATGTATGTATATTTAACAAGTCTTTCTCTCACTTTATTACATTCCCCCACTAGAATTGCATTTCATATGCAGTAATTGTCAGTTCCTCTTTAACAGCAGTAAGCATAAGACATCATGTCAGCTCTTGTTCTTCTATTCCCTTTTCTCAGTTCATTAGTATTATTTATTGCATGGGCAGATTTTGGGTCTTAATGAATTCTTCTCAAAGTTTGCATTTTTTATTGAAATAAATTGATCCTTTAATATCTCTTCAGCAATTACGGGTTTAGATGTAGTTACACAGTACTCTAGCTCTAACAAGATTAGTGGTGAGCAAATCCCATTCTGAAGATTAGTGTGATGTATTGAGTTGAACTTTAGGATTTTACTCCGGTGTTTTCAGTGTGGAGCTTTATTAAAAGAAAACACTTTGTCTTCAATTACTTGTTAGGTGACATGCATCTGAAATGCTTTAAACGCTCATCTGTGGCACACATTGTCATAACTGGGACAGGCTGATAGAGAACAAACTGCAAGGTCTCTGAGTTCTCTCTACCTCTTTTTGCTGGTAGTGGCATAGATCCTCATCAGGCCCCATTTCAGCAAGGATCATGCAATGTGTGCACCCTTTATTCCTCAGCTGGGGGGGGGAGCAGTGAAGACCGATATAAGTTGTTTTCACCTTAGACACTGACTACTAAGGTGACGTATAGGAACAGGTTGAAACACTTTGCCAACCTGCCTTGTCAGCAGCTGATGTTGTGCAGTTCTGTGTCTGTTAGAATAAAGGATTCAGAAGCAATAGAAGAAAAAAAGCTGGGAGTCTTCAAAGGTGAGGGCAAATGTAATTTAGCGTTATGTTTTGTGGAAAAAAAAAAAAAAAAAGGTTTATATGTGAGGAATTTGTACATAACTGAATATACTGCCAACTAATGCAAAGTTCAAATCACTGATTTGGTTGTTGAGAGGAAAGAAAACAAAGAGCAGGTAAGGGAGTCCCTTATCTTCCTCACTTCCTTAGAGTCAGTTTCAATCAAACACCGTTTCTGCCACCTTTCTACTCTCTGCACTCCCTGCTTTGGCCATATGCCTATGGCTCACAATCCCTTATCTGTGTCCCCTTTGGCATGGAGCACCTCCTTCTGAGCATGTCTCCAGCAGTGTCCCCAGCGACCTTTCCTACAGCATCTCGCAGGATGCACCCCAGACCTAGGGCATACAGTGCCCTAAATCAGTGCTGTATTCTACAAAGCACATCTCATGTCCTTTGGCATCATGCACCTCCCTGTGGAAGGCCAGAGAGGATTAGAATGCTTGCATTTTCCTGCCTACTTACACTAAGTAAAGCATTACAAATTAGGAAAAGTCTTAAAAACACATGGCTTATAAGAAAAGTAGTGTTACTGCCATAGTCTTCTAGCTCTCACCCTTTTAACTTGCATGCTAGATGCATTTCAAGTTATCTCCCCATAGGATACTTTTTTTGTTGTTTGACACCTGAGATATTTTTTTGCTACAAAAGAAGGATGGATTAACCCTTTTGCCTAGAAATAGTGAGATTTCCGCTATACTTACAGACTTTTCTGCTCCCAGTGTCACCACAAGGCAGCGATGCATTCCTTGATGACAGCTTTAACACTTCCAGTGTGTCCCGTGCCCAGCGTTTTGGCATGTTTGAAGAAACATTCTGCCTCTATGAGCTAACTTTGTGCTCCCTGTGAAGGAGGCACAGCTCTGCACCTCCTGCCTAGTGTGCACTGGGTGCATAGGGCAGCACTAGTAGCATGGAATTTCCTTTGTTGCACCACAGGCTGAAGTTCAGTTCAGCAAGAAAATTCCTTGAATATCTGTCCAGGATGTATTTGGGGAAAAAAAAAAATTCCTTTCACCTGCAAGGAGTGTTCATTTGTGTGAGTGGCAGTGGTTGCTCAAGTCACCTTCTGAGCCTCAGTCTCTGATGTCTGTTTTTAACCTGGCAAATCCTAACTAGGTTAGGTAGTCTTGCCAGGTACAGAAGTGAGCACTGTGGGCACTGCTGTCTGCAGAGAGCCGCTTTCTGCAGTATTTCAGTTTTGGAACAAAAGTAGAATTAGACCAGAAAGGTACAGCTTAAGATCCCAGAAGGCAAAGGGCTGCTGGGTTGGATTTTGTTTTGTGGGTGTTCTTTTTGTTTGTTTTTTTTTTTTGTTTTCAGGGTGTAGTTTGATCTCTGCATGTAGGAGTTATTGGATGAATTGCGTGTGTGCTCCCTAGTGTATGGTACATAATATATTTTAATTTCAAGTTCTCATTTTCTTGAGGTCATTCTTCCAGAGGTCATTCTTACAGAAGGTGTACGTGCAGCCTTCTGTTTTGTTTCTCTTTGTTTTTCTTATGGACTTGCTTGCTGTCCACTTTTCTATTCCTGAGCTTTTGTGCTCCATGCTTAGGAGTGCACAAAGGGCAATGTCCTCAACAAGCCATGCAAGCTCATTAGGAGTTCTTTTACTTTTTATATCTGGAGACATATCACACAACCTGAGGTGAGCAGAAGAGGAAATAAGTTGGCTTTCACAGTAGAACTGTGATTGCTGGCTAGGCTGTTAAGTCAAATGCTACATCCAAATGCTTTTGTTCTGATATTTGATGTACAACCAGACGTGTTCCTTTGTCTTCTCAATTGAAACAAGGCATCACTCCTGTCACTTTCTTGTTGTAATTTCTCCCCACCCTCAGCAGTGTGTGGCCAGCCTTTCCTCAGCTTCACCTCTGGCAGCGCTGCTCCCCATGTGTTTCCCTGATGAGGTGGGCTCGGTGGCCGGCAAGACCATTCTCATTGAAAAGAAGCTGCTTTGTGGAGGAATGTGCCAACATACAAATGCTTGTTTCAATGCTGGAGTGCCATCACTTGGTGCTGTCTTTGTGACCAGGTCGTTCAGCTGCGAGGAGTACATCCTCACAGGCTGCTGCTGTGCCACTGCTGTGTGGGGGAATATAAAACCCTGTGCCATGTGGGTGTTGGTCACCATCAATAGAGAGGAGCAGTGTATGCACGTTGGGGAGATGTCCTTTTAATGTCTTTACTGGGTGGTACCTCATGGCAAGGCCCTGCAGAGATGCAGGTCACACCTGTCTGATGAACGCTGGTGCCTTTGGCTGTTGCTGGCTGGAGGGAGGGTGGACTGCACTATTTTCTGAGGAAATGGGCACTTTTCAGGAGAAAGTACTGTTGGAAAAGCAGTGATCTAGGAGTGCTAAGCTAAAATGGGAGCACTGAGCTACGTTTTGTTCTGTTTCAATCTGAAAGGCCAGCCAGAGGAGGGGGCAGTTCCCAGCTCCACGTGTGTGCAGGAGCAGAGAAGAAAGGTTCATTCTTCCCCATCTCCAAGTAAACTGGGATCAGAAGGTCAAAACTGTCTTCTTCTGTAGCTCTCAGCAGCAAAGGGCTTTGGCTTTGCTGTGGTCCAGCTTGCTTTCATGTTTGTGCAGAGAAGGGAAAAAGGAAAAGTTTTAATTTGCTGTCAGATTGTAGAGACAATCTCTCAACAATCCTATTTTGACAGAAAATGTGTGGTGGTGCTAGGAGGAAAGCTTTTATAAAAATCTCATGCCTGAAAAACGGGGCTTGGGAAACCAAACTGCAATCTGGCGTGAGTGACTGCGTGAAGGCAGCTGTAACTCATTACGAAAAATTAGTGCTTAGGGTTATTAGCTGATACTAAAATATCTCTGATAATTGGACATGTTTCTCTGGTTGTATTTGCCTGGTAAAGCAGATGAATGAATTCTGGTGTGATCAAAGGCCTGACACAAAATTTACACTGTAAATTGCCACGAGGGATAAACAGTCTTCCAACCTGCTCCCTTTTGTTAGCAGTTGGTGCTGGTGACAAAAGGATTGCGAGAGATAATGTAGTCATTTGCCTGGTGACATCAGGCTTCTTTCTGCTTCTTGAAGCTCAGTCTAATGGCTGTGGCTTTGTTTGCATTGAACGTGGCTCCTGGGTTCAAAGTAATTGGGGGCAGAAACACCAGCGGTGGGTTTGTACTGGGGAGAAGACGATGGCAGAGCTGGGGGAGAGCTGAGCATGGAGAAGGGACCACTTCCTGTCATCCCAACATAGGATGCAGTGCTGGCAGGCAGGAGGGATGGCTTTCTGAAAAAGAGCAGCTCCCAGAGATGATTGGAGAAAAACCTCAGAGGTAACGATGAGGATCCTGGCCTGCCTTCAGCTAGATACTTCTTCAGAGCCCTGTTTCACAACAGCTGTGGTTATAACACAGTTTTGCAGATCTAACACTTCCAAGATGTGGAAAATAAAATTCAGGATGAATTTTAAGAACGTAATAGAAATAACTAGTGTGACAGATGTAGATTTAGGGTAGTCTGCACATTCTGAGGGATTTGTTTTTAATGTGAAGCATGTACCTTCACACTCCAGAACATGTGCTCCAGTTCACAGACAGATTCGCCTTGCACGGTCCCGCTGGAACATTGGCACTCATGCCGTCTATAAACAGACCGTCCAGGTTTGTGTCTGTCAGAGCTGTACTCCATTTTATTTACCGCACAGTCTTTGGGGGTGGGAAGAAGGGGAATTAATCAGAAGAAGCATGTGGTTTTCCCTCCCTCCTGCTCTTTATTTATTTATTTTTGTACTTGAAAGCTTTCTGAGGTCTTATTATTCCCAGAGTTCATTTTTCTTGGTTTTTTTTTTTTTTCTTTTTTTTTCTTTTTTTTCTGAAAGCAGCTGATCTCAGCAGGTGAGGGACAGGACATGAAGCAGTTCAGAAGGCCACAGGGATGAGGAGCCCTTGGGATTCCCCTGGCTGTTGGGCTGGAGTGAGCAGCATGTGGGGGATCCCAGGATGTCAGGCACCGAGCCACCTCTTCACCCAGACATCTGCTAACTGTGCTGGCACTCTGCTGGGCTGCTTCCTGATGGTAAAAGGCATAAGACATGGACTTGTAGTGTGGTGGGGGTAAGCTTGTTCTCATTTGTATCCTAGTGAGGTGTGTATTTGTGATTGACTGCCTTCTGTTTGGCAGATATTGTGAGAACAGAAATCATAGTGTATGTGGTGTGCTGTATCTCTATATGGGATGTGCTGTGTCTCTATATGGGATCCTTCATCTGCACTAGTTCATAAGTAATAAAAAGCCTACCTGCAGGAATCCCTTAGCAAGAAAGTCTTGATTGTACTTGTTCAGTGTAGAATCATGGAATAGTTCGGTTTGGAAGATACTCTAAAGCCCAACCAGCCCCAGTCTCCATGCCATGGGCAGGGCTGACACCCACCAACTCAGGCTGTCCAGGGCCCCATCCAGCCTGGCCTCGAATGCCTCCAGAGATGGGGCATCTGCAGCTTCTCTGGGCAGCCTGTGCCAGGTCCACCCCGCCCTCTGAGTAAAGAATATCCACAGGCACGGAACAACCCGCAGAAAGCCTTCAATGACCCCTATCACAAGGGGCAGCTCAGAGCCCGGCAGCGACAAACACCGAGCTGGGGATGGGAGCCAACCCCTCCCCGGCGTTGCCGGATCTCCCCGTGCAGGCGCGGGCAGTGCCGGCAGCGGGCGCCGAGCGGCGGTGTTGTCCCGCGGCCGATCCGCCAGCAGCGGGGCTGTGACACGGCCACCGCGGCACGGCTCCGGCTGAGCTTATATCCCCGGTGTGCGAGGTGAGCTCAGGAGTTGTGGATAGAAAAGCGTAGGAGGCGTATAATGTTGTCTTCCCCTTGGTCCTAGAGGAAATAAATAAATAAATATCGATTATCGCAATGAACGTTTGTGAGGATAAATTGCACCTGCATCGCAACCCGCAGCATCCATCACCTATGGTTATTGATTAAACAGAGTTGCGTTCCATAAATAAAGGACAGGAAATGGCAGCTGGTGTTATACGTCCCCATGTGAGGGCAGTCGCTCTTAGAACTGCCCCTGGCTGCAGTGACCCCCAGTTATGGCACGGAGCAGGGTGCAGGAAGCATCTCCTCCTGCTGCTTCAGAATCTATGACACGGCTCGGGACAAGCTCCAACTAATGGTCCAGGCTGGAAGACCAGTGCTGGTCACTGCTAGTACTGCTGCTGAAACTCTGGCTCTGCAGTGTTGTTCTTTTGAAGTGCTTACCCCGCTTGCCCAGCCTCACTCAGTTCTGCTTTCCCTCCACATGCAATGAGATTGGCAGTCACTCTTCATCTGAAAATTTTAAGGAAAGCCAACCAACCAAAAACCTGTCCCCATCCCTTGGCAGCTCAGTCCAGTGGCTAACTGTTAGAAGTGGATAACTTGCTATACAATTTAACCCATCTGAACCCAATGCCCTGTGTACATCTCTCCCCACTACAGGGTGACCCACTCATGGCTGCCAGGCACTGCCTCTCCTCAAGGGCTCCTGTGTTGCAGAGCAGCGTGCACTACACTGCAGAGAAGTTACTGCCTGAAGCTTCAGCCCCAAGTTTGTGGTTGTTTGCTTGTTTTTTTTTTTTTTCCCCAGAGAAACTACGTTGATGCAGTTGGCACTCCACATCCCACTGCAAAGCCCTGCTGTGAAGATGACAAACATCAACCTGGGGCGCATCCATGGGAACGCGGCTGTGGGGCAGAGCCTTGTGCTTTCATGCTGGAAAAGCAGCGTTTGCCAGCAGAGCAAGGAGCCTTCACCTTGGCTCCAACCCACAGGCTTTCTTCAGAATATTCCTTTCACATGGAAATTCTTGCCAAGTGAAGATTGCTGACGCTGAGTGGCATGTCAGCCGTGGCAAAAGACACTGGGGTTTTGTGCCCCAGTTGGTTGTACGTGAGGCGTAGAAAAGGAGAGAGCTTCGTTTTGTGTCGGCTGCTGCAATTGGTCGGTAGCACGCAGGGAGCCTCTGTGGAAGGAGTGGTGGAGGAGGGGGGAGTGTCAGAAAAGAAAGCTAGATTTATTAGCATTAATTCCAAATAATCATTTTTCTGCTGAAGGCACAACCACTAATCTCAAATTTCTCTGCCTCGGAGTCGCTGCTTAAGTCCCTCACCTGCCCCATGCAAAGCCCTGGCCAAGAAAGAGCACCTGCATTGCCTCCGCTGCACGTAATTTATTGAGCCAGCCTCACCACAATGCTTTTTTGGTTTACCATCACCAGCAAGACAGAAGTCCTTCCTAGAGTGACGCCTCACGTGTTGGCTTTTGGTTAGTGCTACCCTGTGCCATGGGCATCTCCAGAGATATGCTCCCACAGAAGATCTGTGCACAAGAGTAGGAAGGCTTCCCACATGCTTTTCTTGTACCTTTGGGAAGGCTTAGACCTCAGGCCTTACAACCAGGCACCAAGTAGCAGAAGCCTGTGCTATGAGCACAAGGAAATGCCTGCCTTACATGTCTGCTCCGTCCTCAGCACGTCACAGGAGCTCTGAATCTTTCCTTGAAAAAGTCCATTTGTGTATCAAGGGAAGAAATGCAATCTATGCTGGCCCCCATGCCTGGCCACAGCACACCTGGATGTGTGGAACTGCTGCAACATAATTAAAAGGAGGCTAAGGGGGACCCGCTTCCTTCCAGACCTCCTCTGAGGCTCTGGGGTCTGGTATGGATGGCTGAGCTTTGTTCTCCGTGGATTTCTCTGTTCTATTGTACAATCCCTTCCACTGGATTCTCAAATATGAGCTGGTGCAGCAGAGGCCCCTCCTCATCTTACCTGAAAGGCTTCCTCGAGAACTTCGTTTGTCTGAGAAATGTTCAAAATTGTTTGTAAATAATTTATAAGATTCTGATTTTGTGTTTAATTTCCCTTCAGATTGATTCTTATCCCTCCTTGAAATTTCTATTTTCTTTTAAACTTGTACTAAATAGAAAATAAATTCAGCCTTTGAAAAGAAAAGAAAGTTACATATTTTAGAGTTTCCTTTCCTTCCTTCTTGAACAAAAATTGTTCTCATTTAAATTCTCTGGATGTCTGGAAATTGATAGAGAATGCAACCTGAGCTATTGAATTTGGTTGTATTTAGAATGTTTGTCAGCATCAGTTTCAGGTCTGTGCTACAGGCTCTATAGTCTCCATGGGCACTGGGCAACAAGAGAGCTCACCGCACCTGAAACCTCGGTGATAAGAAAAGGCAAACGTTGCGGGCACAGCTCTTCTCCTCTATTCCCCAAACTCTTTCTTTCCTGTAGCTCCCTGCTGCCCTCACTTGCAGGCTGACAGCCCAATCCTATTCTCCGTTGTTTGTGTTTCCTTCCCTTTCTGTTGCTCACCTTGTCACAAGGCTGCAAATACCTCTCTTGCTACCTCTCACTGTTGACTGGGGTATTTGGGCCTCTTCCAGCTGTTTTTGTGTGTGTGTGGTTTTTTTTTTTAATGTTTTTAATTGGAACAAATTTGCCTGAGGGTAAAAATAAGGAAAGGGAAGAAGAAGGAGCAAGTGGGGAGGAAGGTGTGGCTTGGAAGGACACAGTACAGATTTTACAGCTGGGAGGGGAAAAGTTTCCCTGCAAACAAGCAAGAGCAGAGCACATGAGGAGGGAAAACAGAAGGGAGCTAGAGACAGGTGAAAGATTAAGAAACAGTGATTAGTTAACACTTGTGAAGAGCAAAGTGACATGTGTATGCTAATCTACTAATTACTATTTTGTAGAATGTCTTGGTTTATTCAGCCATGTCTTATTAATCACAGCTGATGTCAATAGCAGTGAATGATGGGCATGTAATACAAAAATCAAGCAGCAGTTAAGGTCAAGTTCTTTCTTTCTCCCAAAGTAGAAAGTGGTCTTCTGGATGCTTGAGTTCTTCAGAAGCTGCCCTGTTTGAATAGAGGGTTGAACAGCAGATGGACCTCGACTATGCCCCTGCCCTGGTGGAGAGTAGGCTGAAGCAGTAAGTGAGGCCCCTTGTGAAGGGTGCCAGGGTTATTTCTGCACTGTTTTATAGCAGAGAATAATGTTTGAGGGCATAGGTGAAAATTACAGAGTAAGGGACAGTTGTGGGTTGAGCTTTCTAGCACCCTTGTCCCATGGTACGTCTCACTTCAAGTAGTATAAGATCTCATCCCATGCGGTTTGTGTGAATTGAATCTAGACTGGGAGAAGAGAAGCTAGTGGTGGGAATGTTTCTGCAGGGCCCTTGTAACTACCCGTGCAGACTAGGTGAACTGATCCCTCTGCACTCCATTCAGGCTCATTGTTCTTTGAGGTGTATGGTGGGTCTGGTTACCAAGATAGACGTGGTGGCTGCAGACATGGCCAGGGAAAAGCGCTGTCACTAGAGAGATCCTATGTGGTCATTCTGGAGGTAGAAAGAAAGTCTGGTTAAAACTACTCTGTAGCGAAGAGTTGAAATAAAACTTTGAGCGGTGGCTCAGTGAGCTGATGAATGTATTGGATGGAACGCTGAATGTGTTCCTTGCTGACCTGGACTTCATTGTCATGGTGAAGCTCTTCCCTTGGGGAATAGGCCTGGTAATGAGCAGATGCAGTAACTTTATCCTTCCCCCGTCTGCAGGAAAAAAAATTGGTATCTAAACAGTGGCTAGTGACACTGAGCTAAAGTATTCTGAAATTATTAAAAAATACAGGCAGAAAACTCAGTCTTGAAGTCTTATTCCATTCTAATGTATTCTAAATGCAGAATACTGTGTTTAAAACTGTCTTTAAAAATGTCTGAATTTGAGACCTCAGGGAGATGCCTACCTGGGAGTAATGTCAGTAAAGGCTGCTATGGGGATCTTTAATTCAATAAAGCTCCACATTTATTAGCTAGTGGATGCTGAGTTTTCAGCTGTTGTCACAGTCTTGCTGGGTATGAGGTGTTCTTGGCTATGTGCTTTGTTTGGAAATAAATATAGCCTCTTTTTATGCTTGTGCATTTATACGGCTGCTGACCTTTCTAAAACCTTAATGTCTCTTGTGTATGATCTATGAGAAGTGCATTTGTAGTGTCTTGGCTCTCTCTCTCCCTATGTTCTCATCTCTTACTTTCTCTACTCCATTTGTAACTTTAAATTATTAGTGGTATTGCTCAAGATCAAAACAATCAGTGTTTTAAACAGAAAAAGGACTGGGAAGCACTTAATTGTGCAAGAGAAAGGTGAGAGAAGTCAGAGTCGAATCTTGCGCACTAACTGCATAGCTGGAATCCTTCAACTACTAGTCTAGTCTTTATCTTCTTATTTTCTGCTTAAAACTTTGGAAACACTGTCTGAAAAGCATGCGTTGTTTTTTTTTATTATTATTTATTTATTTATTTTACAATAGATAGAGTATAACTTTCTGTATACATGACTGAAATCCTCTTCAGGGTTATATGTTGCCCATAAGAACGTTGAGACCGATCATCTTAGCTAGGTTCTGGAGTTTGTTTTTACTGATGTGTGTATATATATAAGATGAATTTAGCAGTGTAAAGTAGACATAAGGATAAGGGTGGCATACAAATGGTAATAGGAAAAGTGTCTTCTGTTTATAGGAAACAGGTTTAAACAAACCGTTTATACAATCTTGGAAAGCATGGTATCTTTTCTGCCCCTATAGAAAATTTACATCTCTGGGAAAAAGTCCTAAATATGTCAAAGGAAAGCAATGAACCATGGATAACATCATTTTCAGACATGCAGTGCTGACGGGAGCATGTAGAGCTCTCATCCCTTCTGGGGGAAAACGTGAATGACTGATGCTGTTTGCAGGGAGGAGAGATGGGGGGTGAAATATTCTTTTTTGGAAATATTGGATGTAGTACTCCCAAATACAACAAGCCTTTCTGATGAGGAAGGGAACTTTTCACACTGTCTTAATGTCTTTGCTTTCACTGGCAAAGAAGGGTGTGTGAAGGAATCAAACCAAAAGTTCAGAATCACCTGCTATGAGAGGAAAGGTTACGCTGTTGCAGTTCCTGGTCAGAAAACAAGGAGAGAGGAGCAGCTGAGGGAACTGGGATTGTTCGGTCTGGAGAAGAAGAGGCTCAGGAGACCTTACTGCTCTCTGCAACTGCCTGAAAGGACGTGGTGAGGTGGGGGTTGGCTGCTTCTCCTGTGTAACTAATGGTAGAATGGGAGGGAATGGCCTCAACTTGTGCTAGGGAAGGTTCAGTTGGATATGAGGAAACATTTCTTCTGAGAAAGAGTAGTGAAGCACAGGCTGTCCAGGGAAATGGTGGAGTCACTGTCCCTAGAGGTGTTCAAGAACTCTGTGGATGTGACACTTAAGGACATGGTTAGTGGGCATGGAGGGGATTGGTTTATGGTTGGACAAGATTGTTTTAGAGGTCTTTTCCTACCTTAATGATTATATGATTCATTGATACCTTATTAATCTGCCTAGTTAGGCACTGCAGAGGTGACCTCTCAGTTTTGAATCTGTCAAATAAACATCAGCTGAACTGTTTTCATCTTTGCCTAAAAAATGTAATTATTAAGTGTCTAGTGGCTTAGGCTTCTCGAACTCTGATGCAATGGTAACAGCTACTAATAGTTTGCTCTTGTTGAAGTAACAATATGATAAAATGTCAACACCTGTATTATTTTTCTTATATACTGATACAGGGCTTTAGTGATTGTATTTTGAGTGTTTTGTTCCAGGAGAAATAATTAACATGTTCCTAGCTGTTATCGATGGCTGTTAGAGGTCACCAGGTCAGCACTTACAATTTCCTTGTCTGATACCTGAGCCTAAAGCAGAAGAGAACCCACTAACTGAAAATCGCTATTATTGTATTTGAAAGACACTGTTTTATGCTGTCTCTGTAGCCAAGTCAATATAGGGAAATGAGGAAGCTGAGAAGAAAAGACTAGTGGGAAACTGGAGGCCTTTCTACACTGATACCTGAACAAGTACATTAATTAGAAATGGAGTACAGGAGTTTAACCTAAGCAATCTATCAGATAAACCTTTGGGATGGGCTCACTGGTGTCACGATGATCTGGCTTATAAGTTACCAGCCCTACATAATATGACCTATATAGCAAAAACTAAACCAACTTAATTATGCACACTTGTATATGTATTGTAGAGAAAGATACGTGTTTGGTTTTTTTTATCCAACAAAAACCTGGGGTGTTTCTGTTAGCATTATTTTGGAAAGACCTTACATTTCTTTGAGGAACAACTTAAATGGAAAATTAGAGTTCAATTTGCATGAACCATTGCAGAGAAGAGGCTAATTTATGGTCAGATTTAAGGAAGGCGTAATGTGTCTCATATGTTTCATTCTCTTTGCTTACTGTATCTTTTCACTTCCTGCCTCTTACCTGCAAAGCTGGCTGGACTTAGTGCTTGGGGTGGTTTCCAGCAGGACATTGCTGCTGAGTCTCCAGGCAGGCACACTGAGATCCATCCTTCAGGCTGCTGGAACTGAAGTCTGGATGATTTCTGACCTTGAACAACTCCCACAGACCTCTCCTACTGATGACCTAGATGTTCTAAGACAATGGGCATGTAAAAATGTGTAGCTTGATATCTGTGACCGTCCTCCCACTGTTCTGTATGAAAGCGAAATACTGAGGTAACAGCAAAACTTGTAGAATTTTGGTTTTGGAGAGGGTTTGCTTACTATGGTTGGGAATAACACCTTCTGACTTCCGTACTTCCTGTGGAAATTATTCTCCAACTCTAAGTATACATTTACAGATGGAAATACACACCCTGATTCATTTCTGAAATAGAAATGAATGTCCCTAGAATAAGCTTTTAAAAGTATGCACTCCAGAGATTTTACTGTCTGCTTTAACTTTGTGTGCTAATTTTCAGGAAACATTTTTTTATTCTTTTTGGAAAAAATCCTTTTTTTGTGTGTTTTAAATCTACTTCTTTATGGCAAGATACTCATAAATAAGGGGGAAGAATGAAAGAAAGCAGAAGGGCCAGATCTGTGGACTTTTTGATGGTTTCACCACTGGCTTTGTTGGGACTGGTGCCTTACCTGAGCATTTCTTCTCAAGTGTAAGGATTCTTTCTCCAATTATCTTCTTACTGTAAGCCTCTGAGGAATGAAGGGAGCAGAACTATTTTGTTTTTAATGGCAGCACAACAGTTTCAGGACAAAACTAAGTACAGCAGACAGCTTTTATTTTTTTTTTCCTCTCCATATTTCACTCTCAGAATGCACTTTTTTTAATCAAAAAGTACTTAAACCTGAATTAGACTTCTTTTTTAGAGTCTGCCAGTGATCCATAGAACTGGTCTTTTCTGTGTCTGAGCTGCCAACAAACTCGGTCAGCTCAGACATGCATTTTAACTAATTTCAAGTGATCTGTGTGTTCTGCCTCAACTCATTCTACTTCCTTCACGTAAGACAGCAGAAAAGTTAATAACTCAGCACAATTTGCCTTGTGCAGAATAAATAAAATAGCATCAGGAGAGGGTGTTAGCCAGCAACTGCTGCTCATGAAGCATTTAGTGGATTACTTGGTTCTGTTCTTTTAGCTTAACTTTTTCAGAGGATTTCATGTACTTATTCTAGATCCATCAACAGCAGGACCTATGAGCTGGCCTCTAATAGGGTTTGAAAGCACTGTTTGGAGGTCTTAAGACTTCTAAAAATTTGTTACGAGCATTAGGGCAGTTTAGTTTTACACTAGTAATTTTTTATTTTATTTTATGTTATTGGAAGTATGCATCTAGTTATGTTGGTATGGTTCTTAATACGCTCTCATTAGATAATTATCAGAGTGGTGTTAGAAAGATATCTAGTTTTGACCTGGAGCCATCTCCACCAAGATCATGTGCACTTGCCCTATTGTGGCAACAAATTTTGCTGTATTAATGTGTTGTCGAAGCTTTATTTATACCAATTTTCTCATAACTACAAAAAACCAAATAGCTCTAGTCTCTTGGGTAAGCTCAGTGGATGCTTGGTCAGGAATCTTCCATGGCTGAGATTTTCCTTAAGTAAGATGTGAATCCAAAAGGTAATCAGATGTGCACAAAGTTCAAGCAAGGTACAAAGTACCTCAACCACCTGAGCCTTATAGTCAGATGCTTTTTGAAAGAAGGAAATATTCAAGGCCTAAGCCATTCCTAAGGCTAAGCATGTGTCACCACTTCCTGGGACCAACAAATCCAGCAAGGAGACAAATGTCTAGGCAAATTTCAGAAACTTAGTATTTTAACAGCTCACAATTGTTTCGCTGCTCATCGGAAATTTGTATGATTTACTATGCTTTTTTACTTCCATTTTATTGCTATTGCATGCAACTCTCTTCTAAACCATTCCTGACGTGCCATCTTGTATGCTTGACAAACTTTTTTCTTGCGGCCATATTGCATAAACAGCTCCTGCATAATTTGGCATCTGCCTTAGTCCTTAGACAAGAGCCATGAGATGCAGCTCAAAATAAAAATGTTAACTCACCCTCAGTTTCGTAATGAAACAACTTTTTGATCTTCCTAGTGTTTAACAGCTGTCTTTTCTGTAGGTTTCTTTAATGTGAAAGCTATTCTGGAGCAGAACAATGAGGGAGAAGAGAACTTGGAAGTAAGACAAAGAACCCTCAAACCTTTGTGTATCAAATGATAAAGCAAGTTAATGAATTGTGACAGATGCACGTGTTCAGTCGAAGACTGATTGTATTGTACACCGCTTAAGTCACTGAAGCATCGTCTAGTGATGCTAGATGATGAAAACCAAGTCAGTGTGGACCTAATCGCAAAATCGTAACGTTATTAATGGCTGCAAGATGTTGTTACTGTTTTGCAGAATGTGAAAAATAGTCAGAATGTCTTTGGATGTGAATGCTAGTTCTCTAAGTTTTGATGTAACTAGCTTAAATTTGGTAGTTTTTGTATGGTACTTATCAGTCTTTCTAGGTCGTGCAGGGAGTGAATCTTTCAGCTTTGTGTTTGGAGAGTAATAACAGAATTACTGGCAATTCCAATTCAGGAGTCACATAAGAAGCCCCAGGCGAACCAGGAATTAAATACAAATACCAATAACTTAAAAAAAAAAAAAAAAAAAAAAAAAAAAGACACAAGCATGAAATAACAATCTCTAAAACCATATGTTCCTGAGCATAAGAATAAGAAAAGAGGTTGCCTAGTGAGGAGAGAAAAATACAAATAATAATAATAATAAAAAAAATCAGGCTCTTCTGCAGATCAGAGGTGAAAGCTGAAGAGGGATTTCATTATTCTCTCTTCTAAAAGAAGAGAAAATTGAGGGACAGCAGCCTTGATCTTATTGAGAAGAAGATTGAAGTGAAAGACAAGGTTGGTTGTTCTCACTTCAGGAGGGTCTGAAAGCTGAAATTGCAAAATCAATTTACTATCGTTACTGTAACAATTAAACTGACGTGATGAAAAGATGGAGGAGGACGAGGATGGCTCAGATAATCCACCCCCACAAAATATCTGTGTGTGCAGGTGGCAAGTGTTAGAGCTGCCAAGGGTAGAGCTGCCATGACTGTCTTGTCTCTAACGTGACAGGCAGCTACCTCCTCCCCACTCTCCATCCTTTCTCTGGGTCCCTACAGTAGCGACCATGCTGGCTTCTACGAATAAATGCTGCACTCAGGCCAGCAGTACCTCCTCTTGTGGCAATTCACATTTTCTTTTAAACCCCCTGCTTCTGTTTTTTTGGGCGTCCCTCAAACCCAAGTGTTTTCGCTTGTTTTGTCTGCCATACTGTTTGTGTTTGTACAATATAATAAGACATCTGCTGCCCACCAGCACTCGTCTGCGCCTCGGTGGAGAGCTGCAGTTGACTGCTATCCTATTTATATTAATTGAACATGCCGTATTCTGCATACGCCACTGATTACCCTCATTTATTTCGTCTCCTAAAGACCCAAGGATTTCTGCTGCTCACCCTTACAGCATTGTTTTACTCATTTGGCTCCAATTAGCCTCAGTTAATGAAAATACATTACACTGAACCTCTTGTTAGCCGTTGCTGTTTCTAATGACATAATTTGTGAGTTTTGAGTCTTTTCAAGTAGAGACATAAGGAATTACATTACGTTAGTTTCTTCAGTGGGGTGGAGAAATACTAATTGTAGGCATTTGGACTCCTTCCTTTAAAGAATGCTGGTGATTTTTACTTACCTAATAAATGTTGACATAATCAGGGAGCTATCAGCACCATATGTTGGCTTTTTGTGGGATGCAGATCGTATCCCTGCATGGCTGAGTAAGGAAACACTGCTGTGCTAACACTGTCTTGGTATATTTTTAAAGCATCACTCAGCACAGGCGTAGTGCTGTGAGAAAGAGTTGAAACCTGTTCTTAAAAACAGGTGGGCTGTTTCCCCAGCCATTCAGGTGTGGCTATCCTTAATGATAAACAGATGCCCAAATAAGAATGTGAAACTGTGCTCAGCAATGCTGCTGTTAGTAGAGCTTTGCCCTGGGGACTTCTGCAGTGGGGTGAGGGGAGCTGGGTGGAGCAGCTGTCTGCTTGCTGTGGGTGGGACATCCTTCCAGCCTTCCCTTTTTGGGATCAGATATTGGGCCCTACTGATGCTGCCACAATTAATGAGTTTTGAGGGTCAAATCTTAAGGAGAGGCATGCTTTTACCCTTCAGAGGGAAGCACCATGGAATTAAATTAAGATTTACTTTGGGAAAGCACATCAAGATGTAAAACAGACTTCATAGATGTGACATGTGGTGCCAAAAGGCAGTGCTTTGGTGTATCTGGCCTGAGCTCTGTTTTGGCATAATATACTTCAGTCCTGATGGCTACGCATAATGTCTTGCCTAGCTCCTTCAGTAGCAGCAACATTAACAGGGACGTTTTACATAGTCTCTCTCGATCTTTTTATCTTCTTTGGGGGAGATTCTTCAGTTTGGACTTCTCTGACTTTACTGAGGGTGCTTTATAGCTCTGCTTTTGATAGAAAGCACAAATGGCCTAAGGGGACCTGAGGGGTAAAGCTGCCCTGCCTCAGGGATGTTTTTCCACTGTCAATCCTCAAAGCATGGAGAAAAGGAGGTTGTCCAGGGCATAAGTAGCTGTTAAAAAGGAAGGGCGGATTTCAGTGGGGGACGTATGGGGAGGAATTATAAACTGTGGCATGATTTAAAGGGCTGCCTGGTAGTGTTACACATAGGCGTCTTTGTTTGAGGCAGCAGTTGGCTGTCTGACAAGGACTGGGTGGATCAATTCTTCTCCATTAACCACTCCACTTTGCTCACCACTGGTGCCGTGCTAGGCAGGCCTCTACTGCCATGGAGAAGGATCGGTTTCCCCCAGCCTGAAGGCTCCTGTTTCTTCCATTAAACACAATCAATCAGCCCACGTTGGCTCTATGTGCCCAAGGAGGCTGTGCAGGGTGGCAGTGGCCTGGCAGGCTTAGTACCAGTTTGTGTGGCAGTACCATGCCTCTGCCCTATACAGATGGCAGCTGGCACAGGTGTGTGGGACGTGCCCACTGAGTGGGCAGGACAGGCAGCAGGACAAGGTGCTTGGTGCGGCCCTTGTCACTATTTTTTGTCTTTAAAACTTTTATGTCTTTCTGAATTCACTGGAATAGGATTAATGAGTCAGAGAAGGCTGATGTTTTGCTCTCAACTCTTTACATCTTCTGTGAGTGATCAGAAGTAAGATGGATCCTTCTGCACATATTCTGTTCCTGGATTTGTACCAGCAAAGTGAATAATGGTTTAGGAAGCTGTCCCCTTTATGTATTCTGAAAGTTATTTACTTCATTTGTTAATGTTCTTTGTGGTGGATGACGTGTGAAGAAGATGAGCTGCAGAACTGACTGTGGAAATTTTCAGTACGAGGCTCTTCCTTCCTCACCAAGTAGATAAACCCATCTTCTGCCGACCAACTGCTGGCATTTCTCCCACATGCATCAGAAACCCAGGAAAATGCAAGTTTGTAGTGTCCCTCAAGGTAACAAAGCAACATTTCTCAGAGGATGGTTAGGAAACAGTCCTACATCAATCCCTTGCGTGGCATATGTTGTATTCTAAAAAGAACTTCTAAAGAGAATTAGATGATATAAGTATCTAACATTTCTCCTTAAATAAGCTTCAGGAGAAAGAGACCTAGATGAAAAACTTCATAGAAGTCATGAAATACCATACAGAACTAAAGCACTGATCACGACAGCAAAATGTCTGTATTTTAACTAAGCTTTCAGTTGGCTGTAGTTATGTCCCTTTCTGTCCTGCACGTTTTCCTTGCTTGTTATGGAACTTGCATTTTGTTAATATTCAGCTGATTTCACACTCGATGAAAATTTGGACTTATTTGCACACCTCTTCAGCTGTTGCATTGGGTAACTACAACTTGCTGCTTTCCCCAGAGGAACTGTGCTAAGAAGGCTGTCCACTGCTCAGCATATTTTGTCCTCTTCCACTATGTTCACCTGCATCTGCTAAGCATGTTGGGTCCACAAGTTGGTTATGAAGAGCTACCTGGTGCAGTTTATCCTACCTCCTCCAGCTTGGTGAATAGAATGGCCCTATCTGTGATGGCATATAGTGACCCTGGCCTCGTGTTCTTCCATCACACCTCCCTGGTTTTATTGCATAATTTAAGTGTGTGATAAGGAAAGGTGTTGAGTATGTTCCTGCATGCTGATGTCTGCCTTGATGCTAGTCCTGGAGCACCTTGCTCTAATGGATGTTTTTATGAGAATTAAAGGAAGGAGAAAAGTTGCTCATCTGTGTCTGGAGTGGCAAGATGGGCCATTGGCTTGAGGGATAACACTACATTTTGATCTCTCTTGTGGACCTGTGTCTCCTCACAGAGGTCTTGGCAGCCAGGTCTGAGAGTGGTGACCCAAGGCAGGAGGCCTAGGGCTGGCTGGGGTTTGAGACAGGACGAGCAAGGGAAGATGGTCCTCACTGTCCTGCATGTCCTTCCTGCAGGCCGCATCATGGTGGAGTGCTCTTGGGGACAGGTCTAGCTTCAAGACCCTCCAGTGAAGGTGATTCTTCTTTTGCTTTTCTGAGATTGAAAAGCAATATATCACTAGAGCCATGAGAATGAGGGAAGGGAGAAGGTGATTGAAGAGGTTTGGCATTTGGAGGGCGTTGGGAGCCAGAAAGGCTTGTTCTGTGCTGGCAACACAATTCTGAGTATATAGAACAAGGAAACCTACCTGAAAAATGACTTTTTAAATGAGAAATGTCCTTTAAATAAGAAAGCTGTGTGTGACTGCTCTTCTCCATTAGGATATGACACCGTTATCTTGCAAACACAATTTGGAATGTCCAGAGTTCCAAAGCTCAATTTTTTTTTCCTTCTTGTTTAGGAGGGAGATAGAGTGCAATAGGAAAAATAGAAATTATTTGGTGACATTCAACTGCTGTGTACCTTACTTTTAAATAAATCTACCCTACCACAGAGTGGAAACTGAGTGGGGCAAGAGAGAAAGAGCCAGTAGGAGGACAGGCTTATTGATTGCATTATGAATAGTGTTGTGCTAATCTCTCAGAGGCAATATCTGAAGAGTTATAGTGTTTGGCTTGAGGTAAAAGAGGCGTGTTTGTAAATTCATACCTCAGTGAATTGTTCTTGCCATGTTTTGATGTGAATGCAAAAACATTATAGCCAGGTTAAATCCAAACTGACTGCAGTGCTTTGCTGAGAGGTAGATCCAGCCTTATCAAATTCCATCTGCTAGTGTTTTAGGGGTTATTTGTTTGCCCTTATTGACAACAGAGAAGCATGATAAACAACTATGCCACATCTGCCTGAATATAATGGCTGAAGAAGAAGGTTTAAAGTTGACATGAATAAAAGGCATGACCAGCTGTGGAAGCTGTAGCTGACATCTGCCCAGGAGCCTGCGTTTTGATGACAGCATGTCCATGCATCTAGGCCACAACCTGCAGTCTGTGCAATAATCCCACACAGTGATTGGTAATTCTGAGTGCAAATCTAAGACTGTGTTCTCTCCTTATTGAGGATGATGGCAAAAATCATTTCCACGTTAATTAGCCAAACTCACAGCCAGTGTATCTGGAGGGAAATCTAGAAGAAGAGTGGAGTTTATCTGCTTACTCAACGCTAAAATATGGCCTTTATGTGCAAGATTATTGAATAATGTTACTAAGTTTTAGTGCGAATGACCTGGGTTTGCCTCCTTGATTAGATGTTTTTGCCCCTCCATATTTTTAATCGGCAGTCACTCTGAGTGTACTTTACATTCTTTGGTGTAGGGAGAAAAAGTTTTGAAGAGTTTATTTTTCTCAGAGCTTTAGTGTCACTGCTCTTACAGGGATTGATAATCTTAATGGGATATGCTTGGAATGATTCCAAATTCTAATTTTGGAAATTGAATTGTTTTAGTGATTAAACAAAGTAACTGAGGGCATCACCCTATTAAATAAGATATTTCATGCATGTGATTAATTGTAATCTCAATATAAATCCTTTTGATTTAGAGATTAATGTTGATTCTTTGCTTTGAATTTACTGTCCATTTGTTTTGTTAATTAAAATTAAAGGTAGAAGACAGATAGCTGAGGAACCTCTTTGGGATACTGATGTTCACTTTGTTAAATAGAACATTTTTCATTAGAAGGCTCAGAAGTAATAGGCTTGGTATAACCATATTAACCCTCAGACAATAGAGGATAGATTGTATGGGTTTTCTATTGCTGGCTAAGCTTTTCATGCTTCAGATTGCTTAAAAAATATTGGTATCTGATATTCTGGCTTGAATGCAGTCTTTTTCAAAATCAAAAGATAACATTTGAAAAATAGCTTCCTTTTTTAAGAAGTAAATTTCTCCATCATACTACTTGAAGAGAATGTATTTTAAATTATATCGTGTTCAAAAGTCAAGATAAAGTAGTGTGTGGGGATAAAAGGAGCATCTCTTCCTCAGTGCTTTCATTCATGTGGGGCATCTACCACCTGGTCCTGGTCCACCTGGATGCAATATCATATCAAGTTTTATAAATGTTTATCTTTTCATTACTAGGCTGTTAACCTAAATCCACTGGAGTGTGTTAATGTACTCTGCGTGTGTTATCTACGAGCTTGGGTATAAAAACCAGAAACAGTACAGGGTGATATTAATGGAATATGTGTGTTTCCACTCAACGTCAGGCAAAATGTTGCCTCGGTGTGTATGCAATGCTTCATAATATACAAAGAAACCATGGAAAAGATTTGTCTTGCTCATGTGGAGAAAGAATAATGTAGGTCGTTTAACATTATAAGCTTTTTAGTGTGAGGATATTGTGGGCTTTTTGTGGAATCACATGTTACTGATAAAGGCACAAAGCTGCTTTGTATTAATGATGTGTGTCATGATGGAACGTGATGATCTTAATTCATCTTAATAAGAATGCAAATTATTGCGACAGCACGGCATTATTGAAAATCATTTGAGATCAAATAATGATGAGCAATTCCCATATGTCACCACTCTCATGCCTAATAGTGGCTTACAGCCATAACATCTCATGCTTGATTTCTAGGTCTTGAGACAGATTGAAAGAAATGCATGACTGGAGAGAACCTGGAAAAAAAAGAGTAGTCATGACAGTGCAGTCAAGTACACTGAAGTAATCCTTGATGGATGTTTGATCTGACTTCTTAGTTTTCTCTTGTTTTCATGGTGTTCCATCCCAGCGTCTGATTTGTCTGTCTTGTGTTGTAGAAGAAAGCTTTTATTTAAATGCACAGAGCTTGGGGCCTGAAAAGTCTTTTGCATGAGGCAACTCTTAGGAGCTGTCTACTCCAGTGCGTTCAGAAATGGTGTAGTGCTATGTCATGAACTGTGGTACATTCAGAATTGTGCAGGTGCTATCCCATAGTAGAAATGTGGAAGACAACCACAACAGGCTTCTCTAAGACTGGCTTGAATGCTGAAGTCCATGGCAAAACCTCCCTACCTTTGTCCCTAGTGCTGGAGTGATGGGAAGGTGGCAGCAAGACAGGGGCTGAGATCTGCTGAGTGTTTGTTGTAGTCATCTGTGCTGATGTTCTGCCATAGCCCTTTAGTGACCTAGGGGCTTCAGTTCACTGTGGCTCACAGCAAGGCTTTCTTTGTATCTTCCTGGGTGAGAAAAAAAAAAATAAAAAATGGCACAAGTTCTTCAGAAGTAGAGCCCTTTATATATCTTTATCAAGCGCAGAAGAAAGGCTAATATTTGATGTAATAAGTTTTAATGCATTTTCAAACTAGTGAATTTAAGTTAGCGTGCTTCAATGAAATATTTTTTCTAAAAAGATGGAAAATTATAATAAAGAGACTGTAGCCACCATTTTAATAATCAGAGTTTAAAATTTATTAAATTGTGAATGGTTAGAAATTCTGTTCCAGAGAACTTCTGGCATTACTCACGCAGTAAATATTGTTAAGCATGCTTAAAGCATAAAACTCTGTCCTGTATTTTTCTATCTATTGTCATGAAAGTTTACTTCCCTTATGAAAACTGACTTAAGTGAAGGTTTCCAGACATCAAGTACAGGCAAAACCCATTGTTGTTTCCATTTTGCAAAGAGTTTAATGTTTGTTTAAAATTTAAGGAGCATTTTTGAAAATCCTTACAGGATATTCAGTGACCATGCAGTGCATAAACAGAGCAACAGGTATTACAACAGCAACTGTGTTCAGTGAGGCTCACAATTCAAGACAACTTCTTGCTCTCTCAAACCATGCTTTCTCATGTGTCCCTTATGGCCTTAACTTTCTTAAAGAACTGTTGCTGGTTGTAGTTTACCTTCCAGCTCCACTTAAAACTTTCTTCTTTGTTTTCCAGATGTGCACTATACTGTGTGTTTATGAGGCAAGCAGGGATTGGGCCCCAGTCCTGAGCACAGCCAGGAGACAGCCTGGTGTCCTTTTCAGTTGTGCAAACACAGCTGGATGGGAGATGGCAGTTAAGCATTTCCTCTCTGTGATTTGGTTTCCCAGAGAAACCAAAGATAATGATAGGGGAATGCTGTCCTAATTTAGGTTTTATTGGAGCAAACCTACTAGTTCCTTGCCACTACAGAAAGAGACGTGTCCCCTTACAGGTCCAAGCAGTATGAAATTTCCCAATTATCCCATGTCAGCGGAGAACTTCCCATGGAGATCAAGTAGACACTGAGGAGCTAGAGAATTACCTGTCTATTTATCCTTTTATATGCTTCATGTAGGAGCAGAGAGGGAGGAAAGATGGGAAATGAGGCTTTTATCCTATTGTCACAATTAATTTAGGAATGCAAGTTGTACAAAGCCATCCACCTTATGAATGACTGGAGCAAATTAGTCAGTTGTTCTTTGTCTAAATAATGTACCTCCATGGCAAGCAGGAGTCTGCCTGTTGAAACAGGACTCTTTTGATAGCATCTCATCTGCAGGTTTTAACAGAGTGAGGATGTTTCCTGTGCAGTTGACTGTTCTTATGCAAGCAGTAGTTGCTCTTTCCTTATCAAAAGTAGCTGTTGTGTTTGTGCACAACACCGTGGGCTCTCCCTGTCCTCCTTTGTTTTATAAGGGTTTTCCCACCTGCTCTGGAGATCGCTGCCTCTGGTTTTAGTGTATTTGAGAAAAATTTTGTCCAAGTCTGATAGCTTGAGTAAAATTTGGCCAACCCAGCCCTTGGTCTGCTGTGCCATTTGCTTCTTCTCCCATTTGTTACCCCTAGAGGCCAAGGATGCTGCTTCTGCTTCTGGGGAAATCTTTGTCACGAGGGAGTAAATTCTTCATCTTTTTCTCTTTGGAAAGAAGCTCTTGCTTTCCGTTGCTACTTCTTGTAAGTTGATGCAGTGGTTTTTGCTGTGTTTTGTCTGTTTCTAGTTATCTTTGTATCTTGTCTTAAATGCACTTTGATTGATGTTGGTTCTTTTGTATTCCTTGGTCATGTATACTTGCTTTTGACATATGATTTATGTTCCTTTCTGTTTTCAAGTGCTTAAATAACTTCTGGCCTGCCTTGGTGGTCTTGCTATGTGTTCTGTTCCTCTCTGTATCAGAAGAGATGTTTTGCTTAAAATAATCATGTATGTATATGTGCCTACTTTTTATTGCTCTAATCTAAAATGTTATTTATTATCCCCATATGTGAAATTCTCCATTGGTATTCCTGTTAGTCAGGACAAGAGCTGAATACTGATTCCCTCTGGTATTTCTTCTGCAGTTTTTTGGCAGGAGTAAGCAGAAGATGATTTCTTCAAGAGGTTATCCCTTGGTATTCCAACCTGTTTGCGTGGCACTGTGCTGCTTTGCCAACATAACTTAGCGGAAGTTCTCTACCCTGTGCGTCAGGGAATGGTGACTTCCTTTCTGCTGTGCTTTTTGACCTCGTCTCTGAGCTATGCACAATAAGACTATAGCAAAGACATCACAGTCCTTTCTCCTCACCTCACTTTTATATGTGTTCTTGAAACTTAACTGGATATTCTCTCGCATTCTTCTTCAAAAATAATCTGTGCTCAGCTATACAGAGTTTGTCCAAGAATATTTCTTGCAGTACTGGTTCGAATATTAGAGCTTCTAATTCTTCCCTTCTTTGTCACACTTAGAGTTACTATATAGAAATTAAATAAGTTTCACAAAGTTACTCTCTGCTGCATCATCTGATAGAACCTATTACAGTTTCATATCACTTTCCCAGATTTCAGCCCTCTGGGCCAGATCATTGCTTTTTGAACATAAGAATTTCAATATCCACTGTTATTCAATCTGGCTTAAAATCTTTCCCACTTGATAGGCAAGCCGTTATTTCCTATCATACTCTTCTTATCTCTTCAGAAACACTTCATCGTGGGATCACATCCCCTAGTTGAAGAAGCCAAGGATCTCTTGCTGGTGCCATCTGTACAGCTACACGTTTGTTTCTGAGAGGCATCTGTCTCTGTCAGTAGCAACCCGTAGGCTTCACGCCTGGCCTCCACCCAGCCTCCATCAGTCGTAGCTGAGAGGGTGACTGGTACCCTCCAGCTCCTTTCTGCTGGG
>VXAB01002878.1:0-24299 GCA_013399175.1 Odontophorus gujanensis
TGGGCGTAGCGGGAGCCGCCGTCGGGCTGGGAGCCGGGGCGGCCGCGGGAGGCGCCGGAGCCGCGGCGGGAGCCGGAGCCGCCATTTTGCGAAGAGAGGGTGGGGGTAGGAGACCTCGCCGACGGTAATTGGCTAATCGGAACGCCTGTCACGTCTCGCCGCCTTCGCATTGGGGGAAGGGGCGCGCTAAGGCCCGCCCCACCGTCCTTTAACCAATCCGGGCACAGCGATGGGGGCACGCGCTCCCATTGGGGCAGAGCGCGCCGCCGGCGGCCGCAGCCTCCGCTCGCTGCCCCCCTGCCGGGGCCGGGCGGTTCCGCGATTGGGTCCTCACGTGCTCCGCCTCCGTGCCCGTCAGCTCTCCTGGGCTGGCGCAGCTCGGCGGGCGGCACGCGTTCATCCTCCGTGGTTGGGGCTCCTCCCTTGACCCCATCGTTGCGTCGTTAATAATAAATTCATGTCTGCCTGTCTCCGTTCAGAACCTTTTTACTGCAGCTTCTAATGTCCGGCAAACATCGAGAGCTTCAGGTGTCTTTGAAAATGTTTGCTTTTTGTTTTCCGTCTCTTTTACAGCAACTAAGCCGTGTGTTTATGCATACATGGAACACAAAAAGCTTGCAGGGCTTTAGGGTCCTGTCCGCTTCGTCACCTGACAGCTTAATGTTGACAGACAATAAGGACTTTCAAATCAATCTATCAGGAGCAGCTCAATAAAACAAAAATGCACTTTCCCCATGGGCTAGCTCTTCCCTTCCTTCCCTTCCTTTCGGAATGTGTCAAAGCTACACTGGAGAGTTAGTGCATCGGTGCGTAAGCTGGCCTTATTTGCTCATAAAAGTATTTCCTGGTGTGCTTAGCAGTAAAAACCGGCTCTCCTGCTCGTAGGCTTTCACCATCCCTTCCATTCCTATGGGTGTGTCTGGGTCAAACAGCGTAAGGCTTTAGGATGTTTCTGCTCCTGGAGCTTTGTTTTGAAGTGCCATTGTGTGCTTGTTAGAAAGTAGATGCTTGGTCTTCTTTTTGTTTGCATCAAGCTAGCTTTGCTACTTAATGTGGCATAGTCAGCTGCACATTTATGTGAAGTAAGCAAGGCTCTTTGTGATCTGTTCATTACAGCTTTGTGTTGACACATTTAAAATTGGGCAGCTTAATATGGAGCTGCAGTTGTGCTCTGAAACTGGCAGCTGTGACATCCTTCTTTTAATAAATTGACATCAGGCTGCTGAGCACCATGATAGAGAGCGTACAGAATGTGTGAGGGTGGGTCACCTATATCTCAGGAGTCACAGATCAGTGCAGAGTTCCTTATACAAAAATGGTATAAATTTTATTGTCTAAGGGTTAAAAAAATCAATTGGGCTTTGTGCAAAGCTGTCCAAGTTACAATTTTTTTTTCCTTGCTGTGACTAGTGAAAAGTAGAGATCCTCATAATTAATATTCTTTCACAAATGATCAGTTTACTGTTAGGGGAAAGTGGTTATCACTGACGCATACTGATAGTGTCCATTGTTGAAAACTTGGTGTTTGTCCCTGAAAGGCAATAAGATGTTTGCATATCACCACATCACAGTAAAGTCTGCCTGCCTGCAGGAGAAACAAAAGATGAATTGTCATTTGAATGTGTATCCATGTGATACTATAGAGCCTTCTGATTTTCCATTTTCCCTTGCTTGGCTTCCCTGCATCTGATTTTGACAATGAATGTAATTAACCTTCTATCCCTGCTTTTGTATGATTTCTCTTCTCAGTCTTTACATGTGACTGAGACATTATTATTGCATATGCTGTCATGTCAGCTGCATTTTCACCGATGTTATATAATTCCTTTATCAGTAGCTATCGTCTCATCTCGCCTGTGTTACTGGAAGAAACATCATTTCTTGTTGAAAGAGGAAAAAACTGACATTGAATTAAAAATCTTACACTGCATTACAGGTAAAATAAAGTATTCAGAATTAATTTGATTCCTCATTTCAGGACATAATTTTATCCGATTAATTTCATGAAATGGAATCTGATATCATTTTTCCATTATTAAAAGAATGATTTTCTGTTGGACCTAAGAAATATGGACAGCCTTTCATTTATTTTTACCAAGGGAAAAGTCAGTCACTGAGTTTGACATGCGTTTCATGTAGTCATTCTTAATTAGGAAAAAGAGAATAGCAAGTCTGATTTTCTGAATCTCTTTGGGATCAAAGGATGGAAGTCTCTTTTTCTGCTTGGAATGTCAGGTCTGTGTATCCAGCTTTCACTGTGTTCATGGAACTCTCTCTTTGCCATTTCTCATGGTCATACCAGGGCTTCTATGTGAAACAGTGATGGGCCATAGCTTATGGGGTTTTTTGTTTGTTTGTTTGTTTGTTTGTTTTAATCTAGTTAGTTTGCTTGATTATAGTAATAATAGTAAAGTAGTAGTTTCCTCATTCAGTCTCAGTGGAGTGTCTTAGATATGCATCTGCTTCCCATATATTTGTGACTGCCTGTAGATGAAAGACTGTTGTTGGCAGCCTAATTTCTAGTGTAATATGTTGGTTGATTTGTCTTCACATGAGCAAAAGACATTCAAACCTTTCCTCACTTTTCTGTAATATTTTATGGAGCTTCTTTAATTATCAGAGAGCCGATAACAACATGAGGAACTACTGAGGTTAATGCTAAAATGGAAATCCAAGCACTACCAAAAATGACTAGTTATGGTGCTAGTTGCATATACTTTCTCTAAAGTTAGTTATAATGAAAATTATCATCAGGTGTTCAAAAAGCAGCACAGTGGAGACTATTGTGTGCCTGTTAGCCACTATGTAGAAAGACAGAAATCCAAGCTTAAATATATGTAACTTCACAGAATAACTTGTGGTGAAAATTTAATATAGAAAAATGTACACAAGTTAGCAACAGGTGCTTTAGTGGTCAAGATTTTAAAGTCACTAAAGATAAGAAAATAGAGTGTAGCAGAAATGCTGAGTCATGGGCTGAAGCAGTGATGGAGCACCTAGTGGAAGGCAGGGCCACCCCAAGGGAGCTCAGGTGCACCTGAGTGACCAGAAGGGGTGGAGTTCCTTCTCACCCCTCATTTCAGGGTTGGCAGTGGAGACGAGGGTATCTTTCTGAAGATCCCTGCATACCACAGGTAAGCAGTTTTTGTTCTTTTGTTTCTGTGTTCATAACTGCTGTATTTGGGCTTGTTTTCACTTGTTGTGGCTTAGGCTTGTGCTGCTCTGCTATTGTTGCTGTATTTCCCATTGTATTACAGAGATATGTACCAAACAAAGGATGGATGTGGAAATAAAATTACAACAAAAACGCTGCCCCCAGCAGTACAATATAATTGTTTCAGGGGAGTGGCTGAGGGAACTGCGTTCCTCCAATCTGCAGATTGGAGGTTCAGGGGTGACCTCGTTGCTCCCTATGCTCTCTGAAAGGAGGTTGTAGTCATGTAGGGGGTGGCCTCCCAGATAACAGCGATACTACGAGAGGGAACTGCCTTAAGTTGCACTGGGGGGGGGCTCAGGATGTTAAGAAAAACCTGCTCTCAGAAAGAGTGGCAGTGCCCTGGAGCAGACTGTCCAGGTGATGGAGTCGCTGCCCCTGGTGGAGTTCAAGGAAAGGGCGGATGTAGTACTGAGTGATGTGGTCTAAAGTGGTCACGTGAGTTGATGGTTGTTCTGGATTATCTTACTGGTCTTTCTGACCTCAATGATTGTATGATTCTATGAAAGAAAGGTTGTTAAATGGAAAAAATAAGCTGTGAGCTGTTTCAAGTCGTTCCCTTGGCCCATGAATGTGAGCTGAGTTTTTAGGTTGTTAGAGGGGTCTGCCTCATGTTTTTCTATAATTATAATATATCCAGTGCTTTAATACAAAACAGAGTTAAGATTAACAGTAATTTTGCAGAGTCCAACGTATTCTTCGAGCGCTTTAGGGAAGAGCTGTGAAACTTCATCATCAGATACGGTCTATCTCGAATAACTGCGCCGCATTTTGCGTTACAACTCATCGCCCCGTGGGCGGCCTTTATCGCACCCCCTGACCCCAGCAGCGCGAGCAGATGCAGTCCCGCACGTCCCCTCCAGGTGGCGCCGCGGCCCCGCTCAGGGCTGGGCGCTGCGGGGCGCGGCTCCCGGCTGCCGGCGCGCGCCGGGCCGGGATGGTCCTGACCGCCAGGCGGGAGTGCGAGCAGAGGGTCGCTGAGCTGTGGCTACTGGCCTTTTCTTCTATTTACTTGTTTCTTTCTTCATTTATTTTTTTTCTGGCCGTACCTGGCTGCTGCAGTGCTTGACGTGGGAGCACTTGTAACGCGGCAGTGCCTTGCAAACGCACTGACGTCTGAATAAAATGAAGCGCAATGTCATGAGTGAAAGACCTTGTGCAGGCAGATTTCAAATATTAAAAAGCTGTGGTGCTTATAATGGCTAATGCATCATTGTGTTACTTGTAGGAAAATGTAATCTCCCAGTCTTTTGTTCTTATAAAATAATTTTCCTGCTTTGCTTCTCATGAGTGAGTGTGTCTTTTCCTTACTGTTCTCTGGGTCAGCATCACCACTTCCCATCCACTGAAGCACAGACCAAAATTACGTCCAACTCCAGCAGCACTGAGCTGGACCTTTGGGACTGGAGCTGCTGGCTGGGTCTGCCAGCACAAATATTTGCTTTGGTGCCTTGAGATGGAACCTGCATGCAGAAGGGAAGTAACTAGACTGGGAAATACATACATCATTTAAATGATGTGGGGAAGCTGCCTAGAGATAGAATGGTAAAAGTGTTGTTATTTTGTAGATTCCAAGGGTTTTATTTGAGTTGTGATTTTTACACCATTAGGGTCAGATGGTGTTTACCATCGTTCATATCACTGAGGGAATGGCAGGGACATGCTTTGGTAGTATCTTTGCTCTTCCAGTGTAGTGTTTCACAGCAATTAGGTATTATTTCACTCCCATCTCTGCCACTGACTTTGGGAGAGTTGTTTAACACTTATATCTCGATTTTCCACAGCTGTCAAATCTGACCAGTGCAATTTGATTGGCTGGGTTTGTATATAGGACATCCACAGACAGTCTGCTGAGGAAAGACAGGAAAGTCTTTGCTCCTTAAGGAAACAGTTTCAAGAGGAAGCTGGAGAGTGCATTTCCTGACCTAGAGACTGAATCTTGGAAAGGGAGGAATTGTTTGTGTTTTCCAACAATAAACATAAGTAATTCTTTAGCTGAGGTGAGTTCATGCTGTTGAGACCTGAGATATAGCAACAAATTAAGTCTGCATTTTATATCAATCCTGTTCATCAGGGAAGCTAGGACTATGCTGTAGTATTTGCAAGGGTTGCTTTTGCTAAATGCCATCCTAGTCAATCTATCTCTAGATTTGAAATATCCCAAGTACTGACAAATAAATTCGTGTTCTGTATTCTGTTTGCCAGTCTGTCTTTCTTGATCAGTGTTGGCTGAGTGATCTGCTGAGGACTGATATAACTGGTCCACACAGAGGTCTGGTTCTAAGCTGCCCAGCACTCCAGCAGAGTCACGAGCTCCTGTTCAGTGTTAGTTACTGTGGCAGATAGGGGACTATACAAACACAGTAGTTAGGCTGTTCTGGTGAGAATTTCAGCTTCATTCTGAAAAGCTGAACTTTTGTTTACAGATGCAACTTCACAACTGATTTCCCAGTGTAATTTGACCTGAAAAATTCAACATTTCCAGAGTGGATTTTAGATGTTCTGGGGATTTTCTGTCCTAATTCTCTCAAACACTTGGAATTTGTCACATACTATTCTGGATGACAACCCTTTGCATGTCTTTTTTTGCCTTGGAACAAATAATGAGAGCTAATCCATCACTGAAATACCACCCCGGTCATTTGTTTCTGTAGTTGCCAGCAAGGCTACCTTCTGCCAATGGCAGAATTTATGTGGCACATGCCTCACCAGGCCCAGTCATCCCTCAGCCAGCAATGTCTAGAGATTTTCGTCTTTCATTCTTTGCCCTCTCAAATCTACAGTGGATTCTCTCTCTCTGAAAATTCTCTAAAACTCCTCACCTGGTGTTGGCAATTTTCTATGCCAAATATGAATAAATTGCCTTATTTTAAAATGCAGATGTTAGTGTTGTATGCTTCACCTGTATATCTTGTATTCTGTAGAGCCTCTTAATAGAATGGTCAGGTTTATTAAGTACATGTTATCTTAAAGATAGATAAAATCACAGCCTTCTGCATTTCTGTGTCTCAGAGTTAGTTGACCTTTATAGCAAACATGAGAAACAAATCCTTTCTTCATCTCCAAAACAAATGATTTTGGAATCATAGGTAATGCCTACCCAGAAAAAACCATTGTTTTGATTTTCTTGTGAGGACTCTTGAGATATCTGTTAATGGTATGAATTTGTAGGTTTTGCAGTCTTCATAAGTACTACTTTGAATTCATTTCTCTTGTATATCATTTGATGTTTTAAAAATTAGGTAGCCAAAATGTTATGGGGTGATGCTTTCATGACAATTTTAGGCCAAGGAAGCATGGAATATTTCTGTACTTTATCTCCCACCTTAGATCAACGCCTAGAACCTGGATTCTACTGTGTTTTTTTTTTGTTTTGTTTTGTTTTTTTTTGTTGTTTTGTTTTTTAATATATTTTTAACAATTGAATGAGTGTTTAGAAATGGAAGATCGGGAGCTGAAGAGCATCTCTAAAGTGAAATGAAAGCCTGGAACACTGGACTAAGAAACATCAGAAAAGTAGAGGTTAGATATACAGTAGTTATACCCAGTGAAGCTGAGTCAGATTTTGCCTCAGTCATTGTACTTGCAGTCCCTGAAAGCTCAGAGGATGAAGTACTGGTCATTGGAATATAGTTTTTCTGCAGCAACAGATTTGGATATTAGCAGCACTTTGCTTTGCAGGAGAATCCTGGAAATGATTGTGTTAGTTTGTTAGAATCTTAAATATTTAGTCCTGAGAAATGTATGAGTATTGCAGATAAATTAAGGGATTGAGGAGGAAAAATTGAAGCGCTTTGGAGACTGGCAGTCTGCAGCCTTTCAGCAGCATTTAAATTCAGTCTCTTGAAAAGAAAAGCATCTCTCTCTCTGGTAGATGGCCGTTTCTCAGTTTGAAATCAACCCCCAAAGGGTTTCTCAAACAGCTGACCATTAAACACAGTGAAGAACAAAGATCAATTGAAAACATGTTTAGATTTAAGCTTCCTGCTCTGCTTTTAATTTATTTGAATCAACATTGGGAGTTATTACCACGATCACTTTGGCCTTTTATTTGTTCCACATTTTTTTTTGGATAAGCAATCAACTTTAGGGATCCCCAACTGCTTTGTGGAGTTTTTTAATTTATTTATTTTTATTCTCTTCCAAATATTCAAAAAGTTAAGGATTATGTTTTTAATGCAGAAAACACATTAAATAGAAACATGTTATTGGAAACAGAACTATGTTTATGAGTCTAGAGGGGGGTTGCAAGAAACTTGTATGAACAGAATTTGGACTGTGGGACCTTAATCATTCAGTAGTCCACCAAAGGACATAGAGCTCCAAAGGATTGGCAGTCCAGATAGGAATCGGGAAGAGTCAGTGGTTTGGTTGTGTGTTTATGCCTTTGTGTTTTCAGGAGGGGAATCTTAATTGCAGTTTGTAGCAACCTCTGGGAATGAAAACTGCTGAAGCATGAGCAGCTTTGTCCATGTTTGTTTGTAGACCCAAACTCTACAATGTTACCACCAGAACTGTGATGCCGAATGCATGGCTTTGTTGAGAGGCTTGTCTTATTTGTTGATTTTTGTTATCAGCTTTTGAGTTGTTTGTTTGTTTTAAAGATGTACTACTGGAATCCTGAAGTAAGTGATAATATTAGCTTTTAGAGTTTTAAAAGGCTTTTAGTTATACTTTTCTTTGTAGTATTAATGAACATTGTATCAGATATTGTTTTTGGTTTTTTTTCCATGTGCATTCACACAACTCTCCTTCTAATTTTAGAACTCCTTGCACAACTTTGGGGGATTATAATTAGGATGTTTGAGTGTTGAAAGCTGATGACAATAGAGCATCGATGTCAAGAAGAAAGTAACAACACACAAACATACGCATGCGTTAGACCGCTACAGTGACTAACACAGTAGAAGTGCAAGAGGCCCTGAGGCCATGTTGGTACAGCAGCCTCTCTGGACTAACACACAATTCTCACTGGGGACACTTAATTTCTGTGCTCAGGCAGCACTGTCATTTCTCGTACCCAAGCTAACTTAGTCAGACAGCACAACTATTGCTGGATGGCAGTGTTTGTAGTGCTGACATATAACTGCACAGAAGGACAAGGACCTGGGAACAAACGAGCAGCAGAGATCCCAGGTTTTGAGGTAGTGTACTCAGGCTTTTTGAGGGAATAGCGCTAGTGATAACTTCAGTAGACAGCAAAATGTTCATTCTGAATAGCTGTGGCCTAGAACCAGCTTATATTATTTATGGGAGGGTGGATGGATGTGTCACAAAAAGCAGATGTTGAACAGATGGTAGTGAAGTGATCAGTCCCATCACCACCCACAGCAAGTATGGGGGCTGTGGGGAAAAAGGTAGCATGTGGAACACTCTCCTTCATTTCTGTACTTTTGTACAGGTATATTAATTCTCATAGAAATACGTAAGTTGTTGGTAAAGAGCAGCTTTCCCCTGATGTGCTTGTTAGCCTTGGGTGCCTGTGAATCCTAGGGCAGTATTCTTCAAATTTGTTGAGACTGCATACTAGCTAGAGGACTGCAGAGACCTTTGTTAGTCTGGGACGCTTCTCTCTTTTTTTTTCCTTTTCCCAACAAAGTACAAATTTTGATATGCCTTTCTCAGTCTGCTTGCTCGCAGAAGCTCTCTTTGCTGTTATATTTTGTGTCAGTGTTGAAAGAACATCCCTTCAACTGAGAACTGTTGCATCTGAGGTAACTCAAAGCAAAAATGACTGCCTATGTAGTGACTCATAGCACTATGTTTTCAACAGGATTTACTTAAGGTGGTGTTGTTCAGTCTTTATCATCTTTGTTCAGCATGGGAACTGTGTAAAATATTATATTTCCTGTGTAAAAGTAAGCCTTTTCAAAAACATAATTCTGTTCACAGGTTCATAACAGTACCGGTTTGAGTGCATCCTTCTTAATTGTTGTTCTGTACATTTGTTTTGTCAGCTGAAGGCAAATTACAAGACACATGCTATACAAACAGGACATGGCACTTAATTGTTTTGGGCGGTATGTCCAGCTGCTGTCACCACAGGAGAAAATTGTCTGGGGTTGGGGTAGAGCTTTTGAAAAGGCTCAAGACTATTCCATTTAGGGTGAAATATTTGTTTTCCACTGTCCTTTAATCAAAATCAAACTGAGGTTTCCAGGGATTGTAATAATGTCTTGAGTTGAATTTGGCTCTTTTGCAGCCCATCAAAAGAAGTTGTCCTTGACAAAAACAATATTTTAAATATCTGCTCACAAGCTCTGGAGCCGAAAGGTTGCTGTTTCATTTGGCAAAATACCTTCCCAAGAACAAGGCTAAGACCTGAAGCTGAGCCAAAGTAAGCTCTGGCAGATGCTTAGCCTAGAAAGGACTAGGCAGCATGGCTAATAACATTGTTGAAAGAATGGGATGGGCAGCTCACTAGTTCTGATTTGCTGGATGGGTGGGCTGCGCCCCTTCTGTCCCATTGATCTGCCAGCTAGAAGTCCCGAGTCATCTGTCTACTATCTCACCTTCCAGCATCTAATTCAGTTCTTGCTGTGTGTACTGCTGTTGTCAGCAGTAGGGCTTCTCTTCAGAATAGATGAGGAGCTGAATGTCATCCTCTCCTAATGGACTCTGTTTAACTTGAATAGTGGAAACCCTGTGGGTCAAGAAGCTGTGTTGGGTTGTTCCAGTCACGTCTTCCATAACACGTCTAATACTGCAGCTTATAAAAAGTAAAAATCAGATTCTAGTGAGATTTGAGAACTGTGAAAACTGTGCTCCTTGGATAGAGATTTATCTAACTGGCTAAAGTTCTCCTTCCAATTTGTCAGTTCTGACTTTATTTATCCTCATATAGTGCTGTTGTTACTCTCAGATCTGGTGAGAAACCTAATATCATTCTTGATGTATTTTCTCCTAATGCAGATATGAGGTCTGAGACTCTGATTCAAAGGCAGGGCTGGACTGCAGTGCCTAGCAGATGGTTAGGTCTGGTTGTTGTAGAAGCGCAGCCTGAGAATGCTGATCTAGGACAATTTCTGTGAAACTACAGCTTAAATATTGTCACTTTCCAGATCCTGGCAGTGAGAGAAGTTGAAGACAAACTATCAAAAAAGCTCTCTTGGAGCACAGAGATGCTTGATGGGTTACCAGAACTGAAGTCTTGGGTATTTAAGTCAGACTCTCATCGTAGATCTCACCAGGATCAAGGCAGCTAATTGCTGCTCTTCTGGAAACAGGCAGTCAGTCTAGATAGCTTTGTTCAAGTTAAGAAATATCAAGTGTCAGTGCTCAAGGCAAAAGCTAAATATATTCTAGTAGTGCTTTGTGCTGCAATAGGGGCTGGGACAGATTCTTATCTCACTAACTTTGGTGCGTGCCTGGAAGAGGCCTTCTGTCTGGTGTAACAGATAACAGCGTGTCTTATGAAATAAAATGTTTTAGCTTGAGGGGAAGAGGAGTGATGAGGAGGGAAGAGCAAGTGGCAATGTTCAAAAATCTCTAAATTCAAAGAAACAAGTGTTTGTATGTGTTTAGAATAGCTTTGACACTGGGCTTCTTCTCCAGGCAATATTCAGAAAGAGCTTTGCCTTAACCGCTCCGGTGTAGCCTGTACCCATGGAAATAGTGTTGTTGTATTAGGCGATCCTGGTCTGTCCCAGATCAGTGCCATAGAATTTCATCGCAACAAGTGTGATGTGATTAATGCTCCTTTGCATAACTCCAGCATTTCTGAATCCAAAGAACAGGTAATCTCATTCCATAACTGTTACTGCTATCATCTGAACTTCAGGGTCAGAGAGGAGGCTACTGATGGGAGAAAGACATGGATTGCTTCAAAAAGAGAATCATTTACTCTTAAAAACAGCCAGCATATGCTTTGCCAGAAGCATACTGTGCTCTGATGTTGTTCAACTGACTCAGATGACACTAGTGGACAAGCAGTACTCATAGTGAACAGGAGAGGTCCTTTGACAGGTATTAGCTCCCATTGGCTCCAATATTTTGCTGGATACAGAAGGTTCCAGAAACACTGTGTTGGGTTTGGTTTATTGTTATTGTGGTGGATTGTTGTCCTGATGTTACTCTAATGAGATAGTATAGGCATGGTGTTAATAGGAAAAGTTCTTGGGATGGTGGGATTCAGGGGAAAACATTGAAAAGCTCTGTGTGGCTAATAGCATCTGACTCTTCCTAGAAATCTGACTGTCCTAAATGTGTAGCAGTGTTGGGTTTTGGGAGTATGCTCAGGAAAGTACACTGCTGGAAAAAACTCATTCTCACTGTTTCCTGGGAGTCACTTTGGGCCCATCTTGAATAAGACTGTTGCACTGCAAACTGCTTGGTTTGTGTGGCTTGGCTAGAGCTGCTGTTGGGGGACATTTGATTTGCTTACTGGGCAGGAACTTGTGAGGTCTGGTGGGAGAAGAGACTTTCTCTGCAAAAAAATCTGTAGCAGTTTGTGGTAAAATCTGAAGTACTGGTTTTTAGCTTTGAGTTAATGAAACAAAAGTAACGTGCCACAGGATGCAGCAGTGTATAGTGTACATATCAAGAATTGTTCTGCTTCTGTGGAAGGAAGAATAAATGTGTTATTTGATTTTAAGTTTGGCGAAGACTCTGCATTTAACAGCAAGAAATCTAGGGTATAAATAAACCATTCAGATTCAATCTAGCAGAAGCTAGTGGTAGCTTTGAGGGGTCTGAGGAACTTTGCTTTCAGAGAAGGACTAAGCATAATCCAAAATCAGCTGCCCCTGTTAGTGTAGGGAGTCATAACAAGAAAGAAATGCTGCTCCATGGATAGAAAATGCCATGAAAAGAAAATGATAGCTCAAGGAGCAGGCATGTTATTCTCTGTCAAGGGGTGATTTTTTTTTTTCTTAGTCTGAGGTTTAACCTCACATTTCATTCGTCCCTTTATTATTCTAACTGTTGATCTATAAGCTCAGGACATTGTCTTTTAAACAACACTGTTGTCACGTATCACCATTTCTCTCTTCGAGTTTATTTCTTATCCCGTGAAACATTTCAGTTCAACAAAAACTAAACTGCTGAGGATAATTTCTTTGGGTTGGTTTTTTTGTTTGTTTGTTGTTTGTTTGTTTGTTTGTTTTTTTGCTACTGTTAATCTAGCACTTGCAATTTTCCAGGCATTTATTGATGCTCCGCAAAACCAGCACACAAGCACTATTTATTCTTGAGCACTGTGAACTTGCAGCATTCCTGGCACATAGGAAATCTTAGCTCATGTGTTTGCAAGCTCAGAATAGAACCACTGCTGGCAGTAATCTGTAAATCAGGGAATTTTACATACCCCCCACCCCCCTTGGAAATTGCAGTTGCTGATTGAAATCACCTGTTTGCTTATTACACAATGAGGTATTGGGCAACACAGAACAGCTGAACAGAATATGATGCTCTGAAGTTTCTAGCCCGGACCTTCTGATTTTGGAGGAGGAATAGTAGGAGCCCTAAGAGTTTGTGATTTTCCTTCAGTTCTTTGGGTTCTAGGTTACCATGGAAAAGAAGCCTAAAAGCTCCTGCTTTCTGTAGTCCTGATGAGTAGGCCAGACTACAAGACTAGTCAGATGAGACTACGAAAAAGAGTAGACAGACAAGGCACGAAAAAAATTGATTTCTTTTCAATTCTTGACCATATCCAACAGAGAGGATCTATCTGCTGTGTGGTCTTCTAGCAACTGGCCCAACAGAAGTATTATGCATTCATAGAACTATAATGAGGTTTGTAGTGCTGTCCAAAGATATAAAACAATATAAAATCATCTGTTTTTCTCTGCTAAATCTAGAGGTGTCAGCCCTTCAGGGCTTTTTGTTTTGTTTAAATCATGTCTGTATTCCAGCTCTAACAGTGCTTTCAATGGCACGTATGTAATCTTTCTCGAAGGTGTGCTTCGGTCTCTCAGTTTTCTGCATCCTGAGGTTGGCTCAAACTTTAGCACAGGTAAATGCACCAGCAACTAGAGTCACTATAGATAACAGCAGTATCCTGACTGAGATGCATTCATCTATCAGGGTTCTGTGATCTTCTATGCTCTGTTACTGTTGTGTGGATTGGGATTAAGGAGAGCAAGGACACATATCAAGAAGCATAAGGGATGCTTTGCACTTTTGCTTCTCCTAGGAAATCAGGGTATGCTTACAGAAGTCTAGTGTGACACAAATGAAACCAATTTATTCCTCAGTTGAAGAAGGTAATAAAAGAACCTTTTTCTTGACCATCTTTTATATAATATATGGTTGTGAGTGGATATACAAGGTTATAACGTGTAAGTTTAGGAACTGCTTTGTGAATAGGATGCATTTTAGGACAATGAAGAACTTAGCGCTCTGGCAGCTGATTCTGATCCAGCTAATAACAGAAGTTTAGCTGTTCTTGATTGATCCAAGAATTTCTCCATTCATTAAACCAGTTGCATTTGGAGGCCTCCAAAACATTACTTCTGAAGTATCCTGTTCCACTTAAGAAATTGTTTTCAGCCTCTGCTTACACCTCTGAGTCTCCTAAAGCACTGACCAGGCTCCTCAACATGTTACTTAAATGCTAATTTAGTGAGAAATTTACAAGTGCTCTCTATAGGAAATTGCAAGAGCTATCATAACTCCACCTGGCTGGAGTTATGAATACAACATCAGGGTAAATCAGTGTTTAATTAAAAAGCTGTTAATTAGAATGAACTTGAAGGTGTTTTGTTTTTTTTTTTAAACAGCATTGTTCATGTTATGTCTTCTGTTTTGCCTGATGTTTTTTTGCTTTGCTGGTAGACTCAGTGGTATTTCTGTCTTATGGAGGTAACTTGATGAGTTTATCCCACTTCACAGTGTAAGCAAATATCCTTATATAGTTGGACTCGAGGCTCCAGTTGAGTTGGAGGAGGAAACAAAGAGTTGTATATCAGTTCTCCAGCTGTCTGTTCATATGACGAAGTCTGAATAGATCAAAGTTGATGGCTTTATATTGTATTTGTTCTGAAGTCTTTACTTGGGAAAGTGACCTTCTCTGTAGGTCTCCCTTGGCTCTGCCAGCTGTAAATGCATAGCAAGTGAATAGGAACTAGTATATTTATTCATTCTGGTTTCCCAGGCCAGCACCCTTCCCTTTACTAGTATGTACTCACTATTTCTTCTAGGCCATTGCAGACAGTGGTAAGATAGTCTACACTATGAAGTTCTCTGGAAAGGAATTAAGGAAAAAAAAAAACCAAAAACAAATGTAGCACCAAGACTGATATGAAATAACAAGTTCCTCTGTATGTCATCTGTTCTCTTTTCAAATTAAGAAATGCAGCTTAATGACTGGCCCCATTAACATCTCAAGAATTGACAGTTCCACCCTCAATCCAAACATCTCTGGGTGGTTCTCTTGCCCTCTGTGGGAGGGAACTAATTCCAGGAGAACACTCCCCAATTTGTTATGCAACCTGATCATGCAGGCATTCAAAACATTTCTCATAGGTGTTCTTGATGTTTTCTTCTCACTCAAGACCAACCTTTGCCTTCACTCTGAACTCTGGCTACCTCATCTACAGTTTGGGGAGGCCAAGAGGGGTGCCATCTAACCATTTCTGCAAAGCTATGTGGGACACTAGGGTGGGTGGCACTGTTGAGATACCACAAGAAGGGATGCTTGCAGCAAGTGTTTGCTGGTTCTGCCTTACTCTACAATAGCAAGCCAGAGTTGCTGAGAGTTTTTATCTACAATGTTTGTAGAGCTTTGTGAGCTGTGCCTTCTGTATGGAAGACTATTTTGTTTATTCCTGTATTCATTTTTTATGACAAATCTTCAAAGCATCACCGGATACGTGAGACCAGCAGGCAGCTCAGAGGTCCTCAGTTTTATTGAGAAGGTATTTGATACTAACAAAAATCAGTACTTGAAGTTATTTACAGTGGAGAACAGAGATGTGACAGTAGAAAGGTAGGGTTTTGCAATCTGTCAATTTTGCATGTGTAATATCATATATTTGAAGATATATGTACAGTAGTTTTATTCCCTAGTAGGCTGTCTCTCCTCTTGAGATGGAGTAGGGCCAAAATGTTTCCTGGAGAGCAGGGAAACAAGCCTAAAATTGGATTGCATATATCCAGTCTAATGGGTAACCGATTTGATGATGGTAGTACCAATGTTAAGACATCAAAACTGGAGCATTCTGAGGATTTGCCTATAAAAATTTTAAATGTATCAGGTGAGACAGCTTTTGTCTTGGCTCTAGTGGAGACCCATGAGTCAACTAAAAGGCACAAGAACTGTAACCAATATTGCTTGTGTCTCTGACTCTGGGCGAACAGCAAGATCAGGTTTCCATTGCTACTGGGAATCTTTCAAGAAAAAGAATTTGTGAAGAAAGAAACATACAAAACTACAAGGCAGTGTGCTAGGATCCTTGACAGAACTAAGAAATATGAAGTTGATCTTAGCACATCTTCTTGCTAATTCTTCTACTGAATTCCTGCTTCTCAAAAAATTCTGTCTCTATCAAACCACTTACATATTCAGGAAAGCATTGTTTACAGTTCTGCAAAGAATAACCTTGGGTTTCCTGCAGACTTCTAAACCAGTCCCTTATTTCCTACAGTCTTCGTGTTACAAGCCTTTTTCTTGCAAGCATAAGCTTGAAGTGAGGCTGAATTTTCCTTCCAGTCCTCCAAATCATGATCACAGAAGCTGGTTCTAATGCCTATTATTGCTGCTGAGTTTGCTTGTCATCTCTAGACAAGATGCTCAGTTACTATTACACTGGAGAAGGGAAGAGTCTGGCAAAATGATGTGAACTATTGTGATGGTTTAAATACCTAGATCTAACCTCAAAATTCTTTTAATCATGTTATAACCCTGGGTCTGTATTTTCTATCTATAAAATATGACAAATACTTTATTCTTCCCATCTTGCGTGTAGTTAAAATCTTTAGGATAGTAATGTTTTGGCTCAAAGGCTTAGAGGTCCTCTTGTGACCTTTAAGCATAGTATTAATGCTGTCACCAATTTAATGATCTAAAGTTTTTGGCCACTGGCTCAGTATTCAAGCCATGGAGCGTAGTCAGATTCAACACATGCAGGGAGCATATCCTAATTGAGCTCTCTGTGTAAAGCAAAGCAATTTCTTTTTATTTTTTCTTTTTATTTTTTGTGACATCAGCTAAATGCTATTACAGTGATTCTTTCTTCAATCTTTTTTATTTTTTTTTCCAGCCAGACCTATTTTGAAAGGTTGGGGAAAGGGATGTTTTCACTAATGCATGTTTCTTCATTGGGTACTCTGTTGCATTAACAAGTGAGGGGAAAAAAAAAATAGTAATCCTCTTTCATCTGGTTCAAGTTTACTGTTTCGGAAGTGCAGTTTCTACTGGCATGGACTGAGAAGCTTCCAAAAAATAACTTAGGATTCTGTTTTGACATTGCATATATCTGCCACTTATCTAAAAGATAACTGAGATAATTAAAATAGCTCAACACCATCCCCAGCTGAAAAAACAGCTTTTTTTTTTTCTTACAGTACAGTTCTTGGGAAGTTTGGATTTGTCTTTTTTTTGACCAAGTTATTTTTTAAAGTTGAAGTCTAGTTTGGAATTTTGGATCCTGTTTGTTGAGTTTAAAATGTGATTGAGAGAGCAAATTTTGCTTGCAGGTTCTCTGTGTCTGCTTGTTCAAAATGTATTGGTAGAGTTCTCCAAGAAGCAGTTCAACATTATTTTTGGGAAATAATCAGATCTATTAATATAATATTATACAATAAAGCTCTGTGTTGGAGGTTTGGTATTAGACCCTTGTGTGCTTGGAGATGGCTTTCTGGTAATTGTCTATGTTAAGTATCTGCCTGGAAAATAAATCAGATAATTTTTATTATTATTATTATTATGATACCTGTCTGAAGGAGGTTTGAATCAGTTCTAGTGTGATATGAGGTCTTTGGTACAAACAACAGAAATCACTGCAAATCTGGTTGGGAGTGCTGACAGGAACTACATGGTTAGCTTTGTCCTGCTGAGCACAGAATTTTCCAGAAAATCAAAACAATAGCCACAGAATGGAAAATTACTGAATAAAAGCACTATAGAAGACACGGAAGTATAAACATAGCATCTAAACCTTCCCTTTATTCCTCATTTAATCTTCCCTTAGGGTGAGCACCAGTAAAATTCAGATAAAATCATGAGTCCTAAGTTTGTTAATAGTTGAGTGTTTGATAAGTAAATACAGGTCATCTGCAAGACAGAAGATGGTTTGTGATAGGCACATGAGAGGTCATATTATTTAATACTGTAATTCAGTTTGTGGTATCTGGGGATGAGCTTTCTCTTTTGGCAGTGGAGAATATTTTCCAAAATAGGCAGAAGCCAATGAATTCCACATTATGCAATGGGCAGTGTAGGAAACTGCCCAGGCTTAACAGAAGCTGATAGATGTGGCTTCGTCAGGTGGCCCCATCACTGCTATTTGCTTCTCTTTTCAGTAACTGGTTTGTTCTGGTAGCACAGGGGTATACAAGGCACAAAACCACAGGTTTCTTGCTGCCTCCTGGGACCACGATAGCCCATGCTATTAACTTTATAGTATTTGATTCCTTTGTTTCTAAACGGTTAGGTCATTTGTATTCTGATGGAAGGTAAGTTCCTGCAGGCAATTGAGAGAATGCTCTGTAAATGTTGTGGTTTTGACCTAGTGTACTGACGGTGCTGGCTCTGGCCAAGCTGCTCAACTGGGCATTTCTGGGACTGCAAAACAGCCCCAATGACATATTAAAAGCAGTTCATGTCTTAAAAACAAAACAAAAGTGGTGGGAGGAGGGATGTGTGTCCTCACTATGGAGCACCAACGTGGAGGATAAGACTCCAATTTCTTCTGAGCTCTTCTGGAAGAATCCATGTGTGTATGTTGGAGGGAGCTTTTCTCCAGCACTTCTGTAAATAAAATAAAAATAAAAAGGCCTTTGCGGGAGAATTCGGGATGCATCATAGCAAACTCAGAGCAGTACACCATATGGTAATGACATTAAACCATCAACGGCCTTCCTGGAGACTGTTCCAGTGGTCTGTATATGCTGCCTGAAAGGAATTTGAAGGCAGGCTGGCAGCAGTATGCATCTCATCTGCCCTTCTGCAGGTCCAGTTGGAAGGAGTTGGTTATATATGGGTTAATTGATAGCGGCATGAGTTAAGAGGAATTTTGAGTTGTCCAAATTGAGCAAGCATGAGCAAAAGACATATCTGAGAAGTATCCTAAGTGGTAGTTTGTTTTTGCTCTTACTTATGATCTCCTTTAAGATTTTTCACCAGTGTGAAGGTGAAAGCTGGAAAGGAATGAGAAGAAAACAGAACTAAAAGCTAAGCACTGAGTGCTGAGCAGCGTGGCTGTGCTGTTTTCTATGCTTGCATAACGTAATCTGCAATATGGGAAGTTGCTGTGTTCTTTGTGCTGTTTTTTCAGTGTCACTCTTTACATAACGTGATACATAACACATAATGCATCTATTATCCATGTGCTGCAGTTTAAGGAAACTCCCATAGAGTCACAACTGTTCTTATGAGCTACAGGAATCCTTCTGCTTTTTGTTGTGTTTTTCTTTCCTGTTTAATACTTTCCCACAGATATGTTGAATTCTGTTAGGGAAATTTGTATCACTTTTTATTTTATTTTATTTTTTGGTCCCTCCTTTCCATTTTCAGAGGGAAAAAAAATAGCTGGGTCTACCAAGAATGCTTATTCCAGCTGGTTACTGATATTCAAAATCACCTCCTGTTCCCAGAAATGACACTTGCCAGGTCATCACACAGCATGAATTCTGTCTTACTGCAAGGGTAAAATTGCTTGGTTCTCCCGTGACAGAGATGACTTCTGTTTGATGATTTGTACTGTTACCAGGCTCATACGTATTTTCTGCAGTTTAAGGAGACGTTCTGCAGAGCCCTAAACTGACAGGTTTTTTTTGTTTGTTTGTTTTTTGTTCAAGGATCAAGGGTTTGTAGCTGTATATGGAGAAGGAAGTGAAAGAAGGGACAAAGGGTAATGTCAGCTGAAAATATTTGTTTTCAGTTAAACATCCAAAATTATATCAAGACTAATCTGTGTAATCTGTCCATTTAAAATGATCAATGTCATTATCTTTCTAAAGCAATTGTGGTTAAAGTGGTTAAAGCATTGTCTTGCTAAATGTGCTGGCAACTGCAGAATAATATCACAGTATGAAAGCACAAATTAGTGGTTGGCGCAAAAAAAACTGATTTGCAAAGCATATAGCTCTGTTGAAAAGCTTTGGGAGGAATCTTCCCTTCCCCCCCAAGTTCTGTGGAACATTTTTTCCAGTTTGCAGTGTGATTTACGTTCTTGATTTTTTTGGTATTTAAGGGACAGATGCCACATGCTAAAAATCTGAGCAGAGAAATGTTGCTTTTGGAATGGCCGTGTAGTTGAAATTGGAGAGTCACCGAACTAAAAGAGCACAGCAGACAGGGTAGGAAGAAAATTACTGAACCTTGGATTTGTTAGTGAGTTTCCACTATGAAAATAAAGCTGTCCCAGAAACTACTGTTCTGAACGGACTTCACAATGGATCCCTACAGCTTTAAAATGGCTTGCATGGAAAGCCTTGTATTTTAAGAAGTATCTCTTATTAATATGCTAAATAAATGACTTAGCTGTTTAGTTGCTCAAACTTGTGCAGAGAAACACTGAAAAATATAGCTACTGAACACAACTTCTTCTTAGTGGGGATTTCAGCCTGAAGAAAAGAATTGTGATCTTAAAACTAATCATACCAGAGCAGTGTCATCTTATGTTGTCTAAAGACAGCACTTAAAAGCAGTAGAAATTAGGGTGGGGGATAATTCACAAATGTCTGATAATTCCGTTGAAATTAAAAGGGCAGGGTAACGTGACCCAGATAAGAAAATGGCATACCACGAACAAACCTCTGAAAAGACTCTTTAATGAAAAAGACTCTTTAATGACTATGTAAACAGCAGGTTGACAATGGTGTGTCTGAAGCTGCTCTGCTAATACTAGGGCAGGGCTTGGTGGAGGCATGGTTTTGCAATAACTCCTCTGACTGGGCCAGGGTTTCAATGGGCTTTCTGGGAATCTTGGTCTGGGTCCAGAAACCTTTACCTTCTGGGGACTGGCTGGTGCTGCCCTGGATGTGTGTGGCCCAAGGATAAGCTTGAGGGTGAAGTGATCAAACTAGAACGTAGAATAGAATTCCTTCCTCTGGAGTTTGAGCTGAACTGAGAGTTGAGCTTGGAGAACAGTCAGATTTCATAGAAGTTTTGGAATGATGAAAGTACTGAATGTTTACTGACCCAAATAGCTTCTGAATGATAGAGTCTCTCTGTCAGTATTTGAATCTGAGCTCAAATTATACTTTACTTTGCAAGCTTTGAATGCTTGGAAACGTCTGTGTCTTCATTGTCCCTGCTCCCCAGCATCCAAGGGGAATGCTCAACTCTGGCAGAAGGAACTTAGAGTGTTTTCCCACAGACAGAAACATCCTTGTGTGTCAGATAAGGCTTTCTATCTTCACTTCAGTCTTTTATGGATTACTAAAATGGTAGGCAAGCTTTAATTATTCTACAAATACTAATTTTTGGAAAAATGTAAAATTCTTATTTTAAGACTACTAAATATTGGTTTGTTGTTTTTTTCCCAAACTATTTTAACTTCACTATTAATTTAAGCAACCTTATCACTGATTACAGTATTTTGGAATATAACTGACATGTTTTAATAGTTTACAATAATTCACAATTCAAAGACAGTAAAAACACTTGGATAAGTACAATAATTAATTAAGGGGAGTATGCTTGTTGTAAAGTATCCCTTAAAAGAGAAGTGCTACCTTTTTTAATTGTAAAGAAACAATTTTGATTTGGAAGAGGTGCTGGTGACTGGTGCTGCCCTCCTTGGAGGCAGGTTTCAGGAACACTGTGAAATTTTCCTCTGCCCCAGGCTCCTGGGACCCTGGAGCTCCAGCAGCTGGGAGGTGTTGTTCCTGCATGTGCCTGTTGGAGAGGAAATGAGTAGGAAAAGTAACAACAGAAGGGATGCTATAGGCACTCAGTAGCACAACTACTGACCTCCTTTGCCTTTTTAAATTAAATGTTAGCAAAGCATTATTATTACTTTTTTAGTACTTGGCTTTAGTTCCTTATAATTACAAGAAGCAGCATATGAAAAAGTAAAAGCCATGTAATCCCTGCAACCAAGCAGAAGATACTTATATCTTCCAACAAAGGCACAACTACACATAAATTGGTAGCCTGTTAGTTTTGTCAAATGTGATCTGCAGCACAAATTGGAATAGAACTCTCATGGATTAGCAATCCTGTTGCCATAGAAACTTATTCTGAATTTAGACCTGAAACCGACAGAAGAACACAGCCCATGGTATTTTGTTAGCCCTAAGCCTTTGTTTGTGTATGGTAGCTTTTTATGATGAATATGTGATGTGATTTCTTTCTTTGCCAGTCTTACTTCCATTAACATTGGAAATGGGTTATTTATGGTTAATAATTATACTCGTGTTCAAACTGCTCAGGATTACTCTATTCAAAAGCCTGATAATGCAGGTATGGTGTGAGGAACGACAGGTTGCCATTATGTAGTTACCACTGGCATCCAAATGGCCTTGGCAGTCACTGGCCAACTTCAAGGATGCACATATACCTAGCAGTTATACTTTTACATGTATTGTTTACTCTTTAAAAGCTACGTATAACTGACTTCACCAGCTCCACAACTCAGCATAGAGTGACCTTCTCTGCAGTGAAAAACAGCTGATTCAGCAGTGGGTGCTAACATGTGGACCTTCCATTTTGAGGACAGTGTTTTCTATCTTGGTGTTTTCTCACTGCTGTTACCTCTATATGTTCAGCTCTGTGCTGTGCAAATCAGACATCTACAGCTTTCTAGAGAGACAACTGTTAAAGTATGCAGAGAGGTATTACTGAAGCACATTTATACCTGGCTGAGGGGTTAGAAGCCTTGTCTGCTACTGCTGTGTGGGTACTCTCTGTGGTCAGATCTATTGTCAGAGCTTTTAATCCAATAAGTCTTGTACTAATGCCACTTGACATTTAGATGTTTTTAACCTAGTAGTTCAAAAATAATGAAGTGATGTTCTGCAAGAGTGACTGTCAAACTGAAACTCAACTGAAAGAGGTGTAAGGCAGGAGTTTTGATTCAGACCATACATGGGCTTGCAAGTGAAGCAACAAACAACCTTAGCCATACAGATGCTTTATTCAAAATTTGAACAAACTTGCTATTTTAAGGGTTTTTTTTGTTTGTTTTCCTGGAGAAAACGAAGATGTGGTCTGAAAAGAGACAGCAAAATCTTTGAACAGTGACTAATCCAGACAGCATTTAAGCCCTTCTATTAGATTAAGAAAAAAGCCAACATTACTGACCTATTGGCTTGTTTGCCTTTGGATACCTAGACATCTGGATGAGGCATCCTTGGATTAATGAAGTCCCTGTGTAGCAATAGTTAATTGAATCCCTCTTTAACCTTTAGTCTGATGTCTAACACATACCCCTGTGTGCTGAGCACTTTGTGCTTGACCAAACTGTAATACAGTTTTGAAGTCGTTACTATTAATCAGTGCAGAAGCATATTTGAAACTATACTGCCTCCTGTACTGTTTATTCAAACTAAGCTTGAATCTTCAAATTTAATCAATTTTATGTCTTGTAAGTGCTAGCCCCTTGATGCTATTTTCAATCTGTTCTTTTTCTAGGAGTGTTATTTAGACTATAACTATTTATAAGGTCTCTGTGATGTGCCTTTTGGCTGTTTTTTACCAGTTAAAGGAAACTAAGATAGGAGTATTATAACAGCATAACTGGTGCATGTGATCCTGGGCAGTATGCCAAAATAAAGAAGGGACTGTGGGCAGGGGGAAGTAGAAATAGCTGGAATGAAAAAGGTCAAGTTCTCAGAGTAAGTGGCCACAACTTGGCATAGCTTTGGAAACTCCATCTGTTTGTGCTAGTGAAATATTTGGCATGAAGTCACTGCCAGTTCTTTTCGGTCTAGAATTTCATTTTATAGCCCTTCAGGTTATCATGTGGGACTCCCTGTCTTGACTCCATGAGTTCCATTTCCTTTGTTTCTCTAAGGTTGATGGATTAAGAGTTGGCAAGCTAGGTCAGAAGATTTGAAAGATAGTTTGCTTGTTTAAAGGCAGTCAAATCCTAGAGACTGCTCTTCAGAAGATGAGATTTTAGTGTACGGGGTACCTTAACTAGGATTGTGGGTGTGTTTGTTGCTCAGATTAGCTCAGCTGTCATAGTCACTGATCTAGTTCAGAAATCTCAGCCTAAGATGTCCTCTTCTAGGCACTCCCTGAGCAGACATCTGTGAGATTAGGACTGTTTTTATGATAAATGCAAAATATTAGATTATAAAGAGACTCCTGGCACTTCACCTGTCTGGGAGCTGAGAGAACAAACTGAATATAGCAAAAGCCTTGAATAATGAATGTAAGAAAATTTTTTTTTTAAAATTAGCAATAATAATAAATCATTAAACGTGCAATTAACGGACATGGTAAAAAGAGATATTGTTCTGTTATGAGACTGTAGCCCCATACTGGGCATGAACCTAGGAAAAAAGAAATGGATTCTGCAATAGAAACAATTGATGAAACTGAGTCTTTGGCTCTTTACGGTGCCACGCAGAAGACCTGCAGTTTGTAGGAGAGGAACACTGATTTTTTTTTTTTACTGTATGAAATAATTGTTATAGATATAGATATTCTTTTAGTGATGGGTATCCTATTCATTTCATGGATCTGATAATCACAGTAGTTGCAGTGGGTATTATGCATCCAGTGCTATTGAATCCAGCAAGCCTGGACTAGTTTCTGTTGAGACAGTTCTGCTATGTTAACAGGAGGCAAAGATTTAGAGCCTTTTGTCTGCAGTTGGATTTCTCTCTTTTTATTTTTTTTCTTCCCTGATCTGTTCAGATGACAACCTCACTGGTTACTATGCTACAGAAAGGAATATAATTTCGTAGTGCCTAGAAGGCAGAGTACTGTTTCTAGCCTTGAATCTAAAGTTGGTTGTTTTTTTGTTTTTTT
>VXAB01002878.1:24340-54609 GCA_013399175.1 Odontophorus gujanensis
GGGGATGATGGGGACTTACATAACAGTGGAAACAAATCTAATTGGAGTGACGTTTTGCTAAATTACAAACTAGACCAATACAAAACTGCAGAAAAAGAATGGAAGGAAAAGTAAACAAACCTGGTAATGCGGGAATCCGTTTTTTGCAGTCTTCCCATTTTGACAGTGTAAAGGGCTGGATTCCCAGTTGCTGTTAGGCATCCTTGTACCACGGTCAAAAGAGCTGCCACAGTTACCAGCTTAGAGTCTGATACAACTCGGCTGTATTGGATATAAACATGTGCACTGCAGGAGTAAGAATGTGCCTCAATTTCTTTTCTGCAAGAGTAAAGGATGGCACAAAAAACCCAAACCAACCAGGAAAAAAGCAAACAAAACCTTTGAATCTTACTTAGTGACCTTACTATGTATTAGTATTTAACTGTGCAATCTTTTACTTACAAGAACATTCCTGGGAAGAAAAGACTGAAATCTCTATAAGTTGTTTGCACGAGTACTTGTGCATTATTTTGTGCACTCAGTATGGTTCAAGTCATGCATTGGGTACTGTATAGTTTAGGAGAATGGACATTAAGTTGTTGGTGACTTAATTGGCTCCCTTAAAATTGTGAATTAACTCATGCTATCAGCAGTTCAAATAGTCAAAAAGGAGTTCACTTCTAAATTCAGTCTATTTTTTTAAACAGAAATTCTAGTAAAAAGTTCATCAAAGAATTCTGTTGTCATAAGCAATCTCTTATGTGAAGATGAAACCATCTTCAAGAATGGTTTGCAAAATTAATTAGAACCATCGCTTTTTAGCTGAGCACACTCAAAAATCTGAACCACAACAGCTTTTGCAAATACATTCATATTCTATATCCTTCCTGATGCAGTTAATCACTTTTCAGGAACAGTTTCACTGAATTAAACAATCAGTTATAGAATAAGTACAGTGTCATGCAGAGGGTTTGGTAAGGTAATGTTGTAGATGTGTCAATCAGTTGTGTTTTGCTAAGTAATGCAAGCATGAAGGGATGTGGGTTTGCTAATTGGATCTCCCTATACTTGCTATCTGCTATAAAATCTTTTTGTGCTGTCCATATTCTTTGCATGAAGAGTAGCAGTAGCATTACTAACCTGCTAGTACTTTGTTGTCTCCCATTGCTTCCCAACTTTAAGAATTGAGCTTACATTTTACAGAACTAAATCTGAAGGAGAATGGACCTCTGACTTTACCTGGTCATAAAATGTCTGTGCCCAAGAATGATGCAAAAGCTCTGAGAACAATCTTTACCTGCTTCATTGAGGTTCCCAGAATCTGACTTGCTCACACCTTTTTTGCAGACATGAAAAAACCTAAAGAGATGACCGTGTTGTCCTCAATTGGAGGCATGAAAATCTCTCTCATGAGAGAGCCTATGAGAAATCAGTCACTTTTTTGGTCAAGTAGGACTAAATTTTGCCAGATTAAAAGCATACTGGAGACTAAAAGACCACGTGCCACCTAATCTGCACAAAGTGTCAGTCACAACACTTTTACAGTTACGTTGCTGCCTTCTCCATTGTCTGCACCATGTGGATCCAGCTCTGCCTGTAGCTGTGCATTGTTGTCCTTGTTTGATCCTGTGCAAGTGTGGGCAGCTGCTTAAGATGATCCAAATGTTGCCTAGTAACACTGATGTACAAAATAACTATCTGAATATTCTCTATGGGGATTGCTTCCTTAAGGCTTGCTAGACTCAGGGAACACTTAAAATGTATGTTTTAAAAATGTGTGACAGCATCAGTATGCTTACCCACACCTTAACTTCTGATGTGAGCTAACTAGGATTCTGGTAACATCAAGATTGGCCTTGTTATCTACAATCTGCTGCTCAGGTGGGTTCAGCAGTGACACTCACTGCATCGTTATCTGTGTAAGGGTAAAGCAGCGTCTGTTTCTCATGCTGCCCTTTATTTGCAGAACATGTTTGATCACTGCTTTTGATCCAAATGTTCAATTGTGCAGCATAATGGATGATTTTTTTCTCTTCTGAAATGTTTCAAGTGACTATTCCTCTGCCCACTAACTTGAAACATTGTAAAAATGACTCAAGTAAAATCTGGTAAAGCACCTGAGATCATCTGGCTGCTTTGTGCTGGCAAGGCATGATAATCGCTGCATGGCACGAAACTGCATCTCAGGAACAAAATCGTATTAAACATTTTGCCCTCTTTGAGTTACTAAGCCCTGGCAGCTGATATGATTTTGTGTTAAACTACACTTAAGATAAAGCTTCTAAACTTGACTGTGGTGACTAACTTAATTTAAGAAAGAAAGAACAGTGCAAGCTAATGGGAAAATCTCCTCCTAGTGAGACAAATATGTAACTGAGGATTGAAAAGCTTAAGGAGAAAGTTTGAAAGACAGCTGATGACTAGACAAGGTCACTGTATTTAAAACAAACAAACAAAGCCACACAACTGCAATTTATGCATTATACAGTCAGTAGTGTTTTCCAATCCAGTGCTGTTATCAGACACCAGCTTGGTCCTGTTGGCAGCCAGGCCTCATCCTGCACGGGAATTCTCAAGGTGGAGCCTCTGAAATAAGCCATAACCTGCCTTCTGTCTAGTTCATGCAGTCATATTTACTTCTAGATGAGAGGGAGGAGAAAAACAAGTTACTCTTCTGCTATCTGTTGGGGATCCTAGTAAATGCTCTTCAAAAACTAAAGGAACTGAATACAGTTTTCTAAGCAAGCCTGAGAATTTCTACAGAAAATACAGATTTGGTGTTCTTTGAGAAATAAAATACGCTTGGGGTTCATTATTTTAGCTGAAGTTGGTAGAGTTAAAGATCTCACAAAGGCAGTGCAGTCTAGATAGCATGGACAGATACCGGTGGCAAGCAGGAGTCAGCGCATTTAAACCAGAAATGATCTGTAAACTACAAATACTGTGGATAAATGAACAATTGTGAAATGTGAATGAAGCAAGCTATATGTGGTCTAATGCCTTTATATCAAAACAAGCTCTCCCTCTGAAGTCCTCAGTTGGCTGAGTTGCTGTCTTTCTCCTCTTGAGTTGAGCATACATGGTTTTTTTCCTTCACAGCCACAGAGCATGGCCCCTGGCAGGTGCTGTTGTCAGCAGGGTTAAGGGAAGGTGGCTCTGAAAGGCTGAGCTCAAGGCCACAGCAGCATGGTTTGCTGAACCTGATGCTAGCCATGGGAAACTGCACATTAGTGTTCTCATTCAGCTTTGTGTTTTGTCTCTTGCTATCTAGCCTGCTTCCTACAGATACAGATGCTCTGTAATTGGAGGAGTAGGAATTCAGTACACCTTTTTGAGACTGCCTAGTGCTTTTGTGTGATTTATCTGTGCTCTGGGAGTCTTGGCCTCCAGCTACCAATAAAGGTTTGCATCCAAAGCTCGGAGCAGGGTGTTCAGCATCACAAAGCAAGGAATCCTATGAGTTGTGTGCTGGGAAGCTGGCTAGGCAAGGCAGCTCAGGCTGCTTGGAGGTTGTTTGCATTCTGGAGTGGAAGTGGTTTGTTACACAGATAGGTTTCCTCTTCCTGACTGATGGGATCGGACTGGACTCTGATAAGGATGCCAAAACTGACTTTTAGCTCTCTCAGGTTGTGGGTTCTGGCTCTGGCCCTCCCTCAGGCCCTTTGGACAAGTTCAGCCTATTAGTGCAGATTATGTTTAAGCTACTAGGCTTCGCCTGCTGTCGCTATTTTCCTTGCCACATAAAGCAGTCCTGCAGTCAGCTCAAATCCCTTTTCGTCATGCTTTCTTTGAAACAAGATTACCTTTGTTTCACTTCAGGGTAAAAAAGCTGACCCTTATAAATACCTGGTAGTAACACTGACTTTCCCTTATTAGTACTTCCAGCATCTTCAGTGCTGAGTGTCATTTCCCAAATGCTGTAAATGTGGATTTACTAATGTACTAAAGATGATACTTTTCCTTGAGGAGCTATTTTCAGCCCAGAACAGAGTGCTGTTTTCATTTGCTAGTGGGTCTCTTTATTTCTTTGCCAAAATTCCTGCATGTTTTGTTTCTTATTTATTTTTCTAATGCTGGTTTCCTCCCATTAATCATGCTAAACCTATACAAAAATGATTTTCCCTTATTAAAAGAAATGTCTTACAGGGCATGGACCTTATGTTACTTCCCAAATACATTATAATCTCTTAATTAGGCTATATATTAAACAGCAAAATACTTGCTTAGATCGCTTACTATTTCTGTCTATAGCAAATTAGTATCTGCAAGTTTAACCCTAGAGACTAATTCTGGCTGATCATACAGGGCAAAAATCACAAGCAGTCTCAACATAAGCTGGTTTGTAATACCTCAGTATCTCAACCCTGAAGGACCCTTCCCTAGAGGACAACTCAACTCCTGACTATGAATTACAAAAGACAGAAAGAAGCAAAGTAGATTTATCTGTCTCCTTCTTACCAAACATAAAATGAGCTGACGAGTCCTGATTTTTCAGGACCTGGCCTGGGACTGATGATTGGGATTTTTTTTTTAGCATTAGGTGGCTGAAATAAATACAGGAGTCCCTGCAGCAGAAATATGTGTCAGCTACAATTAAGCGTCATCTGTATGTGTGTGGGGAAAGAGTTGGACTGAAATGGGTGATTTCAGAGCAAGTTCCTCCCATACTGCATCTCCTGAGCGAGTGTGAGGGTAAGCTGTGCTGCACTGTAGTGGGCTTTGCGTCTTTTCTGTTTCTGAGGACCTAAACAGTGCTCAGGAAACAAGTGAGAGCCCAACAAGAGGGGGTTGTGGGGCAAGTCTCTGGTCTTCTTATTGTGTCCTTTAAGTCTGTGTCAGTCTGCAAGTTTGGGGGCAGTGGTGCCTTGGTAGGATAGTCCCTGAAATGTTAGGAATCAGCACAGGTGGGAGAGGCCACATTGCATTTTCTGGTTATTACTTGGTTTTCTGGTTATTACTCAGTTGTCTGCTTGAGGTTCATGCAAGTAATCTTGTAATGTAACCTAAAACTAGGTTGCTTTTAACATGCATCTCTTATCCTGGAAGAGCAGGTAACTGGGGAGGGGGAGGAGAAATGCAGGGGAAGGATCACTCTCATTCTCTGCATAAAGCTCCAGCACTACTTTGGATTGTGCCTGCTGAGCACTGTGCATAGCAATCAAGCATGCTCACTCCACCTTTCAGGAGCAGAGAGTTCACACTTCCAGCCAATTTAACCAGGAGGAACCTGTCTGCCAAGTGGAGTCACCTCCCTTCTTGGTAGTGTTTATGAAAATGTTGTTTAAATGGGGAAAAACAAGGGAAGATCAAGCATTCCTCAACCCACCCAGTGCTTCTCTGCAGCACAGCCGCGCCTGCTGCGTGGGCTCCCTCACATGACAAGGTGGTACTTCTGGGAGCTATTTTAAAATATTGGCAGTGCATCCTTGGGTGGGACCGTTCCACCTCATATCTTCTTACGTTCTCCTACCAGCTACTTTCCCTATTTTATACATCTACTTGTTCAGGCTATATGACCTACAGCAACATAATTCCTGTTTGTCCTCTGGGTGACTTTTCCACATGCTCTTGTGTGGGTAGGGAGCCAAAGACCATCACCAAATTTGACTCCTTTGCATCTCTGGTAGCCACTCTTACTCTGTTGAAACAGTTAGTTATCTTCTATCAGCAGAGATGACTTTCCACACTGCAGCAATCCACATGTGTAGGCCACAGAGTGTCTGTGCTTAGGAGTGTATGGAGGCAGTGTTACTCCAAATGTGGATTGTCTGTGTGAGGCATGATACCTGTCCCAGTGTGCTCTTGCTCACTAGAGCTCGCCGTTCCAAGCACCTCAGTCTGATGCAGGTTTTTGCCATGCATTCTGCATCAGCTTGCAGTGCATGATGCTTGCGTGTAGGGAGGAGCAGTGGCAGAGTTGCAATAAGGCATATGTGAGCTTTCACATCATGTTTTTTCACTGTCTTGTTTTTTTTTTTTTTGAACAGTAGTTAATGATATTTGCAAAGCTTCTTGCTGTTACACATGGTCATTTTGTTCCAGTGAGGGACACCCTCTGGTTCTTGCTGGGTGTTCAGGAACAATGGATCAGGCACAAAAATATTTTGAGTCAGCAGCTGTTTCTGTTGGCTGACCTGCTCCTGATAACATCTCCTCCTGCCGTGTACAAAGAGCGCTTGAGCTAAGGGCTCTAATATCTTGCCTGGTCAAGGTTTTGTTTTAGGGGTGTAGTGGTTTATTTTTGTAAGGAGCTGAGGAGTGGTCACATAGCATTGAACTCTCCTATCCTGTTTATCATCTCCAAGCCCAACCCTTCACCCAAAATGGATTTTCAAGATGTAGCACTGTGCTAAACTAACTACAAGATAAGATTTGACAATCAGTTTTCTGCCTTTGGAAAAGCATTAGCTGGCATAGGAATTTGCAAATGGAAATCACTTGGGGATAAACTACTTTGTCTAATTCACACCTCAAATAATACCATGGGCTAGTGGAGCTCCCTTACAAGTGGTTTTGTCCTCTTTTCCCCCCATGCATTGCCTTATATTTGCTGGCATGCGACTGCTGCAGCCGGGAAGAGCTGATTAAGTCAAAGAAGGGACTGACACCTTAGCTGAAAGCATTTTTTCAGAAGAAAATAAAACGCTTGAATTTTCTTGTTCTTATGTCTCTTGCCCATGTTTTGTTTGTGCTCTTGGCAGAATCTTGCACGTTAGTTGTTTTTTTTGTTGGTTTTTTTTTTTTTTGTAGTGCTGGTAATGTGCAAGAGGAACGTAGAGAGAAAATTATTACTTAAGAGTCCTGTCAGCTAGACTGATGGATACCAGCAACCCTAATTTGCAGTCATGTAGTTCAGAATAATCTAATTTAGCTGACTGAGAACTATAATTTTGCTAGAATCCCAGTTGTGTGCTCCAGGAGCAAAACTCCAGGCTGGACCAGAAACTCTGCTGTACTTAATGCCTTGCTCCTATAGTTCCTTGAATGAATGCTGATAAGGAAGACTGCAATAGCCCAGGTGCCTAGTTCTAATGACTTTCAGTAGGGTTTGCATGCCCTTCTCCTAGGACTTTCCCAAAAATTAGATCTAAGTCAAGAGAACTAAGTAAACTCAAGTTAAGCACAGCCTCACAGCATAGCCTGGCTAAGGAGGATGTTGAATATTCACACTGAAGTGATGGGTAGAAGAGGACACAGTGTAGATGCTGCAGTGTGTTCCCTATTACCATAAAAGCATATTGGAAAATATTACCAAAATTCCCAGGCTACTGCTTTGAATAATCAATAAAAATAGGGCAGCCCTTTCTATTCGGAGTGATTGTTATCCGTTTTAAAATAACAGAACTCCTCTTTGTACGGGTATATCTGAAAATGTTCAGCTATAGTGTTCAAAATGGATCTTCAAATTATAAAAAAAATCATACAAGTTTTAATGAAGTTCAGCTACCCATCTGCAGGTGTTGTTGGCATATGCATTTGAAGTTGAAGTAGTCAAGCATCATGCTCAGTGCCAGCCACTGTGTGTCTGTGAGCAGATGTTATCTAGTGCAATTCTGAATTAATTGGAAACACCAGCACCCTGGAAGACCTGCATCTCATGAGGTTATTAAATGTAATTAAATACTGAATGCAGGCATAGGGCTGAGAAGAAACCTAGGATTGCAGGGAACACAGTGGTTCCCAGCTTTGCAGCTATCTGTGCTGAAGTTGTCCCAGAAAAAAATGCATCTGTGCACCTTTCTCTGAGAATTCAACAGTTTTGCTAACCCATTATTCACGAAGTTGGGAACAGATGAGCTGATGCTGTCCTTGCTAACTTTCCCAGCTGTGTTTCCTGCTGAAGGAGCTGAGGAAGGGAGAAGGATTTAGGAGGATTCCCTTTCAAGGGAGAACTTTCAGGTTAAGTGGACTTTTAAATCGGCTGAGAGCTGAGTGTTGGATATCAGGCAGCTGTAGTAGCTTCAGAATTGGATCTTCCAAAGAAGGTATAGAGAGCTGTTTTCTGGGAAGTGGTGCTAGAATACCTTTATGGATGTTCCTCTTCTGTGGATTTCAGCATGTAGTCCTTGTGCATCCCATTAGGACTTATGTATGTGGCTTGCAGTTGACTATAATTAGCACAGTTAATCTATAAAGGTTTCAAGGCCTTGTAAGCAGTACCATCTCTGACAGTAATGCTCTACTGTCCTCAAAAAAAGGATTTGTCCTTCTGACTGAGTGTATAACATGAAACTATATCCTTTCTCAAGCTTCCTTTGGAAAGGGACTGTTTTAGTTAGATAACTTAATGTATTGCCTTTGCCTCCTCACATCTTCTGTGTCCTTCTCATTCCTAACGGTGTTGTTGGCAGGTAACCATGTGTACCACTTAGGTAATTCACCTTAGACGCTCCTTCCATCAGTCCCAGTGATCTCTTCTTTAACAAAAACAAATGATGTTGACTGAGTCATCTTCACTAAGTATTGGAGAGGTTACTGGCAGAAACGGTTTCTTCAAGTGGTCCCTCTATTTTGTTGAATATGAGGAGCCCCAGCAGTACCTCTACGTTCCTGCTCTTTGGATACAGATTTTTGGAATCAGAAATGTTTAGCAATGGCTTGATAGTAAGATGAGTAAACTACAATGATAGTAGAGAGTTTGTCTGTATCACAAAACATTTGCAGATTCTAGAAGAGTGGTCAGAATGACAGAATTAGCATGGGGTAAGTGTTGTAAATTTGTCGTGTTTTGAACAATGAGCATTTTACAGAGTCCTTGAATATAAATCACGTGGATTAGAATCTTTATCAACACATTTCTCTTCTTTTTAATAAAATAATATACTGTCACATCTATCCCAGCCAGAACTGAAGTAATTCCCTCCCTTGCTGGAGGTGATCTTGTTCCATGAACAGTATTTTTACTTAAGCATAGAAAATTCCTTCATGCTTCCTGATAGTTTGCTTGGAAAGCAGTAGTAAAACCACAGCGTGAGCCATGTAATTACTGTGGTAGTAAACAGCAATATGATGCCCACGCATTTTCTAGGATTTAATTCCTGTAAGCTTCTGATATGAAAGTTTTGTGATGCAGATCAACACATGCTAGATCAGAGGTTTCCAAACAGGCTTAATGCTCTGACAGCACGCACACCCATGGAAAGTCCACAGTCCAAGGAGTCCTGACATCTGTACCAGGACTTGCTGGGAATTGTGCTGGACAGTATTTCTGGTGACTTCATTGGAGTAATGCTGTGCCGGGCCTGGTCACACTCCAGGGTCTTCAGGACAATAAGTGTCATCCCACCTCTTGTCCTGTGAACTGCAACAGAAATGAGTGTGGGGCAAAGGGAATTGCCCAAAGCCAGACTGCTGGTGTGTAACAACAGGGAGCTACAATACATGATGGTGGGAGGACTGCAGTGAATCACCTCTCCTCCTGGCTTATCTCTGAGATCCTTCATTACTAACCACAAAACCATGACAGGGAGGTAGAAGGGAGCAAGTGGGATTGCTACAGAATACTTAATGCCCCATTGTCCAAACCAGAGAACTTAAATGGAATGAGACAGTGTTTGACTGGTAAAGCTGCAGAGGTGCGTAGAAACAAGCTCCCAGCACAAACCAGACCATTTGAAAGAAGCAGCTTATTATTGCTGAAGGCTTTTTTTGGACTTTAACAGTGCTAGCGAAACAGAAAGCCATTTTCCTCTTTCAAAACAACCTAGATAAGACTCTGAGTGTTTTTACCATCTTGGTATCAAGCCTGATTTTGATATCAGCATTGCTTAGGACTGCAAGGGAAAGACTGTCCTTGGGTGAACTCTTATCTCTATTAAGCAGATCCAGAGTTGTCCCTTCTGGGGAAAGCCACTCACTGCAGCCTCCTGGGACATGCTGCAGGAAGAGATTTGATCTCTGGAACTCCCATAAAAGAAACTTGGCTGACACCTCTTCATCAATGCTAGCAGTCTCATGCCGCAGTGATTTACTGTGTTGAAGACCTCCGATGAATTTAAGCTAGGATTAGATATGCTCATTGGCAAAATTATAGAAGGTGTAGCAGTAAAGTTCATGCCATCTACACAACTTCAGCTATAATGACAGTCATAGCTCATGTGAGGACAGATTCCCAGAGGATTGATAAATATCACAGATGTTAATTGGTTAGAGCTGACCTGCATTTCCAGAGCCTTTGGTTCCTTTTGTCTGGAAGACTGTGGGTTACAAAGCTTCTGCCTAAGAGAAAGTCTCTGTGGGAATTGTGTTGGCTGGAGCACTGGCACCTAGAAACCCCTTGCAAGAAGCTCTCACTAAAGGGAAGCCCTGCATTTACCAGACCAGTACCAACTACTCTAATCTTCACTGTACATCCCTTTTAAAAGCTGAGGCTGCAGCACCTCAGTGATGGTGTTTCTTTCCTCTGCCAATGCTCATTTAAATACTGCTTTCAGTTTGTGAAACTTGCAGAGAAAAGGAACAAATGCAAGCTTGCAAAGTGCAACCAGCAGTTGGAGAACAAGCTTTCTGTACTGGGTGCTGTGCTAAGTATGGATGAGCAGGGAGCAAAAAGATTGGTACTTGACCTGCTCTTTATTGACATTATTTTAAAAGGTTTGTGCTTACTCTGAAAAGCCACATTTGAGATATGACGGTGAAGAAATTTACTTTTCAATCTGTAAAGTTCAGTCTTTAGGTAGTGTTTGGAATATAAAAGCATGTACTTAATGATCCCCTTCCCTTGAAACAAGACTTTAAGATATTTATCTTTCCCATTCCTGTTATATTTGAGAGATTTGCAGTCATTATATAGGAATGATCAGAAAATGTAGAAAACAGGGTGTGCATGTGGAAGTGGGGGGGGAGTATGTTGTGATGGGGTGCTGGGGGACTGTGCCTTTGATATTTATCTTAAAAATTAATTTAGAACCCCCCCAAAAAAACAAAAACAGGTTAGCACTGGAGCTCTCTAGCTTTTCCTCAGTCCTCCCCACAAGCTGAGAGCTGGTATTGAGAGATACACGTTCTGCTTTCCCATCAGTGTTCAAGCTTCAGTGTTCTCTTCATGCTCCGGCTTTGTGTGATGTGATCTGAAGGCTGTGGCAAGGAAACACTGCTCTGACACCACCAGCCTGGGCTCTTGTTGCTGCCTTCAGCAGAAGTGCTAAGAAATTGTAAATATTTCCCGAAGCACTTTTTAGCAGCAATCTTGAAACAGAAGAATCTCTGGGGAGAGGACTGTGCGAGATCTGCCTCTATCTGGAGGGATGAGAGGAAGGAAGAAAAAGCTCCTGCCCCAGTATTACAAAGGAGGAGTAAATCTTAGCAGCACGATGCAAAGGGGGAAGTTGAGTCAGAAAAGGCCTTTTCCTTTGTCACCAAAAAGGCAGTGGCAGTTTGACTTCATTTCCCCATTCCGTGGTACCCACGCTGAGCCCATCCTTCGTTTGCTTTAAATCTCTCTTGTTACACAACCAGGGAGGCCAAATTATTAAGATCATTCCTCTTTGACAGGGAAACCAAGAAAATTAATGAGGGAAATTGCTGGCACTGCTGATGCTGGAGTTGAGTGGGGTTGGGGGAGATAACTTTTGGACAAATCCGTACCCCTGAGGTATTAAAATTGGTATCTGTATGAATTCAAGAGCTGTTTTCAAGAATTCTACCTAATGAGGACACTTAATACTTGCGAGAAAAGTCACACAGGCTCAAGAAAATTCACATTAGCCACCTGCAATCACAGATACTTAATTTTTACTCTTTGCACTTGCTGCTCTTCTTTTTCTTTTCTTTTTTCCCCTTACCCAGCACAGCTGTGTTCTTAGCTTTCATGCTACTGCATTCCTAATGCCATGAAAATAATGCTACGGGATGTTTGTCCCTTCCACACTTTATTTATTTGATGGTTAAGTCACTGAGATACGATTTGTACATTCGGAGTGTCAGTTTTATCTAAACATTTATGTTTTTAATACTTTGTGTGAGGCTGTGTTACAACTTGCACCAACACTGGTTTTTGGAAACTGTGGCCATCAAATTATTCTGATATACAGCAGTAGAAAAAGAGCCCACTAGTGTAATGCTTTTTGCAAAATAGTTATTAATAGTTATAGTTACATTTGACTATTGTTTGCACTCTTATCTGCATATGCTGAGCTGTAGCTCATGCTCACAAACACTTGCATGGTTTGAGGGTCATGATCAGAGGTGAGGAAATACTGGTTGTAGCTCTGTTGTCCGCTGGCTGACCTTGGGCAGGTTTCACCTGTCTCTTCAAGGGCTTCCTCATTTGTCAACAGGAATAATTAATAGACTCTTAGATTACCTGGGATTACATGAAGTCATTTAAAATTAGAATGCTGTAGGAACTTTTGAGTCTTGAAACTCAGAACTAAGTACCCCTGTGTTTATATTTGGATAACAGGAATCTACAGTACTGTCAGCTCCTGAAAGAGGTACATCTGATAACAGCATAAAAAGAAACCTGTGTGTGATAGATCACTCACACCTCATGTGCTTGACCCTGCGCTGTGTGAAACCTATTTCATGCTTCTTCTGAAGCAGAAAGTCTGTTTGTTGCTGTAGAAAAGGCAAAGCCACCCCTCTGTGCTGAGTGCTTCACAGGTGCTTGGATGCAGCAGGGAGAGTATGTACAAAATGTTTCTCATTTTTATGGGAATGATAATCACAAAGGACAAAAAGCAAGGCTATTTCATTTAGGAGAGTTTGCAGGTAGATATAAAATAATTTCTGTCACAGTAAAGGGAGTTTGATTACACAGAGAAAATTATATGAAGAAGTAATTTAAGGAAGCCAGGCAGTGAAGGAGCGCAAACATAACTTTTTGGTACAGAAGGAAATCAGGAAAAAGAAAGGGGGAATAAAACAGAATTAATATGGCATTTATACAAAAGCAATTAAGACCATATAGGTTCTAACAATTATATGCCTGTTTCTGCATAAGGAGGAAAAGGTGAGCATTCACTGGTAGGACTTTTCTCTTGAGATTTGTAAGGTTGTTGTTACATAGGTTCATGAACACCATGAGTGCTGAGAAATGGGTTAGGGAAAATAGAGGGACTTGTACTTTTAGGCACTGAGGATGTACAAGATCTTCCCTCTGTGAAACAGGATGGGAGCAAATAATGTATGTGTCTCACCCAGGCTCCAAAGAGCTGTTGGTTGTTCTGACTATGTGAGGGCTGACTACGTGGAGTCCCAAAAGAACCTCAGTATCCTCTTTGTTCACCTTTTTACAGGGTGACAGGACTGACTGGCTTGCGAAGACTTAATGTTGCTTTGAATGCCTTGGGTTTCCTCTTCTCACAGGGGTAGGGAAAGAAAGTGGCACTTGGATGTTGGAAGCTTTAGGAGAGATTTGGATTGGAATTTCCTAGGCCTTATGACCTGTGACTTTAGTTGCTTTTTGATACCAGAGAAATTCGTCCTCAAATGATTCCTGGATTTTGCAGCACTCTGTAGTCTACAACTGGAAAAACTATGTGCTGTATCCAAACTGCCCTCTGACACAAACTCTAAGTAACTGAGAGAGGGAAAATAGCAGCTAGCGTTTAGATTTACTCATGGGTGCATGGATTGCATTACCAATTCTGGCCTTATTCCAGCTAGTTTGGGCACAGAAAGTTTTGGTTTGGGAAAGCCTGGGTAGCTCCTGCTGCCTCCCACTCAACTCCTCATTACAAGTGCTAAAGCCAGAGCTGGTCATTAAGTAACAACAGCAGATATCTGCTGCTGGAAGAGACCTTCTTACAAAGTCAGTAATGACTAGGCACTCCTTCTCTCAGTTCATTTTTATTTTTCAAGGTAACAGTGTGAAGTGCCTATATTTCAAGCACAGTAAACTTGTTTGAAGTTTCTCTTTGAACAGCAGCACTCCACTCAGGATGCAAGCAGTCGCTTTCTTATACATACCCAGAAGCAGAATTTCAGTCTTGCAATGACAGAGCTGGTTCTGTAGGTGAGTGTAATGCTGAGGTGAGCCAGTGTGTGCCTCCTAAAGCTCCAGTGTCTTTATCCTTTAATGTTTATCCTTGGTACTGGGCAGTAAGGGAGGTGTGAAATTACTTTCTGTCTTCCTAGAAATATAAGGAAATCAGTAAATTGGGATTTGCCTCTTCTTTGTCCATGGATGCAGAGAGAAGTTGGGTAACAGTTTGCTACACCTTCAGTGATACCCGAATGGGGCTCCCTTCTTTTGATCACTGCCAGAGGCAACTGAAATGTCTCTGTCTGGCAGGCCTTGAGTGTGCTGGGACTCAGGCTTGGAAATTTGTCACAGAATGGTGCTAATTGGGAACATCAGATCTAGGCTTCTTAGACAGTAGGCCATTTAGAACAAACTTCTTCAATGAAGATACTTGTTACAGGAGTAAGCAGTCACATAAGCAGGCTGAGCAAGTCTCAAGCAGTCTGTATGTGCCTGTGTCTCACCCAGAACGTCATTATTTTCTGTAGTTGTATTACTAGCAAGCTGAATGGCATAGTCAAAGGTTTGTGTCAAAGGGCCAGAGAGGGTAAATCCACTGGGAATGACAGCGTTTCTTTCAAAGACTTAGGAAGCAAACATCACCAGAAAGTTGTCTGTTTTTTCTCAGTTGTATCAATTTAGGAAGAGATACTCTCTTTGTCTACAAAACTTGCTACAAAGGATTTGTCAAGTAGCACAACTTCTGTCTGGGATTCAGTAAGAGCTACCCAAAACCAAATGTGGTATTAGCGAAAGATGCTATCTATTTAAGTAAAGATAGCAATTATTATATTGTACCAGATTAATTTATTGTGTACCAAGTTTCTTAATAATATACTAACATACTCATCTCTTTCCACTCTCCAGGTGAAGGTTATGATTTGATTTTCAGAATGTGGATATTCCTTATTTCTCCAAGAAGAAAAAAAAATAATCAACCAACCAAACAAAAAAACAAAGCTTGTTGACACTAGATAAGCTAGACATCTAAAAACACACCAAAAGTCATATTTCACTAGAAAAAATATCAGCTTTGGTGCATATAGCAAAGCCTGAGAAGCAGTTTCTTTTTCATAGCTAAGGTTTCACCTGTTGTTTTTAAGCAATTTCACCCAATTTCTTGTGCCTTCTTTGTACCATCAATACCTATCTCCTTGTTTGACTGCTTTTTTCCACTCAGGCACCTTCTATAGTAATGGGAGGAACTCTTCTGCTGCACTTCATCCACCCCCAGCTGTCCTTCAAGAGCCTCCTCAAGGCCCTTCTCTGCTGCACTGCCCACAAATCACTGTCACCTGATAGTCTTGGAGCTGGAGGCCATCTGTGACCATAATGATTGCTGATTTATAGAAGCACACCCATCTTTGTTGTTATTCATGGCACCTTTTTCACACATTTTTCCCTTACTTGCTGTCTGTCTTGTCTTGAGAACATGGAGTGCAAGGAGTATGGGGTGGGAACTGCCTAAAGCAATGAATATGAGGTGCAAAATAGATGAAGTAGGGCTTTGTGAAAAATATATTGAGAAATAATAGTATGTTTGGAGTAGATACTTGTCAAAAAAAGATTGTATCAAATATAATTATAGAGGATAACATGTCTACCTAGGTATGTAGGCCAGAATCACTGATCAAGCTAAAGACTGGAAGGACCATGGAAACCTCTCTCTTGCTATTATTAAAGATCACCAAGCCTCCACCTGACTGAGGGTAGCCTTGTGGCTTTACTGAATGTGGCTTTACTGAATTTTCTTGTCTTTCATAGCTCTCAGGGTGCAGTTGGCTCCCAGGGCTGAGCAGAACTTTGAGGTTTTTGTGATGTGTGGCTCAACCCCAGCACAGTGGCCAAGAGTGGGGGACAGTGTGATAGATTTTTCTAGCAGATCTGTCCTGCTCCTCCTATGTCTGGAGATTTCTCATGAAGCAATTTGGAAAGCCTTTATGGCTACCATGTGTCTCTGGAAAGCAGCCAGGCATTTACCCTTTTGTAAGCTATATAAAAGCAAGCTAGGAACGTATGTGCTAGATCAAACATTTTAGAGAAACATGCTATTTTCAACAACAGGCACCCAATCCTGCCATTGCTGAAGCAATTGTAGAGGGCTGACACAATCAGGACAGAATTACCAAGCTGTTAAGCAAGGATTATTTATTTCTCATAGCCATATATGACACGCAAACTCTATGTTGTCCCCGTCCTTCCTTTCTACATTTTTACATACCACAGCAGCAATGTGAGATGACTTTGGAGGAAAACAGTTTATATAACTGCTGATCTGTGCTGCAGAATTGAACTGGCCTTTTTGATTTATTTCCTAAAGCTCTCCTGCATGGTTTCTGTCTTGATTTTCTTGTCAACATGATTTAGTGCATGATTTAGTCTCTGGGGATGCCTTGTGCATTATGTGAAACTGGTGTTATTGTTGTCCTAGAAGACTCAAGCAAAGGGCTGCTTTTTTGTGGAACTGTTTTATGTTACATATGCTAATAATGTCAAACTTCTGAAGGAAAGTCTCCTGGAGCAAACCAAAGCTGCCTTTGCAAAGCAATCCTTTTACTCTTCCTCATAGTCTTACTGTTTCTCTGTTCGTTGCTTTCCCTGATGAACTGTTTTTGGTTTGAGGCTCTGCTGATTAATAGTTTCATCTCAGTGCTCTAATTTGAGCCTGTTTTTCTTGCAAGGTGCTGAGCACATGCCATGAGTCAGTGGGAGTGGCTGGTATTCAGCACTTTTGCAAACCAGGAGGCTTACCTCAGTGCCTCAGTAGGGGTCTAGGAGCCTGGTTGAGGCTCCTATTTTTATAAACCAGAGTCATGACATCCAAATATATTAACTGGTGCATTCTTTGAATAATTACAGCTAGTATTTTTAAAAAAGATGAAGTCACATGGACAATTTTAATGAGACTTGTGAGGTCAGCTTCTGAGTTTCTCTGAAAATCCTGTCCTGTCCATTTTGTTCCTAAGCACAGCTCAGTGTCAAGAGGAATTTCTTTCCTCTCTGTATCTGCTGATTATGTGCCTGCTTGCTTAAAACCACCATGCTAGTGTAACAGGGACATGGTGAAGGCCTTAAAATGTGGGAATGGTCAACACAAATAGATCACCTTAACTCTGATTTCAGTAACTGAGTGCTGAATGTGCTTGGGAATGTAAAGGGGGGAACAAGGAGGCAACACTGTGTTAAGCATTTCTTCATAATGACCTATGAATCCTTGGTACCACTGGCTTTCTCTAGCTGCCTGACTTGACCCAATGAACATGTCAGAACCTGCAGCTTCAGTGAGCTTTTTGCAGGTGACGGCTGAGGCAAGGAGCAAAACAGACAGCCTTTGATAGATGTATGAAATGCTGTGTGTGGAACTGCCCCCATAAATCCCCGTGCTGCCATGGTGATTTATTGTACGTGCAAACCTCAGAACATGGAAATGGAGCTGTAGCTGTGCTTGCTAATAGCTGGACCTGAAATGAATTAATGCAATGTCATAATTCACTGAAGGAGCCCTGCTCATGTCACAGAACCAGAGAGCACAGTATGAGTGTTTTATCACCCTAGCAGTGAGCAGAGAGTTTATATGTGTGCAGGTCTATGCTGCAGATATATAAACAAATATGCACTATATACTGTTTTTATGTGCACTGTGCTTTGCATTAAGACATTTCTGTGGCCTTATACTCCAGATGTACTAAAAACTGCAATCCAGGTGGTACTTGGACGAGAGATATCAAGTAATACTAATTTATATTTTATGGGATAATTTCTTCAAGAACAATGTTTGAGGATGTTTTAAATCATCTCTCTGCTCTGCCAGCTGCTGGGGAGGCTGCTGGTCCTGGGGAGGGAGGGGAGGGGCTTTTTCCTGAGGATCTCCTGTCCCATGCTTATATCCTGGCACTGCCCTCACCATCCCTTTCAGTCAGTGTTAAAGCAGTACTGTCACACAGAGGAGGTAGTACTCACGCTAATGAAAATACCAACCCCATGCAGCACTCTTCTCCATTAGTTGCAATTTCAGAGTGTTTTTTTCACTAAAGCGTATTTCAGTGGACTGGCTGCAATCCATCCTGGCTGAGAGACAGTCAATAAACATCTAAATGGAAAAGGAACAGCCTTTGCCCCTTGCCTCAAAAACTGACAAAGACAAAAAACCATTGACTACCACAACTGCTTGAATATGTTAAAGCAGTCAAGAAGCTAAAAACATACAGCTGATTGCATATGTCAGGAGAAAAAAAAAGAAATAGGAAGTAGACTTCTGCTGAATCCTTTGGCCATTTTTTAAAACAATGTCATATCCTCTTCCCTGCTCAAAATGACCCGTGCACATGGCCAGATGTCTCCAAACCTCCCTCGGCAGAGCATTGCAAGAGCCGCACAAGGCCGATGATGTACACAAACTGGACCTGGATGGTCTCATCATTCTTGTCACAGCCACAGTCCAGACAGAGAAGTGCTGGGGGTGGTGATGTGCAGAGAAGTTTGCCTGTGCTATTACTCATCTGTGGTGCTGTGATATACAGAGGTTTTCAAGCAGAAAAAAACACTTGGAAAGCCAAGTTGTATGAAAGTTTGCTTCTTATGTGCAATTTTGCTGCATAAGAAGGTCTTCTGCTTCAGGCTTCCCCCTCTTATGACTCTTGTCTGTGCAGGGGACAGGATGAACAACCAAACAGTTTTTCAGACCTCCACCCCAGAGAACATCTTGCAACCATCAGCAGATCACCAGTATGTCACAGTTGGTCTGGTCAGACAGGAGGAAGGAGAGAGATTTTGAGTGTTTTTCCTTATGTTCTGAGAGATCTCAGACACTGCTCAGCAGGATGTACTGGTCCCTGGACTAAAAGGCACAGGGCTGAGTGCTGCCTTCCTGTTCCTATGTCTGTGGGTGGGATGGCTGTGCTGTAGGGCCGGGTTGGGTACCACAAGCAAACACAGCAGCTGTGTAAGCTCAGCTTTTCCCCATTACATACGTGAAAATGTAATATATGCCAATAAATGGTATAGGGATGTGGAAGGAGGGAGAAGACTATGGACAGCAAGTCTTGAGTGTTGCTGGTCTCCAGCATCACATACAGCATATTTCTGTGCTCGTCTCTGTGTCTTGGTACGTGTATCTTGCAAACAATTTGCAGGTATTTTTAGGTGGAAGTTGCAATCTGAAATGGAGCATCATAGAGCTCTGTGGATTAGCATTAAGGGATGCTTTCTTTCTTACTCTCCCACTGTTTCCTTATCAACTGCTGCCTGAAGCTCTCTAATATTCCAGTGATGCTCTTCTTATGATTCTTCCCCATAAAACGTTCTTCATTTTTATTGTGTTATAAATCCTAGTCATAATGTACTCATCAAATCTGTTTTCTCATACTTCTAGGAGCAGGTAGCTACTCTCTCTTCCTTGGCTTGTACCATAACGGTGAATGTATGATCAAACCTGAGAGGAATGCTTTGTTTTTCTCTTTTGGTGCCCCTTCCAAAGGCCCCATGTGACTTGAGCAGTTCCTTTACTGCTCAGTCCCATTAATCGTGGCCACATCTGTGTCATTCAGCAGCACAGACCTGAGGCCACGTATGGCTGTTGAGCAAATGTGGCCAACACAGAAGAGCTGCTGGTCGCACTGCACAGGGTGATCAGACCACACACAGGCACGCTCTGGAGGGGCCAATCCCCTAATATGGAGCAGCTTTGTATAGTCAGGGAGAGGGGAAACACTGCCTCTTGGTTTTGCACAGAAACTGGTTACACAGTGATTTATTTTAAAAGGAGATCAGGCCAGATCTCTGTTGATACTATGTTCCTTGGAATGTATTTTAGTGTGTAGCCGGCTTGAGGTTAACCGCATGGGTTTAATGGAGTTTCCCAAGGCAGGGATTTGGTCTCTTGTTCTTTGAATAAAACGTGCTTCACATAGGTGATGTAAATGTGTCTGTGCATTCCAGCATGTGTACAAATAATGTTTTGCTGCTTTGAGATGTTCTGTTGGTTCCAGCATCTGAGTTGTTCAATTATATGGCTGTTCTGGGTTTGTAATGGGCCTGCTGCAAGAAAGAGGGAACAACCAAGAAATTCGACAGAGTGAGCTGATGTAGCAATAAAATAAGTTATTTTTTAACACAACAAATGTTTAGGGAGTAGAACTTACTGACTTACTGTTGATTAATGTCACTGAGGTCAAGAGTTTAGCAAGATTCCAAGTGATACTGGGTTTTGATCTGCCTTCCTCTGGTGACTGTCTAATCACAACAAATGCAAGCCCAAACTTACAGAGAGTTGTGGGTTTTGTGATGAAGCCTGAAATCTGTAACCATTTTAGGATGTTATCTAGTAAAGATGTAGGAAGTTTGTGCTAAACATTTTTGTATTGCTAGCAGGGGTTTGCCTAAAATCAGGGTCCTGGTGTTTTCCTTCTACTGACTATGCAGTCTGTTACCACATCCTGCTTACTGTTTCTTTTTATACACATGTAGTCTTGTCTAAGGTTCATGAAAACTAAAGTAATGAACTGTAGCAGATTAAGATTACATAAAAAATATTAGAATTAATGTATTTTGTGATATATAGTCTATCCAAGTTCTGTTAATAATTATGGTGTTGATAAGCTGACTTTTCTTTCTTTATTTAGTTCCCTTTCGTAATAGTAGTAACTCAGATTGGTGTATGCGTAAGAAGATACTGTTGTATTTCAGGAATATATACAACTTAATAAACATTTAGAAGAGACAGAAAAAAGAATGTACAGTTTACGGAAGTATGCAGCAGCAAATGAATGAGAAAGCAATGAAGTCTTTCCCAATCTTCCATGTCTACTTTGCATACTTCCCTGGGCAGTGCGAGTTGGTATATTCAAACTCATAGTTGGGAGGGACCTTTCTCAGTGTGCTCTCAATCCATAAGTTTTCAGAGACAAGGGAAACTTGAATGCAGACATTAAGTGCAGAAACCCACCAGGATCCTGTTTGTAGTTCACGTACTGTGTTGTGTCAGAGGAGCTTTGCCTAGTCTCAGAGCGCTCTCCTGTTCTGGGGCCTTACTGGTACTGCTGGTGGCATCAGTACAGCAGTATCATGAGGTCCTTTTTGCATCCTGAACTGCATTGTCTGCTGGTCTAGCTGAAGACCAACCTATGAAAACACAGATCACTCCCGTAGTCCCTGCCTTGTTTCTGATCTGCTTTTTCCTCTTTCAAATAATAGCAGCTGTGCTGCAGTCAGTTTGCCATGGTACACTTGTATAGCCCTTGACATGCTTAGGGAAAAAGCCATATCTTGACTGAGTGTCTCTAGACCTTCCTGCATCAAAGGAACCTGGCCGGTGCATGTGCCCTGCTGCACAGACTGCTTGTCTATGCCATGAGAACTCTGGTGCAGTTGAACTTCCGCAGTGTCCCTGTGATGTCTGCTTCCCCCTTCTAACAGAAGGAAAGGCAGGCCTTAAAACACGTGTGTTTGTACCCCATAGCTTGAACACCTGCAGTAATTGTACCTTTGCTTTCTGCAGTCAGTTTAGTGACTTTTTTTTCCTGCAAGAAGAAGCAGTTGTGTGGGGTTGTTCTTTTAGTCACTGTTGAAAGAACTAGTGCTTGCTTTGTGCTGAAGGTTTGGAAAATCTCTTGACTCCTTCCCCTTTTCTGCTTCTAGTCTGAGCCTTGAGACTTGGCAGCAAAACCAGCTTAGCCTACAATCGTGCTGCTACAACTCGAAGGTATGACAGAACACATTTTGTAGCATAGTCATTAAGCATGCTGCTAGCATCAGGTTTCAACATGTTCACAAAAATTGCACCATCAAAAACGCTGGTATCGGTGGCAGGAGGTGTACCTTGAAGTTGAGAGCTGGTCTCATCAGATCACCATTCTTCTTACCATCAGCCATCAGATCACCATTCTTCTTGCCAAGGCAGTCTTTTTTTCAACATATTCTCTTCTGCAAACCTTTGAAATTTTTCCCCTACAGTCTGATGCAACAGGGTTTGTGTCACTGATAGCAGGCAATCACCATCTCCTCTTGCAATTTCTATTTATATGAAAAACGCATTCAAATTATGTTAACATCTGACATTTTCTGCAAACTGCATGCAATACAGTCTCTTTCTGATTCTGCTGCAGTAGTGTTTATTGCATCTTTCTCCTCTTGACAAAGACAACTTCTGCCTTGTCAGTGAAGGTGTGGGATGAGGAATGATTGTAGATGTACCCAGATCATAAAGGGATGTGTATCTTCATTGTTTTGAACCGCTGGTAAGCTGGTAATAGACATTCTCTATTATATGTGGTTAATTTTCCCTAGCCACTGGGTACATTTTATAGACTTAAACTGCAGGGAAATAACAGAAATGGATTAAATTTTCCAAGACCACATTTATTACAATCTGTTTACCGTAATAGCTAACATTCAGGCAAATTAAGTGTGCAGTGAAAGACAGAGCAATTTCTTTAATCTGTGTAGCTTCAAGCATCACCAGAAGATGAAGTTCATAGAAGATAACGATTTTTACACAATGCATTGTGTGGCATGAGCACAACAGTATACATCTGTATAAACATACATACATAGGTTTTCATAGGCTTTCTAAGGCTGCAACTTGCAGACCTGTATTTCTCCATATCTTAGATTGTGTGGGCTTGTTTTGCTTCAAGAAGAGAAGGCTCTGGGGAGACCTTTTTGCATCCTTCCAGTACTTGAAGGGAGCTTACAAGCAGGAGGGGAACCAACTTTTTACATGGTCTGATAGTAATAGGACAAGGTGGAATGGCATTGAACTAAAAGAGGAGAGATTTTGGTTAGATGTTAGGAAGAAATTTTTTAGTCAGAGGGAGGTGAATCACTGACACAGGCTACCTGGAGTAGCTGTGGGTGCCCCATCTCTGGACAGCCAGGTTGGATGTGATGCTAGGCAGCTGATCTGGTAGGGGCAGCCCTGCATATGGTGGAGGCTTGGAACTGGGTGGTCTTTAAGGTCCCCTCCAATCTAAGCCATATAATTGTATCAGACTGCATCTATCAGAATTGCTAGTGAATTTGTCCTTATATTAATCACAGCTAAGTTCTTGTTGAAGAAAAAATGAGTAATGAAGAAAAAAATAGCAGTGTTCTTGAAATGGTTGCCATAACCAGGATGGCAGGAGTGGTACTGGTGCCATAGCCAAATGTATTTATTAAGTCAAGCCATACACCCGTTGTGTTTAATGCCTGTAGCATTTACATTTGTTCACTTAGTTAATGCACAAAAATCTGTTCTCAAGATTGTGGGCAGTAATGGCAGTCAGGCTGCCTTGGCACATGAGATTCATTGAGTCCAGCACCTACACCAGTACCTCAGGCTTCGCAGCATTCTCCAGCGCTGTTCCCCTGCAGCGCGTGTGTGCTAAGTGGTAATTGATCTGTTTGCCTTTGTGCCTCCCACTGGGGTCGCCAAGCAAAGGACTGGCTGAATAAGGAAGCTGCTTTGTTAGGAATGGTCTTGCAACAGTCTGAGCACAAACACAATATTCCAAACACACTACTGAAATACCCCAGCAGGAACAATGTCAGTCACTGTTTAAACCAGTACATTTTCATGCCCATAATCCTTAGGTGATAGCTCTGTATTTCCCTGGTTCCACTGTGTTATTACCTGTTTTAAACACTTGCTGATTTATTTGCCATAGATAAGGTTGATCTTGATAACAGCCCTCAGACAAAGGCTTTTGTACAAATACATTTCTTGAAACACTGCAATCCCAGAGGAAAGCACTAGGCTAGCAACTAATGGAAGTGCTGGAACTGTGAAATAAAGCTGAGATTATACCAATAGCTGATGATGAAGGGAGTTCTGAGGGTAATTCAGAGATATGAAGGGACAGATTTCTATTCTGAAATACAGAAAGTGTCTCAGTTTGTGTTAACAGGAAGGATTATACCTTGCAGGCAGCATCCAGTGAGGGTTTGTGCCAGGATCTCAGACTGGGTCCAGAGCAGCGTGTTTCTGTCCCATGTCCCTGGCTTGAATTTGAACTGCGTGCTGGGCTTTGGTTTGCTCTCAGAAACAATGAGCTTTGCTTCCCATCTGAAGCTACTTGAAAGCTACAAAGGAGCGATGACTCCCAGTTTGGTCATTAAGAGTATCCCAAATTAATTAGCAGAAGTATTTATATGTGCTTATAAGATGCATGTCATAAAGATGTCTCTCTTTGATCCTCTGTGCATATGGTGCAAAGTGCTGATGCTCTCAGATGGAGAGGTTTGTTCATAAAGCATAACAGTGAGAGCCTGGAGACTCAGGGTGTGCCCTTCAGCAACTCTCTGTCATTTGTATATGTTTATTTCAAACAAATACTAGCACAATAGCATGCTATTATCTGAATAACTCAGAACATTAGTGATTCCATAAACAGAGCTTACTTTGCACTTGTCAATTTTAAAGCCTTCAACTGAGACAGGCACGAACACAAATGTTCACAACTCAGAGTTTTGGTCAACCAGTTGTGAGAACATAAATCAGTGCTGCCCCTAGTTTTCCCCATTGCTTCTCAGTCAGTTAAGTGCCCTGTAAAATAGCCTGCAGAGCAGGGTGTGGGCTCTGTACTGTTCATCCCTGGCACTCTCATAATGGAAGTCGAGCCACCTGGCAGTTCAACTGTTGGGAAGCAAGTCTGTGCCTATAGTTTGTGGATGGGACTTGATTTACCTCAGTGGGATGGTAACTGATTGGTAGGCTTGATTTTCAGAGTGTGGACTGCACAGTTCTGAGAACTGGAGGAGATAGTGGACGCTAACTAAATCTGTCTGTCCCTAAATCTATGTTCTTTCAGCAATTTCACTTTTCAGATGTTCCCTCAACAACCCAGCTCAGCTTTTTCTAAAGGTTTTTAAAGTTTGTGGTTTTTTTAGCTATATTATTTCTTTGCTCTCTTTCTTAGGGTGAATTGAGAAAGAAGGGTAGAAGAGTTCTTCCTTGAGTGGAGAGGAAGGAATTGTCCTGAGTCATAGACTTTTTTTCTGTTCTTTTGAGGTGAGAATAATATGAAATCTTGAAAAGGGGGATCACAGGAAACCCAGCCAATCTGAAGAAGGTATTTTTGCAGCTATTCTGGGACATTGCACCATTTTATTGATTGTTTTGCAATTTCCTCACTACTGACTTTTAAGATCTAGCACACTTGATGCATTGTTCAGCTTTACTTTTCAGCTACAAAAAGGTATTTTGCTATGCTTAGAGAGAGAGAGAGAGGAAAATAATTCTCCCTACTGGTGGAGGTGGTTGTTCCCTAGATTAGATCTTATCATTCTTGAGGACTGGATGTCCCTATAGATTCTGATTGGAGATAAAAAGATATCAGTGAAAGAAAAATATGTTGAAATTAGCTTAAATCAAAACCTGAAATATGCTTGGACTCTCTTTGTGCTCCTTGAAATACATTAGTCTGTTGTCAGAACTATTACTCACAACAGGGAGAAATCATTTATAGAAAGCTTTTCGGATCATAAGAAATTGCTGTTTGTATGGAAAACCTTATTCTAAGCTTATTCTAAGCAAACTCTATTCCTTATCAGAGAATAAAACATTACCTGTTAAAATAATGAACTGTGTCAAATTAACAAAGGTGGCTTTGTGTTCTGTGCATGCGTGTGTGTTTGTGTGTATGTATATTTATATATCTGAATGACCCTGCATAGCCTGCCAGAGAAGAATCGTTTGTTGAAGTTGTTTAATGATTAATTATACCAGGCAGCAATATGCGCCCACACACCCTGTCACAACTGCACAGCAAGACACTCCTTTTGAGGAAGGGCAGATTTCTTGTACGTATGGTCTGCAATACTCTCAGGTGAATACAAACGTTCTTGAATTTCTACATAAGAAACTGGGAATGTCTCAGTGGAAACCGGTATACGTGGCAGCCTCTGCTTGAATGGAAGGGGTTAGAAATATGGACAATGCCATAGAGAGGAGAAGTGTCTTGTAGAATGTTGCATGCAGAAGCCGTGGCAAAGCTGGAAGCAGAGCTGAGTCTCTGAAAGATAGGTTGGTATATCCTCCTCCATATTACCCTGTCCACCAGGAAGAGAGAAGGAATAGGTTGTCATGGTGTGCCAGTTAAGGAAAAGTCAGACTATCTCTCTGTTCAGAAGAAGCCATCTTGGTTGGCAGAGCCCTCTTGTTCCCTTTACCTGGTTCCCAAAAAGAGAAGTGCTAAACCACCACTGAAAGTCCTCATTCCTCCTGGCAGTTAGAATAGAACAACAGATATCAAGGTTATCTTTGTCCTCTCTCTCCAGTGAGTCTCTAGAGCAAGCAGAGACACAATGCTACTTTCTTCCCGTTTTCCCATTAACACCAACAAGAAGCATAGTTCTTCTCTGTGATTCCATTTATGTTATGAGGAATAAAGGTAGTGAAACTCTCTGGAGACACTAAACAGTTTGAAAGTAACTTTGAGTCTTTCAAGGACAAATAAAGATTGCTCAAATAGTAAGTGCAAATCTTTGTCATTAGTCTTTCTAGAAGGTGAGGCTGTCTTTACCATCCCCATATTAGCTGGGATGCTTCAGCATTTACCACACCCAGTGCTGCAGACCTCCAGGGTTGAAGACTGTGACACAAAACTTCAAGAACAACACATAAGGGAGCCCTTCCAGAGAGCAGCTTCCCTGTTTGCCTGTGCAAAGTTGGTAGGTCCAGGCCTGTCCACCCTGACAGCAGAAAGCAAGCATCTCACTTTTACCCTACCATTTACTCGAGCAGAAAACAAAACAGTAGAGCTAGGAGAAGGTCAGAAAGAGCTGTCACAGAACAAGTGCACCATGCCAATAATTTGAAGGATTAAGGACCCCAAGCCACACGTACTGAGACAATAGCTGTGGCCATCCTGTTCACTGCGCCTGTGGATTAGAGGAATAGTTCATATGATTCTGGTTTTCTTTTCAACTCTGACTGAACAAACATAGCTTGTGTGCTCGTAAATCCTCTGTTAGCAATGCAAAATACAATACAATTTCCATTTCACTGCACTCTATGATTTTGCCTTTGGAAAATGTTGCAGTTGTTCTGTCTGGATGCCTCCATGGAATCAGCACAACTTTGTGTCTGGTTTGAGCAGTGTAATGCAGAATGGGAGGCCTAGTGCTGGTGTACTCACATCAAGGCTGTGGCACGAAAAGTGTCCTGTCCAGTTCCCATGCCACTTTGCTTAGGGCATCCTCATTCCAGCATCTCACAGCAGCAGTGGGATGAAAAGAGCTGATGTGTGCCTCCTTCTGTGTACTCCAGAAGCACAGTCTGTGGAATTTTGTGGTCAATGTGATAAACCTTCATTATCATGAAGATGATCACAGAAGTCTCGCAGACTTCAATAACTTAAGAGTATCTGTAACTGCATATTTATGATATCTGAATATATGTCATTGTGAATGTACAGTTTTACATATTCTGTATCGCAGTTCCTGCAACTTGTATGTAGACCTAAACACTAACTGACTCTTGAATAGTAACATTTATTTATTTATTTTTAAACTCGTGGTTCAAAATTTCAGTGTAAATGAGAAAATAAAGCAATCGTGTATTGTAGCCAAAGTCTTCCCAGTAAGAAAGATTCTGATCTGCTTTTGAGTGTTTTTTGTCTGCATTGTGCTGCAATCCATTTATCTCTGTTTTCTCATACCAGCCATTTAGCCATTACATTTATCTTGTTTCAGTGAGGGTATTTAGATTAGCATTAAAATTCCAGAGCACCTGGGTAATGTCTCAGGGTTGCAAGTGTGGAAGAGGTTTTGTGTTAGCTCACAGGACAAAACCTTAAGAGAGAAGGATGCTTGCCCATTGGTATCACTGGGAAGTCCATTATGTTCTTGGTGATAACACCTTTGCTCTCTCTGGCTCCTCATGTGAGGAGCTGGGTTCACTTCCCAATGACACAACTGGCCCTGCAACATACTTATGTTCATGCTCTGCTCTCACTGTGCCATCTGGGAAGTGCTAATACAGCAGCCAGCCCTGTGCCTTTTTTAAAGCAGCAGAGGCACAAGAGGGAAGGCATCTCCAGGATGGGACATTTCAGGAGACAAGTGTTTGCAGCTTCCAAAGCTCTGAAGTGATGGGCATCTGTGAAGTTGCCTATACAGTGGTATGGTGCAAAGCCCTCTCCTGTTTTTCATAGCCTGTGGTGGATTTTTATCTGTATGAACTAAATGGTAAGGGTTGTTTCTGGGGCATTTTTTGAAGGATGTCTCCTCTAATTTAGGTGGATGTTCAGAAAAGTTCAACAGGCTTTGAATGTTGGTTGGTCAATTTATTTAAGTATGTTTTCACTTGCAGTCCTGGTTTCTCTGTACTCTGACTTCTAGTTGCCTGCTGCTGGAGGTGGGCCATTTGGAGCCATTCCTCACATGTTAGTGCTCAGCTTAAACCACAGCAGAGGTTGCAAACAGGAAGGAGTCATTTGTGCATTCCTTGGGATCCCATCAAGCCCATTTACTGATGCAGAAGGTCCAAAAAGCAGCTGTTTAATCTTATAGCAGATGTGTTCACGAACAGTGCAGACACAAGGCCCAGGACTTCTTGCCTGAGGGGTGCTAATGAGGCAGAAGGGTACCACAGTTTGTGTCTCTGGTGTATGTGTGATACATAGACCTGTTGTGCTCAGCCTTCCTTAAGTTGCATCAGAGGAGGTTCAGGTTGGATATTAGGAAAAATTTCTTCTCAGAAAGAGTGGTGATGCACTGGCACAGGCTGTCCAGGGAAGTGGTGGAGCCACTGTCCTTGAGGGTGCTCAAGAAAAGGGCACTGAGGGACATGGTTAGGTAATGGTGGGAATGGGTTGATGTTGGACTAAATGATATTAGTGGCCTTTTCCAACCTTAGTATATCTGATTCCCTGCACACGAGCCTGTGCTGGAGCAAATATTTTAATTCAGCACTGACATCCCTGGCTCCAGGGACCAACTACTATGTTTCCAATCCACATGAAGCCCTTGAGCTGATCCCTAGAGGTACCATTTCTGGATGGGCAAACAGCCCCTACAAACCCAGGGCAGTCAGGAGGGATCAGCTCTGCCACCCACTTGTCTGCTGACCCTGGGCTCTGCTGCTTCTGCATGCATATCAGCATGTGTGCATGCTCACACACATTCTGCACTTGAGTGAGCCTCTAAATTGAAACCGAGTGCTTCAGGTATTAGACCAACCCCTGGCCTCTGAATTATCTTCCCAGACTGCTGTTCTTCACAGCTCGGGGAATCTTTTGCAAGGGAGAGGGAGGAATCAGCCGGTAAAATCTCAAGTTTTTTCTCCTCGATGACATTCAGCCTGGGTAAGGTGAGGGCTTGTGCCTAAGTGGGTTTGGCAGGATGCCACAAATTGTATTGCTCTTTTTGCATTGGGTGAGAGAAGCAGACAGGTGTGGCAGGAGCTCTTGCCCCACTGTTTTCGGCCCAGGCCAGGTTTCAGCTCTGAGATTTCCTGGCTGGCCAATTGCTTTGTGATTACCGTCACGTTCCTCTCTCGGGGGACTGCAAGGAGCCAAGGGCTGCTCAGTGCAACGCTGCAAACTTCCGTCCCCATCTGGAGGGCAGACCGCCTGCCTTTGTGTGCATTCATCGCCCCGAAATTAAGGGCTTTTTCCAGCTGGCCTTCCAAACGGACTGAAGTTTGGTACCGGACTTCCTTTGCATCTTCTGGCAATTGTAGCTAAAATACATTTGATCTTTTCTCAGTTCAACTGATTGATGTCTACTTCATTTCTTTGAGCAATTGCTTTGAATTATTTGCAGATATGTTTGGCCTGTGGGTTCAAGTTAAGACAGATAAGCGAGATTTTTTGCTATCAGAGTATTGGAGATGAAAACAATTTGGAAGGAGAAAAAGAACGGGATTGCAACTGCTGAGGAAGGGATGGCAAGATGCCACGGGAGCCTGGAAAGGATGAAGTTCCCTTCCTGTCCACTGCATTTCCTCCACACACAAAGAAGCTCACCCAGACCCTGAGAGGATAGATCCATTGGTGTGTTTTGTGCACGTGCCGGACTGGCTGGCCTTCACTGTTTAGAGTGCCTGAGCCTATGCAGTGCCGCTAAGCATTAACGAAACTAACTTGGTAGTATTAGTCTCATATAACGCAGGACAAGCGCGGCGGGGAGCTGGTAGGGTTTTTCCCTCTCCTCTATTTGGTTCCATTTTTTTTTTCCGGGTGAACCTTTCATCAGTCTCCCAGTCCTTTCTTCCAGCTTCCTTCTCCTCTTACCCCCTCGCTGCATAACACGCGATAAATCCAAGGAGGGATGCAGCCCCGTCCCAGCCCCTGAACTGCCGACCAACTTGCCACCCCGAGCCACAAAGCCACACCATCTCCTC
>VXAB01002878.1:56096-85733 GCA_013399175.1 Odontophorus gujanensis
GCGGCGGGCGGCCCCGCGTCCCGCGCTCGCTGCGCTTGGGGTGAAGCCGGGTCCCCAGCGGGAGGGAAGGCTGCCGGCCGCTCTCGGCGGCTGCCGTTTGTGCTCCGGTTGTATTTGGTGTGCTGCTCTGCAGAGGTGTACACGCCAGCTTCAGGTATTGCCGCTGGTCGTGAATGGTGGATGGTTCAGGTGCCTGAGAATTCACAGTAGTTCGGGTTAAACCCTGTCACGGAGAGGGCTTCGTTTAGATCTCGTTTATTTTTTATTTATTTTTATTTTTTTTTATTTCCACTATTGGGTTCTGCAGCCCGAGTATGGCCACCTCTCTCCCAAAGTGTCTTGGAAAAGAGAGGGAAAAAAAAATCACCAACGTGATTGTCACAGACCTTATTTATTTATTAGGCTATTAGAGTAATGAAGAAAAACCATGCGTGCCCTGCTGTGCAGATCTCATTTCAGCAAACTGCCTGAGCTCCTGCTGTTACCCACGTTTGATTTTTAACCAGTGAGTGCCCTGTGCTCCTGTCTGCCCCAGCTGTGCCTCCGTGCATGGCTCTGAGCACAGCCCGGTGAGGGGTCAGCACGGGGTAGAGGCTGTCTGAGGGGTTTGCGTGGAGCAGGGTGCTCCTCGCTCTTCCTCCCAAAGAGCAATGTTTGCCTACTTGCAGTTCCTACTTCTTTATCCTGCCTAGTGCTGCCGACCGTGCTGGTGTTCCAAGGTAGTATCTGGTACATTAGTGTGCTACTGAAAGATTGTTTTCTCTTGTAGCTGATACTTCTGTGCCATAAAAAAGAAATAGTGAAACGCTGTCTGTCCCTTACCCTTGTCTGTCCCAGACCTTTCTCCCCCAGGGAGGTGCAGGGAGGACAAGGGGAGGCTCAGCCTGCTCAAGGTTACCCGTGGAGCTGCTGCCTCCTCAGCTGCAGGGCTGGACCATGCTAGGTGTGCTGGGCGTACGCACAGCCAGAAAATAGGTGTATGACACATCGGTGTCCCTATTGATTCCCATTTCTTTTATGCTTTCTTTTTCTGTTTCAGTAACTACATCTACTATCTTAAAATAAGGGTAGTATTTTTAAAGGTAATCCTGTTTGATAAAGCTGATATCGTTTGATAATTCCCTAAAGAATGGAAATATTGATATTTAGACAGTCAAAACACAGTGACTGCCTTCTTTGCAATGCATTGGATTTCTGGCAAATGTAAACTCATACAAGCTCATGCCTAACCTGTCTTCAAGAAAAAAGAAACTATGCCCAGTGCACCCTGAAGGCTGACCTGGGGTCAGGAGGGGACTCGCTGTGTGTTGCATGTGAGTGCTGTTTGCAGTGCCCATTTTGTTCAACACACAGGAACATCAGAGCACACACATGGAAGGGTCCCTCTTGATGAAGGTCACAGGATGAGCAGATCTCTTCTTGTGTTCCCTGTTTGTAGGGGAAGGAAAGTATTTGGGGTAGGGGGAGGACAATTGTTTAGAGACACTTTGAAGCATTTTACAAATGTAGAATTATAGAGCTGATTGCTCTTGTGGAGACTGAACCCAAGGGAAAAGACAAGAATGTTAAACCTTCACATGAGTTACACATCCTGTTTGTAGGAACGTGCTCTGTGTGTGTGTGCTTGGGAGCACACGTGTGTGGACACTGGTCACTGATGGCAGCAGATGTTGGTCACAGCATGTATTTATGCTGCTGTGTTGCTATATCCAGGGTGCTAATTGCTTTATGAAATTAATACAAAATGCCGTTTCTCAATGGTATCCTGCCGCAGAGAGCTACACCAGCTAATGATCTGGGCCTGTATGTTTCACTGGTGCTTTTTCATTTTGCTGGTCCTATGCTTCACTAAATGCCTCTTTGTTAGGCCTTAGAACAGAGCTGATGGAGACCAGAGCCACGCTGTTGATGTTTTTATTGGTTTTGTTTGAGCAAAGTCCGCAGTGTGTATCTCCTAAGATGGATGAACAGTCATCGCTCTTTCTCTTTTTGCTGTCCTTTGCAATGAGCCAGTGAGGTTCTGTTGGTTGGATCCTGAAGTCTTCAAGCCCCTCCATAATCCCATTAACTTCTGTGGAGCTATATCTGAGAATGAGCATTATGGAATTAGCTTGTACAGTGCGTGTTGTTTCCAGTGAAAGTGCTACGGCAGGGTCAGCACTTTCATTACTCAGTGTAATTCATGTCATAGCAGAGGCTGCCTACAGGGCTGTGGAAAGTGCTTGCACCTTTAAAAGTGGGCAAGAAGTTTTCAGTAGATGAGCCTTTTTTTTTGGTGGGAGTTTCTGCTTTGGATTTATCCAGTGTTAGGAAATGCTCTGGTAGCAAGGATAATGTTCAGTGTGCTTTGCAAATTGTTTTTAATTCAGGCCTTTGAAGTTATCTGGCATGGGTAGTTGTTTTATTCATTGCTCTTATTGTATAAAGGGATATGCTAGGAATTTTACTTGCTACTCAAGGTTTTTGAAGTGGGACCCTAACAAAAGGCTGATTTTCAACAGCGCTATGTACCCAGAGCTTCCTTTTTCCTTGAGTGACTTAATCTGTATGCCTAAACAGGGACTTACCAACCTGACCTTCAGTTTCAGTGTGATCTCAGCCTCTGTTCCTGTGCAGAATGTGCTGTGATCCATCTCCACACAGGTGCTGGACCAGGCTGGTACTGGAAGAGGGTTCAGAATACAATGATGCCATGTCTTTACACTCAGCTGAGACAGCACACACTCGAGCATGGCAGCAAAGGCAGAGGTAATGCTGGAGGTGTCTTTTGAAGTAGCTATCACACTGATGCCACATCCTCAAAATTCCACCGTCGTTTTTGTGTAAGAGTTGGTCCATGCCAGGCTGAAGCCTGGGAAGCAGTGACAGTCCCACAGCAAGAGCTCTGCCAACCCAATGCGGATTGGCCTTGCTCTCCTTGATGTGTGCAGGTGCTGAGTTTTGCTATGTGCTGTTCCAGCAATAAATGCTGCTTAAAAACTAGAAGGGGTGGTACCTTTATATATGCTTTTCACTAAGATGGCATGAAGTATAATTAAATAATTCTGGATCCTTGTGTCACAGATGCCATTCTCTGGAATGTATTTGTAAACCAACAGTATTTGATGAGAGAATTATTAGACAGAGGAACTGATTTTGTACTGTTCTTCTCCAGTGAGACTCTTCGTATCAGACTTTGGGTGTACAAATGCCTGTATGTCAGTAAGTGTCTTTTTCTCACTCCCTCTTCCTTTATTTTTATACCTATCCAATTTGTACAATGTAAAACTGACAGTTTGAATTTTATACCCATCCACAATAAGAGGAAACAATCTAGACTGATTTTTCTTTTTTTAGTTTTTGTCCCGTATCCTGTGCACAGTCTCTCTAGCATTGTATTGTAGTGCTAACTCTGTTTATCTAGGAGCACCAGCAACCTTGCCACCATTTTACAGCTGGGGGAAATGAGATGTGGAGAGGTGATGCAATTGCTACAAAAAGTATTTTATATCTACAAGAAACTATCTTTTATATCCGTTGTAGCACTTTATTGATGTTTGCCCTCTTAATAAACAATGCAAACTTTGAAGTAAGTAGCCTTATCTTAGCAAGCAAACTCTGGCTAAAATTGCTCTTTGTTAGGATGACTGCTGAAGTAATTCCACTTCCTCTTATCCTGAGAACCAAGAGAAAATTACTCGGTGCTGTAATGGCTGGGGATTTTCAATGTTTTCATAAAAACAAACAAACAAACAAAAAAAAACAAAAGAGGAAACAACAGCATGCATGAAAACATAAAGGTTTGATTTACAGCTATTCTGGTCTTTCAAATAAATGATTACTTACATAGTATCAGTGAAATATGCCCTAAGACCATGAGACTGTTGTGGTCTTGAATAAACACTGCAGTACTCGTTCACACGAACAGCAGGATTTACCTTTTCCTAAAACTAAATGAACACAATTGTGATACAGACGCCTGCTCAAAGGGAGACTCAACAGAATGCCAATCTGCTTTGCTTTGTTCCTATGTCTGTATCGATCCTAGCATGTAAAGGTCAGAAGCAGCAGTTGTCGCTAGGAGTTTTACCATTCCTGCACTTTCCAGTGCACTTTCCAGCTTGCAATATCGCTGTTAAAGAAGTCACCAGTGGTGTCCTTGCAAGGAGGCCTAGCCAAGGCCCTTGTAGTCACATGCCATTTGCAGTCATAGCCATGGCTCTTCCAGGTCACACAGGGCCACACTGTCATGTGAGACCCAAGGCAAGGAAGAGGCCAGATTTAGGGACGGTCTGCTTGGAGTTCTGCCCAGCTGTGTCAACAGAAGCAGTGGCATGAGGGGTAGCCTTAGTCCTCGCTCAGCTCAACCCTATAGCTTAGAAAAGCTGAAAAACAGATATAGAAGAGAGTCTTAGCTGATGTGACATCGGATTGGAGCTGTCACTGTCCTGAAAATATTGAGGTAGACTCATCTGAGTTTGTACAGTATTTGTCGTAGATGATGACATACTCGCTAAAGTGTCACAGTCTAGGAAGATTTGTAGTTATTGTCCATATATCCCTGGTGTAATTTAAACAAGGTGTAGTAGTAGATTGTGCCAGATCTGTTCTGCTCAACATGCAACTGTTTCCTACTCTTCATGTTCCTTTTTGCAGCATGCTCCGAGTAATAATAAAAACTACTTGCAAGCAGTTCTTTAAATAAGATATCTTTGCCATGATTTGATTTGTAACTCTTCTTTATAATTGTGTAAATTGTATGGATTAAGTATTGTTCTTACAAATGGTTGTTTTTCTAAAAAAATGTGGCATTTATTCATGTGCGAACTGCCTGTTTTCCTTGTGGAAAGCCATTCTTGTGCTTTAGGGATGAGCTGGTCGCAGAACATGGGCTGTACTTCGGGAGCAGACTGTAACGCAGCACAGAGCTGCACAGGCACTTGGTGGACACTGAAGTGTGGCTGGCAGCATGTTGCTTAACTCCTTGTTGAGGCTTGTATAGTCATCATGAGGGACAGCCCAGCTGTGAGCTCCATAATGTAGGTGCTCCTCACAAGAGAAATCTTCCCAGAAATCTGTTTGGCACAAGTCAGCATCACAAAGAAATAGGGAAAGAATATGTCTTGTGCTCAAACCTGTCATTAAAAGCTATGTAGGCCCCAGAGTTATGGCCTCAGAAAAAATGGTCTGGTGTTGTGGTTTCTTGTGTTGTGGTTTCTTGTGATGCAATGTGACACTCAGAGGGCCAGGAACAGCACTCTGATAAATAGGCGTCCAGATATTTAGTTCTGTTTCTTCTCTTCAAAGGTCTGGATGTGCTGTCAGTAAAGATAGACTGAAAAGCTCTTGGGCTGATTAATTATTAAAAGCACCCTCTAAATATTTTACACCTTTTTATTTTTTATCTTTTATCTATTGATACTTTTCCTCTTCTAAGACTTTACAACAGCAGAGGAAAAACTACACACAGTAAGTGCTAAGAACCTGTAGGGCTTCCCATAAAAGATACAAAAAGAACAAAGATTCTGTAAATATTTGCTTCCTCACTGGAACCTTGCTTCAGTTTCCTCCTTGTCACTTTCCCTGAAGCACCATTCTGAGTCTTTTTGTTGGGTAAGTAACCAAGGAAACTGTTTTGGGGGCAGTGGTTTTGTATGTGTGTGGTTTTGTGTTTGTTTTTTTTTTTTAAAGAGATTTCTCTTGTACATTTGTACATCCAGCAAATTTGTGCTCTCCTTAGACAAGATGTTGTATGAATGAACACAAATCTCTGTGGCAGAAGGTTTGCTCCCTACAGGATAAGACACACCAAGCAAGGGTAGCTTGGTGCCGCCAGGTGAGGGGAGACACACAGTCATGAAGCATTCATTGGTTATCTCCCAGCTGCCCATGCACCTGACTCTTCACATATTTGTGAACTAGGAGTCTCTACAACCGTGAATGTGTGAAAATTGCAGATTCATAGAGCTCAAACCTGGAAATCATATTTCCTCAGGCCCAAAATACTTGGATCTGCACTTAGCACCTTGTGCACATAAACAGAGTGCACAGAGCACTTTGCTCAGTGTTTTAACATCTGGATGTTTCATAGGCTTTGCACAAATTGTGCCATGGTTCTCCTAACAGTGGTGCTTAATTACACATGTCATGGCAGCGCTGTAATGTAAACAATATATTATTGTAATTGCAAGGTGCTCTTGACCTTTTTTTGCAGCAGATTCTTCTTTGTTGCTTGGATTCAGGCAGCACTGACACCAACCAGGACCAAAGTCCTGATCACAACAGAACTTGTGCAAACATGCCAAAGATGGCATTGACTCAGCACACTTTTGGTCTAAATGTGTGAGAAGATGGGTGGGAGGGCCGGGAGGGGGCCAGCAAGGCAATGAGGCATTGTGCTGCTAATGCAGACTCTGAAGTGAGGGCCGTGACATGGCTTCGTGGGCTGGTGCCTTTCCCTGTGCATGGCTTTGCAGCTAGGCTTTGGTCTGTGATATGGCCCAGGTGGGTGATGCGTGTGTTCAGTGATTCCTTCTCACCGCAGATAGGTGAGACAAAACTAGCACTAGGAAAACCACAGGCTTTCTGTCTTTTCTTTCTTAGCTGACTGCGTAGTTTTATGAGGGTTCCCCTGTGAAATGAAGACTTTCATAAATAATACACTGCTCATTCAATCGTGAAGTATATAGAGAAATATATAGAGATATATTGAAAAAAAGGCTGAAAGTACTTGCAAGAAGAAACTTAACAACTTCACCAAAAGATGCAGCCTGGCTGTCTGTAAGACTGATACTGATGATGGAACAGATCTTCAAGCCTGGGTATATTTTCCTTTATTAACAATGAGGTTTTTATTAAAAATGTTCTTAAAATATATATCATTTATAGCTTCAGCCTGCTAGGCAGACTCTGGAAAACTGTTTTTAAAATAGCACCAATATTTTAATCACAAGGCTGTGCTTTTTTCATTAAAATTTCTTTACATAATAGAAAAATGAAACAAAGAAAACTCTCAAAGGCTGTTTCATATTAGAGTTCCTGGGTCAACAAATGTCTTTGTATACCAAATGGATATGAATGGAGAAGAATGATTTGCAATCAGTCTATTCTGTTATGGTACTGAATGAGAAATTATTATACTTCCATAACGCTGTCCATGTTTTATTTCTAATTAGCTGAAAAATGTGATGCACGTATCTCCACAAGATGGTTATTAAAATTCTGGTCTGTCTCTTGGTGCAAAAAAAAAAAAAACAAAAAAAAAAAGCAGTAAGGAATCTACGAGAGTGGTATATCATAAGATGGTATATCATGATATGATATGATATATGAGAAATGGTATATCAAGCAAATACATTTGCTGGAGATTCCTGGGTATGATGCCATGGAGTAACAGAAGGGAATCCTGTTTTTCAGTTCTGAAGGATGGAAAGTGGAATAGACTTAGCAATCAGACTCTGCATAAAATCATTCTGTTCAGTGCAGGAAATGAATGAGGCAGGGGTGTTCCTTCTTGCCACAGCTGGCTTTAACTCAAGGCACTCCTGCTAGGAAGCATACAGTCTTTTTCCTCGATTTTCATATTTCGTATGTCTGTGTCTCCATGGGTGGAATTTTGCTTAAAAGGAACCCCGATGACTTGTTTTGAGATCAGATTGCTGTCAGAAGTAGCAGCACCTCAGCATAGCTGCTGGACTACTCCACTCCCTGCCACTGTCTGTTTGTGAAGTTGGGAGAGGGCCCCTGGAGAACCACCTGTTATTTTGTGAGTCCTTGTCAGAGAGGACAACAACCCTCTGCCATCTCACAGCCTTTTTGTTCTTTCTTGCTGTCTTGCTTTGTCTCTTACTGGAACAAACAAGCTATGAGTGCACTCAGATTTGCATATTTGTGCTCACTGAAAACCATGGTGTCAGGCATGCTCTCATTGTGTTGGCCCAAACAAACGTTCTGCTGCTGATAGTGCTCTCAATAGAGCTCAGAGACTGTGAGCTGTGGTATGTTGTGACTCATGCTTCATCAGGCTCTGTTAGCTGAGTTCCAGCTCCAGGTTCTTGTTGCCAGCGCAAGGGACCCAAGATCTTGATCCAGACTGGAGTCGATGGAAACATTCTCATTGGCTTAATCCGGGAAGGCTTTGGGCTGAATTGTCAGAACAGGATGTTAAATAAATTCCCCTTTTGGTTTTTAAATTGAAATAAGTTGGCCTGGAATTGATAGGGAGTGTGGGAGAATGTGGAAATGCTGCAGTGGCACTTTAGTTCTCTGTTGCTTTTGAGGCAGTGCTGCAGACTGAGAGTGGAAGCCCCTTACTGCCATCCCACAATCAGCATGATGTGCAGGAGACCCCCTCACTGCTGCTGAACATCTCAGATGAAGACATTTTGTTTATTTTTGGCCTATCTTGTCCTGCTTCTTTCTTAGGTGAAATACGGAGTATTTTTGTTTTGTTCATTCATTTTTAAAATGTTAATTATCATCTGACTTATGGAGCCTGGTATTCATAAAGACTAGTGGTTCAGCCATAAGAAATACCATTTCACAACATGCCCTTCTTCTCTTAGAAAACATGATAAGCTATCGGAGAAGGGATATGATGGATATTTCTAGATAGTATAATTCCTTTTATTTTACAGTAAGACTAAAATTTGATGACAAATAATTTCCTGTCTGTCTATCATAGCTTTTAGTCCTCTGCTAGTGTTTGCCAGTACTGCAGCAAATCCATCTTTGTTAGAAGACAGGAAAGTCTGTAGGAACTTCAGGGTGATTATAGGCTTTAAATGTGCTTTAGTACGTTCCCAGTTGTACATGTGTTACAGCAAAATCATTGTTAGTAGACAGTGGCTCATGTCTCAGCAATTGGATTCTATCTGAGCTGTACACACACAAGTTAATTCAGGGGAATTTTTACAAGTGAAATCTATCAGTTGAATTGGAAAAGAATAATAATAATTTTAAATAGACTCATGACCTTCAAGAATATCATGCCATTTCTCTGGCATGTCAGCTAAGACAAGATTTGAGTCTCATGGCAACAGAAATCCTTTGTGAATCCTGAAGTACAAGAACACAACAGAGCCTGAGAGTAGTGAATGGCGGAAATCCTGGCTTCTTGAGCTGCTGGCTGCCACAGACCTCCTTACAGTAGGAGACTCCTTGTTGCTGAACCAGTTACTGGTTGACAGTTAACTGCTCAACCAAAGCTTAATGCTCTGGAAAGTCTGCTTGACTTGGCATCTTGACAAACCATGGTCTGTCCTTGTATTAATTCACAATTAATTCTGTTTCTAATGGCTTTGTAAACTAAGGTCAAATCTGAGAATGGAATTAATTTTGTATTTGGGAAGACTTCCACTGGAATGGAGACCATTTTACTTGAGTAAAGAACCTTGGGATTATTGCCTTTCGTTATCAAGACACTGTCAGAAGCAAGTCACTGTTAATGTTATCTCCTCTTGTCATCACATGGGTGCAGACAGAATGATAGAATTCGCCTCCTGCAAGCTCTTGACTGCTTACAGGATAGATGCAGGGGAAAGCATTCACTGGCAAGCTTCACTGAGCCTGTCTCAGCACCCATCCTTGCCTCTCCAAGACATTAAACCCACATCCTAGTTACACGTGCTTTGGAACAGAGCTCCGTGAAGCACCTGTCATGCCTCTTGATGTGGCGTCGTTAATAGGGGAGGTTTCTATTTCCAGCTCTGTTACTGATATAGAGCAGGGTGACGGGTGAATTACACAACGTTCTTTTATGCTTCCACTTTCCCATCTATGATGCGGCTTGAGAAATTTTGCCTGCCACTCAACACTGTGTTCGGCTCTACAGTAAGAACATAATTTTTTTGTGCGTGCTAGTGCTCGAGGCTGTGGGATTTTTTTGGTCAAGGGCGGCATGTTTTGTACACATCTAATATTTGAATATATGTGAGAACATAAATGATATAGGAAAGCAATGTTGGTGGCTCAGTGTGAGGCAATCCTGCTAGTTGCATACTGATTGTGGTAACACCCAGGGGAGGCAGTTGGTGGCCTTGAAAGAGTAGATGTGAGAAAGATATCTGGGCGCCTATACCTGGCACTCTGCAAATGTTTAGAGGCATTGACTTGGATAGATGATATCCCGTTGCTTGGCTATGAAGTGGAGGCGCAATTCCAAGCATCTGCTGTAACCTACCCCAGAAGTGTTTGGGTTCCCTGGAGTGAGTACAGGAATTTCTGCTTGTGGATTGTGGGAGTGATTTCTGCACCATCATGAATGGAAGGTGCAGTGGATGTGTGAGACCTGAAAATACGCACTGCTGTAGTTGTCTTAATGATCTTCACTAACATCAACTTCTGGTCTAAATATTAAGGTTTTTTATGTTTTGTTTAGTTTTGTCAGTATCTTGTGTGAGCCTAGTAGTCATGAGATTTTTCAGAAGTCATGTGCGCTATCTTTCATTTCTGCTTTGCTTTCCCCTCCATGAAGTGTTGAGATAAGCACTTTCATAGCCACTGAGCGGCTGTGAACTACATGTTCCTGTAAAAAGCTATCTTGCCACTGAGAACTTCTGTTTCGTTAAGCCATTCTAGATGCGTGCTATGTGGTGGAATACCTGTGGACTTGACGTGCTGCATTGTAACTTCAGCTCAGTACAGTGCTGATGCCCAAAGTATTTGGAACCTAACATGAATCCAGACCAGAATCTGAATGAGAAAAAGGGCTTTAGTCATATTCAACAGAGGTCTCATGTAAAAAGTTGTCTTGGTATGACCAAGGTTAGAGGACAGTAATTTGTGCTTCTGGATCATGTAATAGCACAGGGGCTATGAGACAGATACATGGTGAAACAGGGGGACATCCATTCAATCCATTGGATACCTTGAATGTCAAAAGAACTAAAATAGCTGATTGTCACTTTCCCCAGGTTAATTCCTACCCCAGAACACTCACCTTATTTACCACATAAATAACTTAAATTAACAGTCTCGATCATCCATGATGGTTGCTAAAGAAGAGCTGGTATTTCCTGAATTTCAGCCATGGGCATACTGAGTTTACTCAGTATCACAACCTTGTGTGTGAATCACGTGCTTGAACCCTTCAAATATACCCATACAATTTTAGTTCATTTTTCTAAGCATTATTCAGCTAAGAGGTGACCAGCCCCTAGTCTAGCCTTAAAGAGTATTTGTCCCTCTCTTTTTTCTTTCTTGAGCCAGTTCAGAATCAAGCAGGGTGGTGGCAGAATTGACTGTTTTTTGTTGTGGCAACTGCTTATGTAGCATATAATGCGTGTGTGGGTTTATGTTGAGAGAAGGGCTGTATTCAAAGCTCCCTGCAAACACTGGAGTAAGATGGGTAGCCTTCCTACTAGAAAACTAACAGTATTCCAACCAGAACATGACAATCTGTCTTCCAAGAGTTCACTCCGTGGACTGAGCAGTGGCACTGTAGGCTTCTCTGAAGGATGAGTTATCCCAACTTGACTTACTATAGAAGGAATCTACATGGCAGGTCTTCAGTTAACTTTTAGATGTCCAAATTAGGAAAGTTGGAACCACTCAAGCAAAGGAGCTCAAGGAAATAGAAAACAAGCAGACTAAGCCTGAGGAACAAGAAACTGAGGGCACACAAAACTGCTGTCAGCTGGTATCTCATGCAGCAACTGTTTTATTTCCTTAATCTAAACAAATAAATAAATTATAAAAAAACTGTCTAGGACTTCAATGATTTTAATCTAAAGTAATTTAGTTCATTATGCAAATCTTATGATAATTTCCTTTTCTTGCCACTTTCATATTTTATAAGATAATGTAATCTTGAATATAAAAATTACGTTTATGATACGACTGGAAAGCAGCTAACTGCCTGCTAGATGCTTGTCCTCGAGCAGAGAGGTTTTATTTCTGTACCTCCTCCCCCTATATGCAAAGTGGGTGAACTATATGAATAAAATATTTAATGTCCTTCAGAGGATTTCTGCAAGCTCTCATTAAGTAGTCTGTAGAGGATAAAAAGTACAGCTGTGATATTTTTGTGGTTTCATCTTTATCCTACTCTATATATATATAAAAAAAAAAAAAAGGCTAAAAGGTCCTTATTTTTGCCACCTCTGTTTTTCTTGTAATTGAGAAAAAGCATGTGTTATTTACTCTATTATTTATTTACTTTTGCCAGAATGTTTGATCATAACTGATTATCTGGTAGAATTATCTTGAGGTTATTGAGAGAACAAAAAATGACAAACTCTCCAGGGAAGAGGTATTTTTATTCAGATTGCTTAAAAGTTTAAACCAACCAAACAAAAAGCCTAAGTATTCAAACACGTGAAAAAACACTGGGCAGAAAAACTGTTTTTCAAAATGTAAGAGCTTGATGGTTTAAAGAGTGTACATCTAAGACCTCTAAAGAAACTACAGAGCTCAAAATGGAGACAAATGACATTTATAAATGAAGAAGATAGACAGGAAAAAAAGTCCCAAACACCTCTCGTTCTATTTTAAATACTTTGCAGACCTTTAGGAATTAGAAAAAGAGGACACAGAACTTGAAAGGTCTGCTTTTATGTATTTTCATGTGGAAGTCAATGTTAAGTAAATTAAACCGTTAAGCAAGATATAACTTATGTCAGTAATTATTAACTAAGTATGTTGAACAAGTATTTTTGTTTGTAATTAGTCAGGCTGCCACTGCTTACTCAAAGTGGAAAAATCTACGTGAGTTGCAAGTTTTTTTGTCCTTCAAGAGTCACGTGAACAGCTCTGCAATTTCTGGGCTGTTGAAAATGAAGGAGTTTGGAGAAGAGCCGTTTTTTTTTTCTTTTTTTTTGTTTTTTTTTCTGCTGCTGATGAGTTGTAGTCTGGCTTGAGGGAACGAATCTGTTTCTTTGTGTGTGAGAGTTTTGTTTTTTGTTTTATCAGGTCCTAGTAGTATGGCAGAGACTGTGTTAAAGCTGACTTGGACAAAGGGCCAACGCTCTCTGGGAGAGACTGGAAGAGGTGTACTGCGGTGGGAGGGAAGGGTCAGGTGGCCACCTGGCAGAGTTTGGCTGGTGGTGCGGTGCAGGGCTACCCAGGAAACAAGTCATAAAGTCACACCCTGTCCTTTGATTCCAGACCAAAAACAAACTCTAAACTCCTGCTTCCCTCTTACTCTGTGTATCTTGTTAATGCTGTGGATGTTTCTTCTGAGTAATGTTTTTAAATTGCCTGAAAATAGATAGCAAATTTAATTCTGATTTGGTTCCCTGAGAAGCTTAGGGAAGGTATAAAACATTAGATCTTTTTTTTTCTTGGGCTCCCAGGTATATAAATTGCATTTCCACATCCTCTGCGACCTTTGGAGTAGCTACTGGAGAATGTTCTCTATCTCTAAACTTAAGGATTGTTGCTTTTGGAGCAAGTGGGTGCACTTGCCATCCTCTTTGAGGATGTGCTGTGTTGCTAGCGAAGGCACAGATAAGGTGCTCATTGTTTCCATAGCTGACAAGGTCAAGCATTGTCACTGCAGTAGGGTGCTCTTTGTGCAAGCTATTAGTTTATAAATACCATGGAGAATATGTCCTAGTGCTTCACTGTGAAGAGAGGGAGCAGCCACAGGAAGTGGGACATTGAGGAGAATGTGAGGGGAGAGTCAGTTTTGTAGAGTCTTTACTACCTCAGCTCCCCAGATTGTTGCTGCTTTCTTGTAAGAAATGAGTGAGGAGGTGATACTTCCATCTGTAACTGGTTCATGTTAGACTCAGGCTTAGGGACCAGGCTGGATTAAGAATAGAGTTTTGGCCTGGATTTGAGCAAACTGCTATCACTAGATCTTCTCGTGTAGTAGTATCAGTATGGGTTGTTACTAACATTGGACAAGCAAGGTGTGAATCTGAACTTCCTCTCTGTCTGAGTTTGAACTGGAGGTATCTGGGATAGTCAGGTGCAGATTTTCATCCTTGTAATGCTGCATGTGAAACTACATGTTCTGTGAGACATGGGTGTCACAGTGCTTCAGTCAATCCTTATGGCTTTAGGACATCATCGTCATGGGTCTGTAGTGATCACTGATGTGTGTTTTCCTGCAGGGTACAGTGGCTGTGCATTTTCTCTGAGGGAAAATGCTTCCAGTTATTTTTAGCTCCTGCTTCAAGGAAGCTTTGTGTTCTACATAGAAATTAAATGTTCTTTCATTTTCTGAACCATTTCAAGGCTAGCAGAGTTCTCTCCTCACACTCGAAGAGAATTCACGTTGTGCTCCTTGAAATTACAGAAGACCGGTGGTAGGTGAGACTGCACAAGGCCTTTGTGAAAGGTCTGTGTGGAACAGGTAATATGGAGAGGCTCAGTTGCAGTGATTTCATCCCAGTTGCAGTGCTGCTGTAATTATAGTTGTAGTCTGTAATTAAGGTAATATAGAGCTCATGTTCCATTTTTCATTAGAAATGTATGATTACATTTAAAGTCTCTGGTGACATAGTCCAATATAGCCACTGACTTCGTCAACAGAGACAAAAATGCCAGTGTAATCCTGAAAACCTTTACACTTGGTTTGCTCAATCTGACGTCATTAGTCTATTAGAATTGAAGGTCAGCATATTGTCACATTTCTATATGGAACCTTTGGCACTGGGTCTTCGTATTTCCCTTCCTGAACAGCATACTGTTGAGAAGTTAAGGGCTCAGTGGCATGAAGAAATTGTTCAGTGATTGAGGGAGATACTTTGTGTATCTGGCTATCTCTAGAGCTGATCCCTCAATACTGTGTGTAAGGTGGGTACTCTCAGAATTCCTTTCTGCTTTTCCTCTTCTTTCACTAGTGAGATCTGAACTAGCATCCCTTGTCTGAGCACCCATGAAAATTGTTTATAAGTGGTATTCTAAAACTGATCAAGTTTGGATGGCTCATACTCAGATGGTCAGGTCTAAATTAGTTTATTCATTATTAATATTTTTCAGGCATTTAAAATAATTTAGTAGGTACTTCAGATGATTAAAGAGGGTATTTTCCCTCTTCCTAATCCCCCTTTTAAGTTTCTTGAAAAAGGAGAAGTGAAGAGGTACTTTAATGGCAGTACTGAGGTTCCTCCAGGAGGATTATTTTTCCTCTGCAGTACATCAGAAGAAATTTTTAGAGGAAAGCATCAAAATCTGATTTCAAATTATATGATTTGAAGCCTAGAATCATTTGTGCCACATAAATCTTGAGAACTCATGGTTGTAACTCTTGTTATTCTAATTAGCTTGAATTCCAATCCAAACAGCAAGTCCTGCTTTGAGTATCTTTTGTGAAATGAAAAATCATCCATTAAAATTCTCCAGTAATGATAAAACATTTGTCAAACCTAAGCTATCCATGGCTAGTGATTGCAATTGCTGTCTCCAGAAGTTTATCCTCTAAAATATTATTTCTCTGTTTTCTGGACCTCTGACATAGTGAAAATTCCCAGCCTCTTTGCTGGCACGTGTGTACCTGTGTATTCTTGCCTCTATTCTGCATTTTTATTTGAGGTAATATTTAGCAACAGTTGCTTGCTGTGTTTTTCTGTTGTCCAGGATAAATGTAGGAATGTTGCTGCACCTTGGCATGCATTGTACCATTTTCTCTGCCATGTATTTCATAGATGGCAATAGGGAAAGTGTGGGGCTGGTGCTTAGAGTGAGGGGCTCTGAATCCCTCTGTTCTTCAGTCATATTGGGTGAACTCCTTCATTCCTGTGCCTCTCAGTCCATGAACAAAATGTGGTGTGGCAGGCAGCCGTCACAGGCCGAGACAGGTAGCTGTGTAGAAGCATCCCTGTTGCGACCTGCACAGCCCTTCCCAGCCTGTCTGGGCAGTCTGATTTCCAGACATTCAATAAAGATTGTGAAGTAGAACTGGGAGATATAAGCATTTACAGTCCACCACTATGTGCTGTGTTGCTGATCAATCTTTTTCTTATGTTTCTACCCTCTACTCCCAGATAAAATGGGAATCATGAATGGTACAGCAGGAATTTATGAGGGTTAGTCACTCGTGTCTTGAATGTGTACAAATTTTGAGAGGATTTTTATATCTAGATGCAAATCCCACCTCCCTGTACATATTTTGAGAAGAATCTGTCTGTATCGAAGTCACGTACTTTGAGAGCTTCTTCTAAGTACTGTTCAAAGTTTATTGCAGCAGTGGTGGGAGGACAGAAGTCACCAGTGAGGCGACTTGCATAGTGGGAAGGGCAAAGCTTTTACACTTCTTCAAATGAGCAGAGCCTTTGCTTTGATCGGTGCTGCTGATGTTTGGTGAAATCTAAAGCAGGTTGTGGAAGTGTTTGTCATGAAAGATAGATTTATAATAACTGTTGCAATCAATACATTTCCTTTTTAAGTAGGAACAATATAAAGAGTTTAATTCAGTACAGAACAAATCTCAGTTTCGTTGCACAGACAGTATAAAACTAGTCTGCTCTCCTCGACATTTGCCTTAAACTGTTTATGTTACCTAAAATGTCATTCCAGATGAGAGTTTGGCTTAGGACTGCAGTGAAAGGCATTTTATTCCATGTATGGACCTGGCCTCTCGGAGCTATTTTAGTGGGTAGCTAGGAAATGTTTTTCAGTGAGCATAATTTCATTTGTGTTTATGTGCATTGGCCAGTCTGATGAGGGAACTACATTGTTTTGCAGTTCTGCTCTGCTCTGTTTCAGAGAAGAGACAGGAATTTTCAGTTGCATGCTGGAGCTCTGTTTTTTTTTAAGCACTTAATTTAAAAACACATCTCGAAATCACCATGTTTTCAGTTCAGGAATGAAACTGTTATGTGTCTAGAAGAGACTTTGTTTAAATAAATATATAAATCATAGCTCATAGACCCTGTTGGTGTTAATCTGTTAATTGACATTGACTTTAACAGAACCAGGCTGTTTTTAAACCATCACTTGTACTGGTTCCGGCATACATAATCTCATTCATTTCTCTTGCTAGCACACCATGATAGTTGGGTGAAGAATGTCTGCTGGATCAACAGTGGAATTGAAAGTCTTGTTTTAAGCTGCTGTGTCTCTACTGTGGCTTTTCTGTGGAAGGACAGTGTGAGGATATGGTATAGATATGTGCTGCTCCAGCAGTAGCAGCAGAGTGTTTGCTCACAGGACAGCTTTCCATAGGTTGAATCCGCCAGGAGTGGTAAGAGAAGGCAATTTGGTTGACTGTAGTTTTAATTTGATATCGCACCATGCCAGAGGAATCATTCTGAGTCCTTTTGTGTTTGAGGCACTGCTTGGTCCTTTTTCAGAATGCTCACTGATTATAACCGCTATGATGCGATCTTCTACCTTGGAGGAGATGTTATTAAAATGGTGTACATGTACAATATTATTTATAATTATGCCATTCTGATATAGCAGCCTAGTTTTCTCCGTATATATTCTAGTAAGTCCTTCATTCCTCCTCCAGGAGATATATCTCTGGAATTAAAGGCCAAGTTGCATGTTGCACATCTGACAAGATATGCTGCCATTGCATTGAGACTACCAACTACTGTCATCCATTGTTACAGTCTTTATACTTTAAGTGGCCTGGAGTCAGATTTTCAGTGGTATTTATTTGCTTAAGAGTCATTAGACTCTAAATGGGATTTCAGAATCGCCTAAGTAAATTAGACTCCTAATTCACAATGTAGATCTGATTAGAAGGCTTCATGTATCTGTAGGTGCTAAATACCTTTGGATAGCTGCCTGCTAGATGCTAGGAACTAACCTAAAGGCATTATAGTGTTTCCTAAAGGTCATTAAACAAGTCAGAACACAGTAGTTTGTGATGGATTTTGAAATTAGTAGTATTTAGATCACGGGAGAAGAGATGAAAGGCTCAGGATTTTATTATTAATCTCTGTCTTCCAGAGTGCTGTGAGTCACTAGCTTGAGTGAACACATACAGTAGGGCTGGGCAAAAGTGGACATGGGGCTGATAGGATGCACATGTAGCCTGTGCCCATTTAGCATCAGCTGGTCTACGATCTGGAGCCATGTCATGCTTCTTCCTATAGAGATGAATAAAGTCCTTGAACAGCTGTTAGCAACTGTTGGAGAAATCCATGGACTTCATTATCTCCTTAGAATATTGCATTTCCTTGGAATGCTTTCATTCAACTTCAAGTTCTTGCAAATGTAAGTTTGTCTTTCAGGTTCACATTCAGTAGACTGTTGGGAGTTTCTGTTTGTTTCTTGAATATGTTTTAAGTTTATCCATTAAACCTGGTACTTATCCTGATCTTTATCCTGGTGGAGAAATACGAAAACATTCAAAAAAATGTAAGAGATTGTTGGATTAGCGCCATAAATCCTGACAGGTCTTCAAAAATTCAGTCATGTAACCATCTGATTTTTCAATATTTGGGCTTAATGTGATCACTATCAAATTCATATGTCTCAGGACATTGTTACTAACAGGCAGTTGCAACCCTTGGAAATTATTTCATTGTCAAATGCACTTTAAATTCACTGGATACTAAAGAATACAGCTATCACTGTCATTAAAAGGGATAAGAGTAGAAAAGCTGATGAAATGGTTACTCACAGCACTGTCATTTTAAAGCAACTCTCGATAGTAAAGGATGGCTCTACAGAGCCCAGAGCTAAACCAAATACAGAGCTTCATCTATTAGCTGCTTTCTCTGAGCTGTTGAACAAAATACTTTTTACCTGAAGCAGCAGGGGTTCACAATTTCAAGTGTTGTGTTCCAGCTTTGGTGCCTATATTCTAATGTTCTGAGGACGTTCTTCTGTTTGGTAAAAGGGCAATAACCAGTAGCAAAATACCAACAAGAAGTTGTTAGTGTAACTACTGTCATGTTGAAAGAAATATACCATGCCTTAAAGTGTCAGACTCAAACTCCTATTCCAACTATTTTGTTTCAGAAAATAACTTTGAAAAGTCAAGACAGATTCCCTTCTTTCTTTGACTGGTTCTTTCACAGATGCTGAAAGGTATGAAATTGTTAACAACAGTTGTGCTCCCAAATACCTTGGGCCTCTCTGAATATCTGGAGTAGAAAAAGTCAACAACATTCTTCCGAGAATGTACATTATGGAGAGAACAAAAACACCTGTTTTTGAACAGAGCCTTGCAAAAGACTAAATAGGGTTGGGAAAATACTGAGACTGTAATAAGTTGTTAAGTGAAAGTCCATTAATATGGCTCTAAAGTTTTCCACTGCTGGTTATTGAAGGAGTCTGCCTCTTTTTTTTTTTTGTTTATTTTGTTAGTTACCATAGACAGTTTTTGTTTGTGCTTGCTTGAATACCAACTTCAGGTTGTTAATGAATATTTAATTTCCATTAATGCAGAGATATATAGGAAAATATATTCTTCAAGAAAACCCTTAGACCCCTCCTCGTCCTAGAAATAGGGTTCTGAATATTGAAGTCCACTCTTGGAAAGTTTGTTAGTTTATTCTGGTTTAAGTTACCTTTAAAATGGCTTGATGTGAAAGCTCCACTTTCTTGTGGCCATTATGGGGCAAAGTGCTGCTAGATTACTGAGCATGCTAAAAGAGGAAGGATCAAAATAGTAAAAAAGGTTGTAATGTTTGATTCTTAGAATGGAATTCTTAAAGGCTGTATGTGATACGTGTTTGTATGATGTTTTTAATTCATAATTGTTTCTTATAGATAATATAAACAACGAAAAACTAATTCCAGCTTTCATTACTGTGTAGAGACACATGAAAGTAGGAAAAGAACCAAATATTAAAGACTTAGAAGTAAAGTTTATGCAGGATCTGGAGCAAGCGCAGGTGGATAAAGGGTAAAAAACTCAAAGTGTCAGAAAAGTGGATGTGCATCTCTTCTGTGTGCAGCAACAGATTGTGCTGTGGTTCAATCAGTCTGGCTAAATAGGTTGCCTGTGGATGCTGATGGTGAGTTAGTCCAAAATCTCCACAAACAGGGCATTGAGTACTCAGACAAACAGTGTTTTGATAAATTACATTGTAGCTTGAGAACAGAGTAACTCCTGTGTTTCTCTGTTAGGTGAGGTGATCTGACCATTTGATAACAAGCCTCGCCTCCCCTAAATATTATGTTTATTTGTTTGACAGGCACTGTGCTTTCCTACTGAGAACTTGAATGGTTCCTTGGCAGCAGTAATTCATCTACAATAATCCACGTTGAACAGTTGTGGTTTTTTTTGTTTTTGTAATTAAACATGAGATATTTAAACAATTTTTGGGGGAATCAGAGTGAAAAGTCATTTATATTTAAAACACTTTAAACAAAATTGCTTTTCATGAAAGTTCCTTTGTAACACTCTTTTCAGTGCTTTTTGTAGCTTAATTCCCAGAGAGATGAGCTCACAAACAAGAGATGTGGACTGAAAGATAAGAGTTACAAAGCTTTGATCAGAAACCTCAGTATGTGCTGTGGGAAATCTTTGTATCGTGGAAAAAAACAGCTTTTTAAAACAAAATAAAACCACCAAATAAAATAAACCAAAACCTTGCCCTATTGTTGTAAAGATTTGTGGATATTATTGTGTTTTTGTGTAGTGCCCAGAACAAGATCCAGACTTAGGAAATGGTATTTAACTTTATTTTTGTTGTCTTGGATCTTTTCTCACTAGAGACCAAGTCAAAGGAAAATGGCCTAATTTTGTCACTAGCTTACGAGAGTTCCTCAGGACCTGTTTTTCCCAGGTCATCTGCTCTTTGACTAGAAAGAGCAAAGCAATAAGCTGTCTTTTGGTGCAGTCTGGACGTCAACAAAGGGTGGTAGGGATGAAAAGATACTATACTTCCTGCTTCTAAATGGCTGTATTCGATGGATTCGGTACCTCATAGTCAGGAACTGAACTGAAACTGAAGTTGTCTTTGAACTACTGTTCTAAACAAAGTTAAAAACTTGTTTTCATCACTGATCTCCTCTTTGCTTATTAGCCATTTCACTAGGGCTCTTTAAGTTATATGAATTTTATATAGCGTGGACAAAGATTGCGAGGGCAAACCTGGATCTCCCAGTAGAACTGTTCTTGCAACTTCCTGGGTCTGATTCCATGAATCTAAAGAGGTAGGCAAGTTTAATAAACTAAACAGTCCTGTCATCCTGTTTCCTTGTAAAGAGCTCTGCCTAAATGCATTATAGGTCCCCATTGTTAATTCAGCTCTTAACCAGAGTTAACATTGCCAGAATTTCTTCTTTGTGGGACGTCAGGAACTGGGTCTAATGAACTAGGCAGAACATCATTATCCATTCCAGTTTTGATCAGGAGTATTCCGTGTATAGCTTTGTATGACATTCAGGCAGTTACCAACTTTTGGTACATAGGCTAGAAGTTTTAGCATGTGGCCAACTGACTCTGTATCAATTGGACAGGGGACAACTTTTTATCTTTTGTATTACAGTATTACCAGTAGGGTACAGTCAGAACCACAGCCTGCATTTCTCAGGCTCTGTACAAAATAAATCTCAAGGTAAATCTCATTCCTGCCTCCAAAATGTTACAATTCAGTCAGTCTTTGTAGGGCAAATGTATTTTGTCTGTGACCAAAGGAAAATACCTTTGCCCTCAACTTAGCTGAAGAATAAAATAATGAAGTGTAAGCTTGAGAAAAACTGGGAAGCAATTTTCCCTTGGCCTAAAACAATATGGTGTAATTCTTCTTTATGACATTGTTGAGTGATTTCTCAAGCACTTAAACTGTAGCAGTAACTTCTACTGAACTTCACTTTATCCAGTTTTGGCTCAAATATCTTCCATTTGTTTTATTCTCACTTAATTTGACATCTACATCCTGAATCTAAGACTAACTATGTGTTAACTATCAACAGTGCCACTCTGAAAGTAAAATGTTCTATCAACTCAACAGTATTAACTCAGCAATGGAAACTGAAAATATTGTAGGACTTAAAAAAAAACAAAAAACAAACATGTAATTTGGGTAGGCTTTGTCTTCTCCTGTAATGTTGGCTTAATTTGCAGTATCTTTTGAACATATGTGTTACTGTGTGTGCACAGGCACAATGCAGATGAAATTGTGGGTTGAACTATGGCTGTGCTGTTAGAATCAATTTTACATGATTTTTTTTAATGTCTCATTATGGAAAGAGCATTTTAATTTCAGCCATGCAACAGATCTGTCTGTCTTGTGCATACCACAAAATATACATAGTGAAGCAAAATGAATTCAGGCATTGTGGCTTTGAGAACTTTTTCTGAGTAAGTATAACACTCTAGATTCTTGGTGCAGCAGTACACGCTCGAATAAATACTGTTAGGAGCTTACTCAAGGGAGATTATTTCTTTATAAATTAAATTATCTCAACAAATCACATTAACTTTGGCGTGTTTTATGGTAAATCACCAAACCCCTACAATAGTACAAATAAAAGGGAAAAATATTTTGTCGGAGTGGCAGAACTGTAATGTCCTAAGGAGCTAGGAAAAGCATATAAATGTTGCATTAGGTTGTGTTTCATGGTACTGTTACGGAGCTTCTTCATTGTCACTAGAATTTGGTTGTATCTGTTTGGTAAAGTACTGAATATGTCTCCACAGGGAATATCTTGTCCTTCTAACATTGAAAAAGGTTTTTGTTTTTGTTTTTTTTTGAATGACATAGCTGAGTCAGTTGTGGTTTAAATCCTATGAAAGGGTTGAAGCCTTTTTATTTGAGATATTGAACAGTAAATACCTCCTTTATTCAGATGGTCCCAAAGCAAAACATAGGAAATTCTAGCTGGGGTGGACTCCTGCCAAGCAAGACATACACAATCAGCTTAAGCAAAACAAAAACTCAGATTACCTAAGTTATACCCAAATATTATTCACTAGAATGAGCATTCTTAGCCAGTGCATGAAACCAGGAAATGTTCTGATCATCAGAGCTCTTCATGTTAAACCGATAGATAATGTCGATGCACATTAAAGAACATTACAGTTTTGCTCCAGTGACTGCAACAGTTTGGAAAAATTCCAGTGCAGTATGTTTAGAAAGTTAACAATTCCTTGAAACTGAAATGTGTTGCAGAGACAGCTCAGTTTTGTCAGAATGTTGACAGGATCCTAACTGCCACAGGCATTTCCTGTCTGGGTGCCAGCCTGGTTTGTTGGTTGTCCATTTTCTGGATTACCTTGTCCCAGTGTCACTGCCTTGAGGTGATGCTCACTGAACCCTCTCTGAGCTCCAGATGCCCAGGGCAAGTACTCTGCCCCAGTTAACAAGCAGCGGCCAGAGGCTTGGTACTCATTCATTTAGAGATGGAAACTTGATCCGCAGTTAGAAATTGCCTTTCTTTGCACTGTTCTAGAGCATGCATTGTGCTGACAAGTAGGAGGACAACTTAGATTGTTCTGTTGATTTAGACTTAAGCTGCTGTCATCTTGCAGAATCAAATATTGTATTCCTTTAAGGCAGAACATTAATGCTACCCTTGAAGTTTGGACTGCAGTGTAGAAGGTACTAAGGGGTTAAATGATTTATCCAAATTGTTTTGAAATTTTCCTTCAAAGAAATCCGGGCTCAGCTCTTCAGCCTACACCACTAGGCTGTCCCTTATGAAATAAAACCAGTACGATCTTTAGTACTGAAGCCTTTCCACTGTCTTCCTGCCAGCAGTCTTGGTGTTTGATGGTCCCTTTAGCTGTGATGGAATTGATCATGTTGCAGGGTGGAACCTTCCTCCTTCCTGTTGAATGCCAGCTGCAGGTGTCTGTGTGGGTGTGATGATGAAGTTCTGAGTGATGGATTTGAACTGTAACTAAATTAGAAGATCTGTTCCTGCGTGCTTCAGCTATAAAAATAGGGACCTAGTTATGTTCTTTAGTTCAAGCACGAAATGCTTGAAAGAGACATGTGGGTGCACTTAAGGAAGACTTTCACTCTCTGAGCTTTTAAACTAAAAGCTGGTAGACTTAGACTACATTTTCTTTATAGTTCTCTTTCTTACTTAGCTGTAACACAGCTTGAAAAAAAAAACAACAACAACACAGAAGTTGCTCACCTTATCTCCAGTAGCATTTCTCTTCCTTCACCTGCACTCTTGCTCACAGCAGTGATAGCTCCTGATATTTTAATTGCCTCCTGGTGGCCTCACCCTGTCAGCACGGCTGGGTTATTAGTTGGTAGTCCCAGCTGGTGGCCATGGGCTGCTAGGGCTAACAGGAATGTAGGCACAGCTGGTCTGGGTCACATCCCTGTATAATTTAGTTTGTGAAAATTTCCGATGGCCTCCAGTGTGTGGTGAAAAGGATATGCAGTTAAAAGGTATCTTTCATTATCACAGACTAATTAGGGCTGTCCTAACTTCCTGAGGGAATACATAGTAATATCCAGTAGCTACAGAAGGTTGAAATGGAGCAGGAATTACTAAGCTGAAGAGGGAAAAAATGTGCTTGCTTCTGCTCTTCTGTCCTTCAGCTCTTTTATATACCTTAATGAAATGTAAACTGCGTGAAAAACAGAGCTGGGAAAAATGAGAAAACATTCGCCATCCATTAGGGCCTGAATACTCAGCACCTAATGGAGGGTAGAAATGTTTTCTTGCTCACTGTGGAAGTGCGGTTGCACAGCAGCCTTGCTCTTTAAAATTTGGATAACTGTTTTTCCCTTCTTCTCCTTAATTTTTGTTTTGTTTCTCACTTGCATTGTGGAGGCTGGTGCTATTTTCCCTGCATCTCCTGACTGACAACAGGCTGTGTGTTTGGGAGCTCCTAATCGGAAGTGATGACAAGCCCTTGAATGTAGCGCCGTTGCCCTTGTCCCCATGAAATATTTTATCCCCTCTGATATTGTTGGACATGCAACTGTAATAAAGGCCAGTTTCTGCCACTGGGTATGTGTAGAAGCAGATCCCTGTTATTGTTGTGCAGAAACACCTCACAGTGACATCTGTGGCTGCACTGAACATGATTTCCTCCATTTCATGGGAATAAGATGATGCTTGTGCATTATTAGAAGAGCCTAACAAGGTTCCTGGGGAGAGGTTGTGAAGTGCAGCGTATAACAGTACTTATGTAATTAATTCCTTGGGATTTCAATGAAAAATACTGCTACTTTGCAACCATAATTTTCATTTTCTGGCAGCCTCAAGGTGACAACGAGACTGTAAATTGCATGTTGTTTCTGATAGGAATGGTGGATGATGTTGCTATCCCTAGGTAATGAATAACTGGAATCTAATTGTTGGTTGCAATGATGACTGAAGAGTACACGTACAATTCCCTCTCATTTGATCTGCAGAAATACATCTCCAGGAATGTTATCTATCCATACTGGGGGAGTTGTAGCCCTCCTGAATCCCCTGTTCCTTTGCATGGGACACCATTTGTCCTTTCCACAATAGATTGTGCTGAATTTAGTACCTACAGCCTTAGTTTAGCATTATTGTTGAACAAACAAATGCGCTTTCTTTTTTTAAAAAATCCCCATTACAAACCCAAGCCCGTGAGAAGTACAAGTTCATCTGATACCCAGAGACTTGCAAAACCTATCTCCATTCTGTAGCTTGTCTCTGGTGTGGGTCCCACAGCCCTCTCCAGAGGCCTGAACAGTTTCCTACTGTGCTGTTCTCACCACAGTAGGATTTGTATATGGGGAGGCTAACACAAGCTATAGCCTGAAAGTAAAATGGTATGTCCCTAAAGTATGCAGGAGTATGGTCTTGTCCTGTGATTATAGGCCTGATTTTGCTTGAGTTAGTTGCAGCTGTCTTACTGAAGCCACAGAACAGCTTGGACCCTTTTGGTTCCAAGAGAATTTCTGGGAGAGTTTCTCAAGTCACTGACTTACTCTCTCTTGATCTATTGTCTTCTCCCACAGAACAGAAATGTTCTTGTGGCTTCTTAATCCTTTGGATGTGATTATTTACCACCAGTGCTCATTCAAATAAACTTTCTGAGCTGAAAGTCACAGTGCTGTGAATATATGATTTTCTGCATTATCCTGGGATATAATTCATACAGTTTTCTTAAAAGTGACAAATAGTTGACTCTGCCTGAAGATGGACAGCAAAATATGTCAGTTCTTGACATTGGTACATTTCCATTGTGTGCTGATGAGTCAAATCTGCAAGTTTAAGTTCTGGATTGCATGGCCTGTACAGTGCGTTTGTGGTGAGTTTGTACTGAGGCTTCTTTTACCTGAAACAGTTCGAAGAGTTAAGAGTAGTTACAGTGCCTCATGTAGCAAAGATATGGCATCTCATGCTTAATGGCAGTAGTGTAAATCTGGAGTAATACTACTTAGAGTGGAGATGTTGGATCTAGTTTAATGAAGATCAGAAGTTCCTACAGGATGTGTAACTGAGAGAAACTCAGGTACCTAATGGCTTGAAATTTCAGTGTTTACAAATAAAAGCAGAAGGAAGAAAAGTAAAACTTCGCGTAGGCATTATGGTGTTACACTGTAAAGTGTAATGCCATTGGCTTGAGAAGATACTTTCACTGTACCAGATGAGGATCTGGTACAGTGGATCTCTTTTGAACCTATATATACTCCAATTAATTCTGTTAATATCATAATAAGTTATCTTAATTACTTCTAAAAATGTTCTCTTCATTTTCCAGATGGTGCCCTGGATATGATGGGAACTTGCCCACTCAATTTTGCCTTCCATGGGATGATAACAATCTGTTTATGAGAGGTTTTAAATCCTCTCTTCTTATATTCGTGTTCTGCTTTGGCCTTGTTTATTCACAACTGAATGCTTCTGATTATTTTATCTGTCATGTGCACAGTCTCTAATGCTTTACATAGCAGAACTGGAATAAACTGGCTGTGCTATAAGTTGATCAGCCTATACTTAAGACAATGATAATTTAGCTATCTTATTTCCTTAGCAATATTTTAAAGATTAATTGTAGAGAAGCCAAGAAGTCTTCTCTGTGATTCTCACTTGGCTTCCCTTCTAAGCTAAGAAAAAGCTGGAATACATCAGAAATTAAATATTTTTCTTCACGTTGTATGGAGTTAATATTTTGGTAGCTTGGTGCAAAAGTCACAGCAACGACAATGACTTGCTTTGTGTGCTGAAATCTGGATGAGCAGGGGTAGAGCCATTCTCAGATATGCAAGGCTGAGTTTGCTGAGCCTATTTCTCAGTCTTTGATTGGACTGCAGTAAGCAGTCTGATGCTTAATACCAGTGGCAGATATGAATATGTCTCCCTTGAGGGTTGGAGATGTGGCTGTTATTCAGTAAACCCCAGTGAGACACAAATGATTCAGTGTAGAGTAGATTTCTAAGGAGCTGAACAGCAGCTCCCTTAATATAAGGAAGGAGGCTGGTGGAGGCCGTGTGAGAGTGCTTCTGCTTTTTGAGTTAGCTGCAGCAGAGGAACAAAAAAGGCTTTTTAAGCACATAGGGGTGGTGTTTTGTTTTTGAATACTTAAAAGTAGTTGAGTACTTCAAAGTAGAAATATAATCTTAAAAATCTTTGTCATTGGAATTTTATTTTTTTTTTAACTGTTTTGGTTGTCATATTAACAATTCTATAGGAAATAATTTGTTGCCTGATTTTTTATTAAAACTCAAGGGGGATGGTCTCAATGCCAAAACATAGAAGTGAAACAAAACAACGCAGTAAGCTTTATTGTCTGTGCCAAAAGGACTTCGTGTGGTTTCTCTTCCCTTCATCCAGAAAAACTGCTCTAGGCACTGCTGTCTCATGGGTTGTGATTTACTAATCCCACCATAGGTGAGAAAGTTGAGAATGGTTTCTGCTCTCTTCTCTCTGAAAAAATGCTAGCTGCTTAGAACCTGAAAGCTGTGCATTTAAACCATAGGCGAAGAAGACAACTGGTAGAAATCCATGATGCTCAGGATGGCCCATCTGCAGCCTGGACAGCTTCTCAGAAAAGGTCCCCTACTCACCACTCAGGAGAGCAGACCTTTGCTGGGCCTTGTTTCTTAACAAGAGCTCTTGGATGAGTACATAGGGCTCATACATAGAGCCTTTGAGCAAGGCCCAGATTTGCCAGCTACAGCAGTGCTTTGTGTGCTTCAGGTTCCAGCATGGAAGTCCTCTAACTGGCATCCGAGAAGATGTCAGCAAATCAATCTTGTTCTTAAATGAATGGGTTTTGCCATCTGTGCTATTGTGAAACTTCATGTATCTTCTCTACGTCTTTGGTTGTGTATATGTTTTTAGTTACATTCTAGGGGTTATTTCATTACTTGGCCCTTTATACATCATTACAAAGAGAAGATTAGATTCTACTGCTCTGTTTGGATGTTGTTTTTCATTCACTTTGCTCCCACTGAGGCAGCTGGTTGTACTACTCAAATGGTTGGCTGCCACTGTACTGAGGAATGCGCAACTTTCTCTTTTACCTTCAGGTGAAATGATTTTCTTACTGTATTGCTCCTGGTACTTGGTTGACAGAGCCCATGTTTGGAACTGGTGCAGTGTTAACAGTAAACAATTTGTAGCAGTTTTGATCCCAGTGATTGCTCTTTTTCACATGTTAAACTAATTCTTGGTTAACTTTGATTACATGTAGTCTTTCTACAAGATGATTCACTTGTTTGTATTATGATTGTTTCAGTCACGAGTCAAGGTGCTCTACTTCCAGGATTTCCACAAATGCAAAACAAACATTACTCTTAAAAAAGACTGTAGACCTGCTTTGATCTGTCCTGCTTTTCATGTGAACTATGAAATTACTATGAAATACAGTTCAATTGGTTTTCAGAATGGATTTTTCTTCTATTATCATGGAGTTGGAGAATGCATAAAGTCCATCTCCTGTGCCACTTAGTTATTCAGTGTTGCAGCCAGAGATAGAGAGGCCATATGCAATGTACTGTCCCCAGGTGACACAAAAGATTTCATTTGGCTGGGGACTGCCTCGAGCTGTCACAGGTGGTGTTCTTTCATTTACAATAGCACTCTTTAAAATATAAATGACTGCATTTATAACATCAGCTCCTTCTCTTTCTTTGGAATACCCCAGCTAAAGTTACATCACACATAACAAATGGTCTCATTCCCTTGAGAATTAGTTTAATTACTGATATAGATGGGTAAAGGATATATAGTGTCTGAGATATTAATTTAACCATGCTTTAATTAAGAGGTCAAGTGTAAAGGCTACAGAACATCTCCCACTTAAGAAGTACTGAACAGAATGGTGAAAGGATAGAAGGCTCTGACAGGGTGAGTGTTTTACTTTCTGCAGGAGTATTGGCTTTCCTTCTGCATTTCATTACAACAAAGTTTGCATCTGGAAAATACATGCCATCTTTTATTCGCTCATCATGTTTTCTAACATTAAAAGCCTTTTAAATACAGAGTCATCTAAACACAAAAGCAATGTGTATCTTGGCTTTTGGAAGAGATGGCCACTTCTAGGCACCAGTGATTTCCATTAGAATTGTATGCACTGTGTCCTCTCGACCAGTGGGCTTGAAGAATGGGGCTGTGACTGCCCTATTTCCCTGGGCTCCTGCAGTGGGGCACAAGGGAGGATGCAAATGAATGTTCACCAGAGGGAACCAGGTACTGTCATCTCTGAACATCCAGTTGTTTCTTCCTTATGGCTTACCATGAGTCCTTTCGTCATTTAATTTGAAAGCCCTGTTTCTTACTAACTCAAAAATCAAGGAAATGGATTTGGAAAGCATTCAGGAAGAAAGGTGTAAAAAATGGATAGGCAGAAGGAAGGAGTGCCTCATAACAAGATTACAGAAAACTAGACAGTAAGAATCTTGGGGGGGG
>VXAB01002878.1:85758-150206 GCA_013399175.1 Odontophorus gujanensis
GGGGGGGGGGGCAGGACATTGTCAAATGAGCTTTTTTTGCTTTACCCTGAAAGCTGGAGCAGCCTTAAAGAGGTGGCTGTGGACAGGAACAGGTGCTCACTGGTGGACATTTGAAGGGTTTGTCAAAATAAGTTGTTACACGTTCAGAAAGACTAAGCGACCCAGTGAGGCAGTACTATCACTCTCCAAATATCAGTGACAATTTTTATTTACATTTTTTTAATCATTTACTGTCTGTGTGAATTGCTTACTTATTAAGATGTTCTTCTGATGCAATATACAGAAAGTTTCTTTTGGGAAACTCTTTTCTTCTTTCATGTATTTTCTGCATATGTTTTCTGTTTTCCGTGATTAATGGTCATTTCCCTTTTTGCTTTTAAGGGAGAGTAACAGTTCAGCTATGCCACTGCCTTCCTCCTTTCCCTGGAGGAAAACTGGTGGAGTACTGGAAAAACACAGAGTTAAATATTAATGTGAACTCCTAAATGTTCTCACTGCAAAAAGTCAGGAACACTTCCAAGCACTGAAAGCAGACTTTCCTTTCCTGTAGTTAAATTTTGCTGCTTAACTTCCAAAACTACAGCTTGCTTGGTCATTGTTTTAACATGGTTAAACATTGAAAATCACACTGATTTTGCTTCCCAGGGAAGAATCTCATGCAGAGACTTAATGCTGACACATATAATAAGTTTCTTTCTAAGTAAGGGGTTGATTTTTTTCCCCATTGGGCCTAGAAGTACAAGTTCCATTGCTTGCTCTTTTAGTCAGAGGGTGTTAATAAACACTGTGATTTGGTATCGATGCTATAGTAACTCCCTAAGGTATAATCTGAACAGGGTTCCTATTGTGTTATAAACACATATAGCTATCCTTTTTCTTATTAGCTGAGGACTTCTGACAGATCTCGGAAATACCAGCCTCTTAACAGAACTCTTCCTTGTCTAGCCTAAATCTACATGCTTTTTCTTTTTTTATCTTCCCTTTTTCTCCTTTTTTTTTTTTTCTAAACTGGCAACAGCAAGATTTTATATTAGATAATCATTTTGGACTTGGGTTGGAATATTTCGTTAGCAGAGTTTCTAACTATTAATGGCAAAGTCTGCTGTGAGAGCACATGGACTAGACAGAATCCGTTGTGCTTTCAGCAAGGCTTTTTATTTGTTTTTAATCTAATTCAGGAAATGCAGTTCTGTAAAGCCGGTAATTATTTCCCTCAGTAATTCATATTTTACTGAAAAATCAGTCCCTCGCATGAGAAGCCAGGGGAGTACCATATGTTGCCCATTGTGTGCTTCTCTTTGTCTCTCCCAACTCTTCAGTGTAGTAAGCAAAATGATTTTAACTTGACAAAACAGTGGGTGCTCCCTCGGACAAGGGTTGTAATCCTGCTCTACGTTAACTGGTGAATCAGGAGCATTAGAGCCCATGCCCTGAACTGGAAGGGCTGGATTGGTTAATTTAACACTTCTGGGATGGTGCTGTTGAACCTTCTGTCTCTATGTGGAAAAACTATGCCTGGCGATATGGAATTAATCCATCAGAAAGAAAATGATGGGTTTTGTTTTAATTCTGACTACTTGCAGAGCAGCATTATGAAGTGAGAGAGCTCCTGCCATTTGTATGAGGCACGTGCTTCTGCCAATGAGCCGCCAGTGAGATAAGTCAATAAAACAAGCCATGCAAGGCAGGGATTGTTTAGAGGTGGTGGCGACCTATTAGGCTATCTCGCCCTCCTGCATACCAGCAAGGAGTTCTTTCATTTGGATTTGCCTTTAAGGACAGAAGAGCAGCTGAGAAAAGCACAGGATAACATTGCTGTGTGATGGGGTGGAAGCTCTGCTGTACTTCAGTTCCTAGGTTTACATCTGCCTTTGCACACTACAAGCAGCAATAGCTAACCAATTTTTCTTTCCAGGCTGTTTGTTGTAAATTAACAACAGACTAAACAGAAGCTGTTCTGATGGCACAGATGTACAGTTTAGCTCTATAATGTTTTTGTTTGTTTGTTTGTTTTCTCATCAAAGGAGAACAAGAAAAGACAAATATCAGTGAGTATGTCTTTGTGTGTGCATGCGTGTGTTTGACAGACATCTGTCCATGTCATACCGGTTGTGAGAAAACAATGGCTACTCTGCTTGACCACAGGGAGGAAATGTTACAGAGCCAACACACTGCAAAGAGAACAAAGGCCTTGCTGCATCGTGGCTGTGTGCAGTAGGCTGTTAGAACGGAGCAAGCAACCATTTTCTATTACAGTAGTGTCTCGCATTTGTGCAAGGCTGCAGTGCAGAGCAATTCAGCTCACTGGGAGCTTCTGCGTGCAGTTCTGGCACTGACAGAGGAGGTCTCTGTGGTCAAAAAGGCAGATGAGCACGTTGGTGCTGGTGTTTTAAGAAGCTTCATCTGGTGACTGGACAGAGAATTGCAAGCACATTTGTTTCATTGCATTAATTTCTTGCATTATTCCCCTTTTGTCTGTTATTGTTTCTTTACCCATATTTGTTTTTGAATAGGAAAAGAATTCTGCGGTGAACTATGTGCATGTCCTACTTCTTTTCAGACCTGACATGTTTATATATACAAAGAGTTATGGATGAACTAAAGAGGACCAAAGAAGCTCAGAAATTCTTTCGAAAAGCTTGTCAAATTTTTAATTAATGGGCATGTAGCAGAGGGAGTAAAATCTGTTGCTTAATACCATAATAGGCAGTGCAGTGCCTGTGCCTCTCTCTGCCATCCTTAACAGACGGATTTATTTTTGGTAATGAGACATTTATCTCTTTTGTGACTATTAAAAGCCAATTCCAGTGTTGAAAAAATCAGTTGGAAATAACATGAAGAAATTCAGTGGTGAAATGTGCTTGTGTTTTCTGTATGCTTCTCAGAGTTCTGTCAAATCTTTTTTCACTTTAGCTTAGTTTATTTTGATTTATTTTTGCCTTGCTGCATTTTGCATAACTTATTATCTTGATAGCACCAAATAATGATGTGAATGTTTAGATTACGTAAAGGGCCTTAATGGAATTACTTGCAGACCAATAATTAATACACTATCAGTGTAAATAAGTGGTTTTGAACTTTTTTTCCTGTATGTGGACCCTAAATTTGCTTTATTAGATCGTGGTCCCTTCTGTACCTGACTTAACCCTACTGGCAGCAGGCTTTCTCTTATTCATTGACATCTTTACACACACACAAAAATACAAAACAAAACAAAAAACGCTGATAAATATCAGTGGTAAGTGGCAGCCTGGATCAACTCTGCTGGTGCAATGGAGAAAGAGTCCACAGAGAAGTAATTGCAGGAGAGAGTACCTGTTTGTTTAAGAAATAAATAAATGCGAGTTGTGCATACATTTATCACCCTGATTTGAGGCAATTTAGCTGGGAAGGTGTTCTCATACTTGCAGACTGGGTCATTAATTTCATTCTTAAGCAGACAGCTTTTCATAATCTGTCCATAGAGGTGCCCACGTGTACTCTAGATGAACTCAATGGATTTTTGTAGGAATTTGTGTGAAATCTTGTGGGATTTATTAGATGTCCCTCAATAGATTTTCAAACTTCTGTCACATTTTGCAGGTAGGATGTAATTTTACCAGTGAGATCTGTAGTGCTTGACAACTGATGAAAAACCAACAGCTTTCTTTTAGGTTTATAATAAGCATTTATTAAACAAGTTCAGTGTGTTCAGTGCCTCTGCACCTCCATTTTGTGTGCTGTAGTGAATGAGAAATGGCCAGGATAGCAGAAAGGCTGAGTGATGCAAAGTGACCAGGATGTTTATTTTCAGAAAGCGAGTGCTCGAACTTTGAAAACCCTTTAAAGTATTTGTGATTCACACCAGACTTTCTTTCAGTCTTGGCTGCTAGGCATCTCATAGAGGAGACTTGAAACTAAATGGATTGATGCACAGAATGCTTTGACTTTTTTAACTGATAAAGTGATAATTATAAGGAAGTACTACAACCCGTCAAGTAACAGACACATAGATAACAAACATTAAAAGGTTCCTATTCCAGATGAGTTATTTCTTCCATCTCCATGGGTGAAACATCTTTTCCGTTGCATCCTACATAGAAGGGATTCTCTTCTATACAGTACAAATCCTACAATTGTCCTTATCTACCCATTTCCTTCCACTCTTCTGTTCTTGCATGAAAGTTATTCTCCTCATTTGGCTACTTCTGCAGCCTCTATTTCTGTGTACTATAAACAGTGCTACCCTTTCTTCCCAGTATTCTCCTACACATGCTTTTGAAGAGCTCTGGTTGCTAGGATTACAGTACTAGAGGTGGGGGGAAGTGTCCCTTCGTCATCAGCTTCCTTTTGTGATCTTCTGGTCCTTTTTGCATCACTAAAGTCATTTTTTCCAAAGGCATGTTTGTTGTAAGACCTTTCGACAGGCAGCAGTACTGTTGCTGCTGCTGTGATCCTCAATGCTCTTCCTGGCTTTTTGTTTGAGATGCATGGAAAGTCAGTGACTAAGCTGGAGAAAATGACTTGATTTCATTCCGTGCTGTGAGTTGAGCCTTCAATATCTTGCCTGGGAACTATTCTCTTTTGTGATTAAAGGGGACAGGCACTCTGAAATGACAGAGGCTGTGACTATTTTCTCTTCCATCTCTTACCTCCCTGCTCCCTCACGCTCAAGTTTTATTGATGCTGGGTCTGTAATGCATCATGTACAGTGCAGAGCTGAGCACATTTCTACTTCACAAGAAGGTGCGTGAAAAACGGCAGCATTCATATTACTGTTAAGTGGCACAGCAACTGTCCTTTGATGTGCCAGACTAATTTTTGCAAGAATTGACATGATGTTAGACTCTTGTGGGTGGAAGGATGGAAGTACATGTTCTTTGCTTGCTAGTATGGGTTTCTGTACAATATGGGCACTGTTTGTTTGTTTGTTTTCAATACAGGGCATGTTTGAGCTACGGAGTTCAGTTCCAGAAAGTTGTAGTATTTATTCCAGGGATCTCATCTTAGCCTTTCCCTGAAAGGGATAAAAAAATCCAGTTATTTCAGAATCTGTCTAAAACCTTAAGTTTGAAATGCTTTCATGGTGCTCAAAACAGTCCAGGATAGTTCCAGGCTTCCTGGAGGCCGCTGGACCTGTTTTACAAGACAGGAGCTCCTACTGGAAGAACCTGAGCACCCATGGCTCTTAAAGGTTTGCCAGAGTTGCTCAGGAGTGGTCACTTAAATATTTATGCAACAATTGAATGATTCCTCTTGTTGAAAGGGTATGACATGCAGTTATAATGAAGATTGAAGTTTTGAACAGCCTGGCACTCATCTCTGCATCCTGACTTGTTCCTATTTTATATGCTTAACAGTGTTGGCAGAATGGAGATTGATCATAATGTGAGTAAAAAGCTCAAAACTTGCGCTCAGAAGTAGTTAGGCACTGGAAAGGTTACTTTGAGAGGAGGCAATAAAATAGAATAGTTATAAATAAGATAAGCTGGTGTGTAAGATGAAGAAAAGTTCTCCCAGATTATTCATTGTACCTCCAGCAACTTCTAGTTTCACATGTTTATTTTTGATACCCAAGATGTGTACATTTACTACTAATACCCGAAGGTCCAAATATTTCCACACTTATAAGTAATTTAGAAGATTTACTCATCTGTCTGAAGCACTATTTTAGAGTACAAGATGTTCTGTATTTTATTTATTTAAAATATAATAATTCAGATATTTGATTTCCACCTTTCATAATCTCTCTGAAATCTGTGTGGCTCTCACATAAGCAAATCAGACTGTTGCACTTGCCAGAAGGGAAATGCATGCATATTTGCCCTCACCAGAATATTTTGCAGGGAATGGGCAACATCCTGGGTACAATTTCTTCAAGCTGTAAATCAGCAGTTTAAAGCAGAATTTAATGTTGCTGTTATTGCCCTTCTAGCTGCTAGGAATGTAGTTGCAATGTGTGCCTGATTCTTAAGGATATCTGTAGGAAGCATGTGTTAGTGATTTAGCTTATTTGGGCTTTCAAAGATTTTCTACAGCAAGCCAATGGAAAACTCTGAATCAATGTCAGATAAGAGTGGTTCATGCAGAGTTACTTATCTAATGGCAACCGTAACTGTTACTGCTCTTCAGAATAATGTGTGCTCCAGTATACTTTGGCATTTTGCTGTCTTGAGGCACATGGAAATTTCATCATTTTCCTTGAGTAATGTTCTTGGAATCAGGGTATACATATCTCACTTCACTTTCTCTGTTTTCAGGCTCTGCATTTTAGCCAAAAATATCCAGGAGTTTTTATTGAAAAGAGGTCTGACATTTTCTTGTTAGATTGTTTCTATTCCCAGAGACATTTATTTGTGAAATGTGTCTGGGGATAGGGCACATTTGAGTCAACAAGCTGTTGTGCAGGTAAACAATCCAAGTCTGACATGTTACAAGTAACCCACACTCAGTATTTCCTCTGATAGATTAACATAGAAAAAAAGTGTAGTATCTCTATGTTTTCCTTAATAGTACTGCCATTAGAGTATGAGTAATTCAAACTATGACATGAATGGGCTTGGTTGGTCCCATGACTAAAAGAAGGGCGTTGGGTAGGGGATTTGATCCAGAGTAAATTCAAGATAGAATAAAGGGATCCAAGTGTGCTTTTTTCATTTATTAAGGGTTTTTCTTTAGTGATATTAGCTTTCCACAGCACTCAAATAGGGTAGATTAGCATTACTTTTCTCTCCATGGATAGTAAGTGAGAAATTAATAGCTGAATGCTACTGAAAGACAAAAACAGCCAAGCTGTTTTGTAGGCAAAAATATGTCTGTTGGTGGAAGAGGCTTAAGAGTATCAGTGGTATTACATGATGTCTTATAGGTATATCTAACACTGTTATGGCACGGTTACGTGTTGCACTATCCAATGTGGTGAACCTGATTTCTCAAATCATGAGAAGGATAAGCTTCAGAAACTGCCAAGATGGAAAAAGGAGTGAGGTGTATATAAATCAGTCCTTGCTTCTGGGTTAATATAAGTGGTGAGGTGGATTGATTCCTAATGGGGAAGAAGGGGTAGGAAAGTTCACGGGGATTTCACTTATTACCCAAAACAGCATTGTGGGAAGGGGAAAACTCGTCACTGACTGGCAAGAACATATGAACAACTGTGCAAATCCTGGAACTGAGAAAGGAGCAGCTGGGCAGGAGAGTGGTGGCACACCATTTGTCTGATTTAGCTATTGCAGTTTCCGTGGAGATAAATAAAAGGTATTACTTTTGGAGTGACCTACAAAGTACCCCTGCTGTGGGAGAAAAGCTGGTGTCTTTTCTCAATCCTACTGGGCTACCGTTTGCATTTTCAAAGCAAAGAAAGAAGCAGGGAGGAGCTTTTCAGTTTCAAGAAGTACCTGCTTCTTTATTTTTAACTGACTGCTTTTCACTGGGAGTATGCAGAAGTGATAAATATTCCCCTATGATCCAAACACAAAATCCTCCCCACCCTGAGGCTCTGTGGTAGGTGGCAGCTCAGAGCTTAGGCCCTGCTCTTATCATCCACACCGTACTTGGAGAGCAGCAATTGAAATCTGCTGGTTGCTTGTATTTCTGATCATTTGTCTGCAACCTTGGTGGTTGCAGCGGATCTAGAACTTCCCTTTTGCTATCACCTGCTCTTGAAAATGTGTAGAGAAATGGCTGATGTGGGTGGGGAGTAACCGGCAGGTGGGTTCCCACTAATGAGGTTAGAAAAACCTAGACTTAAGCTTGAGCAGAAATCTTGAAGACAAACCTTCTACAGGACTGAGAGCTCACTGCCATAATCTGGATAGCTTTTGCAGATCTGCCTTTCTGGGCAGCTTTTCTCCAAGTGGGTTCTTAGGGAGATCTTCAGGAAGAGACGGGCAAAGGGAGGAGGATGTGCTTCCCTGAGAGACTGCAGGATGGCAAAGCAGCACTATAATTTTCTCTCTCAGGAGAGAGCTTGCTCTGTGGCACACCCACTGTGTCCCAACACATACATATCCACAAACCGTGTCCTCTGCCAGTAGAAAAACACCTGACCAAATAGAAATGTCATAGCTGCAAAGCAGACATCTCTGTTCATGAGAAATTTTGTTTCCCTGTATTAAGTGCAACATAGTGTTAGAAAATCAATTAGGCTGTGATTTGTGCCATGAGCTGGGATAATTCAACTATTTACCAACTTTTATGATATTTTTAGGATGCTTCGAACTGCTGAAAGATTTCAGAGAAGGTCAATAGAAGTTATCCTGTATTGGCTGTATTTTTGGCACTATTTTAACTTGCTATGGAATCCAGTACCTTCTTGTTACCTTGCAAGCCTGTCTGATATATTAGATCAAAACATATTTCTCTCTCCAAATGCTAACAGCACCACATTCAGTACTCTGGATATCAGCAGCTAACGTGGGTGTTGCAGGAAGTTTGGCACTGTTTCTCTTTACAAAATAATAAACACACATGATGTTGCTTTGGGTTTTATATAGATGTGGAGGCTCCTTACTCATAAAAGCTGATTCACAGACAAATGGTGAGTTTTAGCTTTTAAAAAATAAGTATTGGAGTAGGTAGGCTAGAAATAATTGTTAGAATTTCTCACAGAGCCCAAACTGGTGTTTTGTTCTATTTTTAGGTAAGAGACCATTTTAGAGTTCATTTTTCTAACGTATGCATTAGATTATTATATTCTATAACACTTGCTGTTTTTCTCTTTTTCCAGGAGGAGGCCAGAGCATACCTGTGGACCTGTGGCTTCTCTTTCTGCAAGCTCTGACAAAGGTACATGCACTGTTACATTCCTTAGTATTCATCTCAAATGCAGTATGGAAACTGTCAAAAATGTGGCTTGCAAAGCTATTGGTAGAAGAAAAATACTTGCTTGATATTTAATGCAATATTTTATAGACTGGGCAAAAGTCATTCCCACAAAGTTGTGCTGAATTAAAACTAAGCTTGAAAATTCATGTTAATGTGTACAGCAATGACCGTGCTGCTTGTACCATCTACTGTGAGTGGGGTTCAAGACTGGGCTTCATGGTAATGGCAAAACACTTGGTTTCAGAGGCTCCAGTACAAGAACAAAGTTAATTAATAGCAGGTAAACACTGACTTCAAAATCATGGCCAGTGGCTGTTGGTTAATATGAATACTCAACATCATACTCTAATTCAGTTTCCCCTCCTGGGCAAATACATGACATAGAAGTATTGTGTCCTTCACTGAGTTTGAGAGTCTCCCTAGATCTCAGTAAGTAAGGAGGTCTTATTTTCTAATCAAAGACTGAATCAGTGTTGTACCTCTCCAGCAGCTTGGTACCTGAATCAATTTTACCAGGAGAATTGCCTCAGATGGAGAAAGTGCCTTCAGCAGATGTGTATGATTTTTACCCAAAGATAGGATAGCAAAGTAAATAAGAACCTGATGTTCAGAGTTTCAAAGCTGTCCCTGCTGTCTAGTTTACTGTATAACTTGGAAGAATTGAAATAGCTTTTGTGGCGATAATTGTTAGCATATGATTTCAGCATTAAAAATAAAGAATAGCTTTTTTTTTCTATAAATGTTACTGTAAAAACCCATAATATACCTTTATATTTTCACAGTTTCTTGAACTAATGCAAATAACTATGGAGCCTGATGATTAGTTTCTATATGATTTTATAGGATGCTGCAACATCCCTGGGTGAAATTGTGTTTTGTAAGAGACTCTAGAGTCTTTTGTAAGAGACTCCTCTTGTTGACTTTGCCAGCGTGGCAGTGTCTGACTGGTAGCAGAGAAAGCAAAATATGATGGGGAGCTGTGATTTTTTTTGTTGTTTTTTTTCCATTTTGTATTTGTTCTCCTTTTGAATAAAGAGCAGGAATTGGTTCCTTTGAGCCATCAAACTGCATAAGCTTTTACTACTCCATTTTGTGGTGTCTTCTGTACTTTCTAGCTCCCCACTAGTTGTAGTTTCTAGTTTGTAGTTGGAGCTGAGGGTGCCCCATTTCCTCACTGATTCATGGATATGGAAGATGTTCATTCTCTTTTTCAACATCCCAAGAACTGTGAACATTTTGTAGTTCTACGTTTGGAATGCCAGATATTCCCTGACCCTGTGTGAACTCGCAAATGCTTTTCTCCCTCTATAGATCCTTCTTTTCAGTGTAAGAGAAAGAACTGAGAATGATTCAGATCTAATTTACACAAAGTTTTCGTAAGTAATTCTCAGCCACCCATGGGTTTTCCTGGAGAAGCAATATACAATAGGCTTTTGTCTCCAAATGGATTTATTTATTATTTTAGAATCTAAATGCCTAGCTTGACCCTGATCTTAAAGGGCTTTTTTGTTCTGAGGCTCAGCAGTTCATCCTTGAAACCTTTTGAAGATGGGACTTTTCTGTGAATACACAAGGTATCATAAATCTGTTCAGTACTAGAACTAATGCAAATTATTCTAGTTATATCTGAGTTAGAGCCTGTTACATTTTTAAAGGAACTGGAGACAAAACACAACAGTCATGAAAGAAGTTGTTATAGTTCCTACGGAAAGATATTTTTTGAATTAGGTATGGCTTACTTTCCAAAAGCAATGAGGTGGAGAGCCATATTCTCAGCAACAGGTTTGCAGTTCTTTCAGACTCTGAGCTCTAATTTATCTGTTAAAGATTAGTTGTTAACTATTCACTGTGGTTGTTGCTTGGGTACTTGAAACCATGTCCTTTAGAGGCAAAATAAAATAACTAACAGATCCCTATCTTCTGTACTTCAAAATTTTTTATGCATGAAGGCCATGCATAAAAAAGTACCATTTAGCTGGTGATAATACAGTTATTTTAATTTGAAAATAATGCTGCTCAAATAAAGAGAGCTTCACTGAGAAGTTTACTTAAGTGTTTTTTTTTTCTTTTTAATACAGTATAGGAGACTGGGGTTTCAACTTTGTTTGAAGATCCTCCCTGTTTTAATTTGATTGTGGGAGCTGTGATATTTGATGAGCTGAAAAGTTAATGAAAATTATATGTTTACGGAGATGTGTTAATCTTCCTGTGTAGAGATGTGTTTCTGATACCAGCTAGTATACTTAGAGAGCTGCAGCCAACTCACACCCTGTTGAATGCTTGCAACTGAATGGGACTTCCTGTTAAAAATTCAGCTTTCAGTCATACGGTGGAGAATTTTCCCAAGTGTTTCTGTTCTGATCTGTTCAAAAGTGTTTGTCCCTAGCTCATCTTCACTAGGTAGCCTTGCCTCTCCAGCTTTCTTTGCAGCTGTAATGCTTCTGACTGTATATATGGTGGACACCTTTCTTCTTGAAGAGATACTGTCACTGAATTTCAAGCTCTGAATATTGTGATGGTTACAGATAAATACACTTAGACTATTACTGAAACCTTGTCATGCACAATCCTCGAAATGAGAGAATGAGGGGTTTTTAGTTCATCTATTTTTACTGCCATGCTGGTATGTCTGAGTTACCTGCAATATGTTTTGTCCAGTCTACTTTTAAATGGCTGAAGTGGTGGAGTTTTTTTTGTGCCGCTGAAAAAGCTTTATGAAGTTCATGAGAATTGACTGTAATAGGAGTCATTCCTAATAGCTGGAGATGGTTTTTGCTTAATTTTTGACTGATTTCTCATGGATAGAGCTCCTTTTCTAATGCATACTGACAACTATCAAAATCTTAATTCATCACTTATTCAAATCCCTTTCAAGGATAAAATATCAATAGTGTTATTAGTGAAACCTTATCAAAATCTATAGAAAAGGGATTCTGACTGTAGTATATAGTGTTGAGGTAAATGGCTGGGCAGGATCCTCCCTTCCTTCCCTGTTCTAGAGCCCCCTCAGATACTCAACAGAATAGATTCTTAATGTATTCCTGGATTTCACATCAACAGTGCAGAAATTGTTGAGATTGAAGGAGAAGACTTCTCATCATCAACTTCACCATTAGGAACAACCTGATAAGGAGATACAGTGGATAAAACAAAACTCAAAGATTTCTATTTCTACTGGTTGCAGTTTGTAAGTGTTAACATGAGGCTAGATTGTATAAAGACCTGAGACTCATGTTGTCGCAGTGCATTTTCTCCATTAGCATCACCATATTTTATTCACTGGTCCTGAGGCTGAGACGTTGCACATTCCCTTTTGCTTGAGCATTCATTGTTGTGTGGCATCAGTAATGAAATGTCTGGCTCCTGTCTGATTACTGAAATAAAAATCTGCTACTGGAATTTCTTTTTCAGATTTAATTCTAACACAGGTTATGATACACTCAAAATCAAAAATAAATAATGACAAGAGTGGAGTGAGGAATGAACAGGACCATTCTTGTCTCTTCAGCCAACACAGAAGTGAAAACAAAGATTTGAAATGCTTGCCTACAGTTATGTTAATATGGGGTTCGAGAGATAGGTGACATAAAGGAGGTAATACTCAGTGGTATAGCTGAGCTCCTGAACTCTGATTAAAAAATGGGAAGAGTAGATTTGACTCTTTCCAATGCTATGATGGATGTTTGTTAGACCACTTTAACTATTGGATTATTTAACTTTGAGACTGCAGTGTCACCAGGTAGTTGCTGTTTGCTTTTTTTTTTTTTTTTAAATTCCAGAAGCTACTGACAGTCAGCAAGGATTGTAGCCAAGCAGTCTCACTGAGTTGAAGTGCACAGCTTGTTCCAGCAAATGCATTATTAGGTATTAAACATTTATACAGCACTATGAAGTCAGACAAAGATTTACAAACATAAATAAGGCCTGTTCTTTGCACTGCAGAGCTTCCAGTCTAAATCATGCCTAGATGATGACATATAGAACAGCTGCTTGTAGGAGGAAGGGTGAGAACTGTTCTATGGAAAAGTGATTTCTGAGAAGATGGTGACTGGATTTGCAGATCTAGGAACTAACAAATCAAAAGGCTCAAACTGAAGTGAAAACAGGAATCAAAGCTATATAGCTAGTTCAGGAGCTAATAAGGAGCAGGAAATAAGTTGTTAGTTATGAGATAAATTTAATATGAAATGGATTTGAGAATGCTCTCTTTTTGCCACTTTTTGAATGTTCAAACAGTGATGCCTTCAGCGTTTCAAGCATCTTGCAGATTTTGAGGATGACACAGTTTGGATGGCTTTCTACCAACTTTCTCTGCACGATACCAGAATGGAGTAAAATCTGTGGGAATTTCTGTCTTGAAAAGCAATTAATAAAATTTCTTTGATCTTCCCTCGTCAAGATAAAACTTCAGTACCTATTGATCTTCTGATCTTTGCACTTTTTCCATGCTTCTGAACAACAGTTCTACCTGGGAAGCTCCTTCTATTCTGCTGTTGACTGGAAACTTCCAGTACTAGCTTTATTCTCTTTGGATTCATTCTGTCTATTTCTCTTTCAGTTTTTGTTGTTGTTATTGTTTGCTTTGTTTTTGTGGGCTTTTTTCTCCCCTTAGAGCAATATTGAGGAATTTGAAAAACAAAGGTTTGCACTGATGCTTGTATCTGTTGTCTGGAGTCTGCCCTATAAGGGAGCTACAGAAAACACTGCATGATGATAGTGAACAGTATGGGAAGAGATTATTATCTGGAACTGGCTCTAAGCAGAGTTGTCTAGGGCACAAGGTCCTCTCTGTTCTGCAAAACGAAGTTGACTACACTGTGGCACTGCTGGGAAGAAGAATATATAAAAGAGAGGCACAGTAGGTGTGGCGAAAGCAGTGACACCTTCTATGAGCCTCTGTTGCTGTTTTTGCCCCTTGCTGTCTGCTGACAGCATCAGGATCAGAGGCGCTCCTTGGCAACTTCGTTACAGCCAGATCCACCATTCAGATGTATTTAATTTTGCCCACACTGCCAGGAAGCTTTTAGCCTGTTAAAACCAGATAGTGCCAGGTCTTTGTGGTCTGTACAAGTCATTTCATGGCAGTGCTATGAAATTATTAAGGTTTCTGCCGGTGTTGTTTGTGTTACTTTGTGGCTTTGTCTGAGACCCGGGCATGATGCATGTGCAGGGAGAAGCCAGTTGCCACTGTGAGGTGAGTGCACTACAAATATACAAAGTTGCTATAAGTAGCATTAGCGTAGATTCTTTTGCCTGCTCTCAAAATGGCAGAGTATAAAGTAACTCAGTGAAGTGAACTCATGGAGAGAGACTGGATAAGCTTGAAAGTGAGACTGCAGTCCTTTTCTGTGGGGCTTTTCCGTGCCCACGCACCCGTTGTGTCCTAGCAGCAATCTACACGTGGCATTTGGAAAGCAAACTTTTTCTTTGCCCCAGCGCTGCGCTTAACTATCCAAGACCATTACCCTTTTTTCTGCTTTCCCTCACCCCCACAGTCATTTTTAATACAGAGCTATCAGAGGAGTCACTAAACCTTTGGCTGAGTGCAGCAGTTTTAATCAGAGCACTTGCGGAATGTGAGAAGTCACACACTGGAAAGCTGCCGGCACAGGGGCAGTGAATTTGGGAGCAAACTGTCAGGAAAGGGCCATCCTGTCACCAGTTCTTGTACTCCAGCATGTTACCAGCATGGCAAGTTTGCTGGTCATGCTGTCCTTCCTGTCTGCCCTGCTCTGCCAGCTCCAGGATGTTTGTATGCAGGTGACAAAGGCCATGGTTGGGGAGAAACAGACAATATCACTGGGTAACTCTTAAGAATGAAGTCAACAAGGACACTGTGGGCTGTTCCCAGGTAAGCCTCCAACCATAGAGCTTTGACCATTTAATCAAAACTGGTGTGACTTTAGTTTTAGTTTTAGGTTTCTGAGTGCTTGGGTTCTTGCTGATCTATTGGCAGCTGCTAGAAATCATAGTCTCACCTACTTGTGGCAGGACTCACTGGCAAGCCTACAGGGTGCAGTTGTATGCTCCTTTTGTAGGCTGATGATAATTCCAGCATTTGGCCTAAAGTGAGAAGTCCTCCTCAGAAAAAGAGAACGTTCCATGGGAGGGGATTGCATCTATCCCTCTCCCAAACAAACCTTTGTGAGAGCAGCAGAAGTTAGAATAACCTAAAACTGAGATTACAGTGTCAGTCCAGCTGGACTTTTAGATTTGATACAGCGGCTTTTAGATTTGATACAGGTAGCATAAGATGGTGAAACTTGAGTGGTGGCTTGAGGAGTTGTTCAACTAACTGTGGAAACAAGCAGCAGAGCAAAGGTAATTTGTATAAAGGTCTGGGGCCCCTGCAGGCCCTGGTGCCAAGGACAGCCAGCCAGAGAAAGAGAAATATCACAAAGAAGGTGAATGGGGCATTTGAGGTATCTATAAAGTGAGGATTTATATCTCCAAATCACAGCTTAGTAGCAGCTATGAAACAGTGTAGTGAGGTAGAAGTGAAAGGGGCAATAAATGCAGATAGTAAGTAATCCTGCTTACCAAAATATTGCTAAGAAATAAAATTTCACCCCTGGAAAGAAAACCAAAACTTCCAGAACTGAAGCTGGCGATCTGAAAATGAAATGGGAAGCAAAGGCTGAGCCAAGGTTATACTTTTTTCCTCTTCCCCACGTATTATCACAGGGAAAAAGACAGTCTGTTTCTTTCTTCCTGCCTGTTCCAAAACCACAAAGGCTAGATTGATAGAGCTTATGCTATTTCAAGTTTGGATCTACAAGCTAAAGGAGATAAATTGCTTCTTGCATGGGAACATGTAAGAGGTGGGGAGAAAATAAAGAATGAAGCACATGGGAAACATCTGCTTCAAGGAGGCATTTTAGGAGTAAGCGTCAGCAAGAGAGCAGGAGAAGCAGATGTGCTGCTTGCAGAGCCAGAGCTGCAGTGAGGGAGAGGAAGCAGAGCTAGCCATAAGGCTTCAACCAAACCTGGAAAACAGAGTATAGACCCAAATTGCAGTTTAGAGTGGAGGTACCTCTCTAATTGAGATTGGTGGTGAAAAATGTAGAGTTTCTTTGGGTACTGCACTGCCATTAACATAGAGCTAGCTCAGGGAAAGGAAAAGGCACACTGCATACATGCTGAAAGTGAGGTAGGTGGTTAACTTACAGAATAATGTATGAGAAATGATGCTTCCTTCATGAAGAGAATCATACCATTCTGTCGTCAGGAGGGAACTGAGCTATCTGGAGAGCATCAAAACATCTGAAAAGGGACAATATTAGAGTAGGGCTTCCAGACTTTGCTTCTTGCTGTGCCACAGGTTCCTTGGGTGACCTCTACTTTGGAGTAGATTCACATACTTGGTTCCAAGTTCTCAGAAATGCCAGGAGTATTACTCCAGGCATACAGACAATCATACTTGTTCCCAAATATTTGTTTTACCTGACTTGTTCTCTTGGCTTCTGCCTTGTTTCACCAAAATGTGAAAGATTTTGATTTAAGTTCTTCTATGGAGTGTATTTTCATAACTGGTGTAAACTGATCCAACTCATGGCTAGCACCGGTGAGGTAAGTTGGGAACTGATCCAGCTGAATACTTATCCAGTAAATACAAAATGATGCATTGTGGATGCAGGGAAGCTGCTTTGTTTCTTCTCAAGCAGTAGAGAAGTCCAGATGCAGCTTTCCCAGAATTGCTGATTAGTTTCTTATATGTGACTTTGAGGCTTCTGGTATTGATAAAGGCTTTTGGATTAAATAAAATGATGATCTGATCAACTGTAGCGTCTCCCAGGTCCGTTTTTTCTGAAAAGTAAAAAAAAAATTAAAAAATTCTATACATTGTTAAAATTTAAATGCTTTTATTTCTTTAATTTTTGGAAGATTTTTGATTTCCACATTGCTCTTGGGAGACTGATCCAAAGCCTATCAAAAGCAATAATAGGATTCATATTACTAATAGAATACTTTGGATCGGTAATGAAGTTACTGTGCCTGAGGATTGTGCTCTTTAAACTCCACGGCTCAGTCTTTATATGTCATAACATATAATAAATGGGAATAAAATTTATTCTATGTATTCATCCGAATTTATGGGAAGCCTTTGTATACTTCAAGACCACAGCTGCCTTAGAGTTGATCTAATCCCTGTTTTCATAAAAAAAAATCTTATGAACATACCTCGAAGTGCTCTACAATAACTTCACAAATGAATCCAGTACAGCTCTTTCTGTGGTTGTGCTACACTGCCATTCCCATAATGAGCCGCAAGAAATGCAGTTGTGTGATTGCTTCCGTATTAGTTGAAAAGAACTATCCACAGATAGGCAGTGTTGTTAATCCTTGGTTTTGGATGGGATTAATGTTTTTTTTCCAGTCTAGGTGGGCTGGAGAAAGAAATGCAAGAAATTTTTCCATGAACCACAGTAAAAGAAAATTTTGCTTCCTTTGTGAGAAGAGCCACTCCCAAAGCAGAATGCTTTCAGGGTGGGTGGAGAAGTTAGCTGGAAGGGAGAGGCTTTGTGATCCAAAGAACAGATTCAGACTGTGAAGTTCTGTTCTGCATCCCTGATGCTTGTTTGCAGTGCCTCAGCCCACCAGATTTCTGTGTTAAGCCTGATTCCATAAAGTGGGTGCATTTTTTGAATGGGTCCAGAGGCACTTGAGCCTTCTGTGCTCAGCATGAGTACTAAAATATCCCATTGGACTTCCACGTAAATCATGGTCAAGAAAAATACTGGGAGTGTACAACTTGTCTCTGTTAAGAACATACTTTTATTTTTTGAGAAGATTGCACTGATGAAAAATCCATCTTTTCCTCAAAAATCATTCTGTCCATTCCTCTTCCCTTGCCTAAGTACCTTTGCTCTCATTTTCTTTCAATTTCTTAGCTCTGTCCAATGGAAAGGGAGCAAGAAGTCAACTGAACTGGTAGAAACTCACTGACATCCCAGACCTGATTTATTACTTAAAAATAAAAATTAGAAAAAAATGAGACTAGAAAACTCAGATGAACTGCACAGAAAATCTTACTGGGGTGCAGTTCCTGTAGTCACTTCTATTAAGCTGCTTCAGATCATAATGCAGGTGTAACTCTTTTCAACCCAGGGGTGGACTTGCTGGGGCACAGTGGTGAAGGAGGCTCAGGATCAAAGATCAGACCTGAAGGTTGTTCATTAGGGCCTATGCAAGAGGAAGGGGAACATTTGTTCTTGCTACATCATCCCCTGCACTTTCTATGGAGGGAATGTTGTGTACTCTTTAGCATAGATGAAGTAAGAGAGGACAGAAATAGGAAGCAGAGCTAATGTACGTTCTTCACCATACCTTGTTCTGAAACACTCAGAGCAGAAGGCTATTTCAACATAGGTGTGAAGCCTGGCACAGGAAGCATGCACTCTCTCAGGCAGACCAAGGGATCTGTGATGTGGTCATTTCTGATGACCATGCTTCTTGCACAAACATGTATTCTTTGCCAGCCTAGGATTCAGAAACTAGCTTTCTCTTTGTGACTGTTTTGCACTTTAGAGGACCCGTCTGGCAAAGGTGGGAGCAGAACTTTCTGTTGATATGAAAAAAAAAATCTGACAAACATAACAACAGTATGAGATCTTAGCCTGGACTTTTTATGGGAGAAGTAACCTAAAATAGGCAGCATTTGAATTCTGTGGTGTGTACCGAAAGTAGTAAATATTTATCTGTCTTTTCCTTTCCTTTGAGATAAACACTAAGGACTTCTCTGTCAGTCAGACAATCTCTGTTTCTATACTAACTCAGCTCTTTAAGGGAGACAGACATTTCCTATTACAACCATATAGAAGCCTTGAAGTAAAATACTTTGCATGCTTTTGCAGACCTACAGGAAACATTAAACACACAAAGACAGACAAACAGCTGTTAAGTCCCAACTTAAAATTAAGCAGAGAAGGGAAGCAGAGTTTGTGGCTGCTTTTCTTAGAGACAATCTCTCAAGTCAGTTGGTTTATTTTGCATATAAGTATCTTGTTTCTGAATATTAATTAACACCAGCTGTTGAACCAGCAGAGCTAGTGGGCAGTTACGTCTTTTGCTACTCAGTGAATGCTTGACTACTGCAAGGCTGTTTTTAAGGTATGTCTCTCATTGTACAAATATTTGCTACTCACTGCTATGGTTGTTACTCAGTTGAAAAGTGAAAAATGCTAGCTGACGATGTATAAAAAAGAAATACATGTATTTAAAATAGCTTTGATATTAAATATCAGGTTTCACGTCCGGAATGCATTGAGCAGAAAATAGGAGAAATAGCTGCTGAAATCTGTTATGGAAAGACTATTGGTGAGAAACTTTGCACGTGAAATAGTCAGACTGGAGTCTCAGGGGAAGAGACATATCTCCAGCAGTGTGAAAAATGTGACACTTTGGGTGCTGCCTTTGAGGAAGTGCAAATTCACTTCAGGTCAGCACGGGTTATGTTCCAGTGTCTTCTTTGGTTGGTAGTCAGAATTTAAAAATAGCTTTGATGCTTGCATCTTAGTGTACATAGTTAATTCTCTGTCTGTAAAATGAACCTAACGACACTCACAATTACCTGCTAAGGAGTGTAGTGAAAACGGGGTAAATGAGAATATAAAGCTACAGGTATGGCTCAGAGATGCTCCTCCTAATCCAGTCTGCTATCTCTGGTGGGAGCCAGTGTCACAGCTTTAGGGAAGGGGTTAATGTAGAGGCCAAATGCAAATGATACTTCAACAAGGTATCTGCACCTTCTAGTAACTTGTGGTTAACATCTTCCCGAGGTATGAGTTTTTTGCATTTTGTTTTTGAGCTAGTTTATACAGCAGAGCTCCATGAGATCCTGTGGCAATGAGCTTTGCAATCCAGTTGCATATTCTGTGTAAAAATACTGGGTTTTGTTTGTTCTAATGCTTGAAGAAGCCTTAGAAGATTTCATTCAGTGGTTGTGTTACCAGAAGGAATGAGCTGCCGTTCCCAGATTAGTTTTGATGCCTATCAAGACTTAATAGAGCTCGTATTTCTCTTCTGTCAATGCCTTCTCACACTGAAGAATCCTGATTTTTTTCAGTCTCCTTGAAGAAACTTCCTCGGACTTTCACTGTGGTTGGCACCTACCTTCCTTCCCTATCTAGTTCTAACTTTGGGGTGCTAATATATATGAGAGATGCTGTCAGTTGTAAATGTTGCTACTGCCAGGCTAATACTTACTGTCTTCTTGGGACTTCTTTGTGAGTAGGCATTCTGGATGAACTGGGTATTACAATACAAGTAGATTTAAGACTTAGAAAGTGCATGTGAACTCTTGTCCTTGCAGGGAGGAGAAAGACAATCTTTTAGGGATTTATTTCCCTAAAATTTTCAGATGTACTGATTTTAAAAATGGATAAATGACTGTCCAGTATGTTACATTATTTTCTGAGCTGAGTTAGAGACAGAGTTGATTTGTTTTGTTTTCTAATTAATATTTGATTTATTTTTAAGAAAAACAGAGTTAGAATAAAATTTAGAAGAAAAATTTTCTTGCGAAGTTTCCAGAACTAAACTGTTTTACACCCAAGAAACTGCCAGGACATCCCCTTCCTTTCCATGGCAGCTGTTTCCACTCTGTATTTTAATGAGTGGGCTGAACTAAAGCCTTTGGGAAGGGCTTTCCCCTCCTCTCCCCCTCTCCTGGCATCCGTACGTAAAAGGCTGCACTACAATATCACGCTCTGTGCTTCTGTTGAATGAGTAAATGTGTATGGCTGGACAGCCCATAGGAAGGGCTACATCATGTTCTCAGCTGGTTAAGCTCCTTAATGCGAGGCTTTAAAAATGTTCCTGGATGTTCATCTGACGTGATTTTGGCTGCAAGAAGTGAGTATTTAAAACCTCAGAAGTTTTAAGTGCTTTCCAATCTCTTCTGTGTTTTCCTCTATAAATAACTTGTGAACTATCTGTTGTCTTTAGGGAGATTGTTGAATTATTTCACTTTACATTTCCTGTTAACTGTTTGCATCTCTTCTGAATGATTAAGGTTTTCCTGCCTAATGTTGCACGCTGAGATTCTTGGAGGAAAGTGGCTTAGATGATGTTGCGTATGATCTGTGGGGGAAAGTGCTCCTTTTTGCCACACAACTAAGTGGGACTTACTTATCTCTGCAGATGTTGTTCCCAGCGTACTTTCTGAGTCTCCTTTTTCTTTATTTCTCTCTGCCAGCGGAGTGACTTTTATGAAAAAAGAAAGCAAGCCTGATTGTGTAGTTTTATTCAGTGTCTAATCAGTCACTCTTATTTGTGCTGAGAACATCTGCTTTCGCAGCAATACAATAATTTCTCTGTTTTCCGTATGCTTTCTCATGCTGAGCAGAACTGGGAAAACGGTGAAAGCAGCAGTGCTTTTTTTTGCTGGTTTTCCTTCGGCCCTCAATTACATTCCCTAAACTCAGCAAATAGCAGAATTCCCTCTGGAACACTGGGAAGCTGCCCAAACTCGCTACAGTTGCATTTGGATGGACTATTCATATAGTGGGGATTTCTTTTTTCTCTCTCCTTTATATGGTCTGCTGAAATACTTTCTGTTGTAACTGCATTCCTGATTGATTCCATTCTCAGATAGGCATCTCTTGCCTGTTAAATTTCCCCAAATGAACACCCTGAAACTGCAAGTTCAAGTTGAAAAATTCTTAATATTGAGAGTAAAATGGGCTTAACTTTAGCCCTTCTTAATAATTGTTTATTTTGGTCTGAAATTATTGTCTTAATGTAACAGAAAATTGAAGCTGATGTGAAGAGTTAGAAATTTGGTTTGTGTTTGTTTCTACGTTTCTGTGTTGCAGCTGGAACCATTTAGAGCCAACCCCAAACTTGATGAATTGACTCAATAATTAGTAGCATAGTCTCATTTTAAATGGGACCTAATGCTAGATTTTTTTTTCTTGGTTCTGCTGACAAGTATGGGAGAATTCCTTTTGTTTTAAAAGTCTATGTGAGTGTAGAATCATGGAATTGCTCGGGTTGGAAAAGACCTTCAAGATCATCGAGTCCAACCTCAAGGTTGCATGTGATCACTAGGACTTTAGGGCAAGCATAGTGGTTGGTATTTGTGCTGGATTTGCAGTCCCATTTTCCAGTTTTATTCTGTTCCCATAATGATCTGCATCTGTCCTGGTAATATTCACCTCACTTGAGTTTTGCATGGCAGAAGCAGCCCCCTGCATCCCCGAAATAGGGTAAGCCTGTAGACTGGGTGTCCCCATGGCCCCAGGCAGCCTGTGCTGTGTGCAGCAGCTGCTCTTGGGTACCGACTTGTCCATAGGCATTGGTCTGAGAGAAGAAAACTGCAGCTAGTTTGACTTTTATTTGGATTCAGCTGAAGGCTGTGAGCACTTTTTGATTTAGGTAGATGTGGGTGATAGTTGAAGATGCACCCCTTCTCATGATGGGTATTGGTTTTAATGTTTCCATTAGGAGTATTTCATCTTCTTGTTTAGTAACTTGTGGTTATGTTAAAAGTTGGAGCTGTGTTATGTGACATTAGGAACAAACAGCTGCCTGCTGCTGCTCTGTGTCGTCCTGTTTGCCAGCACCTTTCTGAGCACACTCCTGCCCCTGCCTGAGGGTGGCTGCCAGGGCCTGAGCTCAGGAGGCTGAGCAGAGCCCAGCACATTGCCTCATGTTCCTGTTGGGTTTTCCGGGTGGTTTCCTTGAAATTAAAATCCAAAGTTTGCTATTCCAGATCTTTCTGAGGCAGGCAGGCCAACTGAGGCAAATGTTTAGAGGAATGGCTGGAACCCAGAGCGTGGTTGTTAACGTCTTTTAAGCCACCTTGTATAGAGCTTCAGTCTGTTCTGCAGGAGGGCTCCTCTTCTAAGGCTCCTTTCAGGTTTCTGAATGGTCTCCCATTTACAGAGCACACAATCTCTATTGCAACCAGTGTGATAGCTCAGTGTCCTGCAGAGCCATCATTCTTGGCCAACAAGAGAGGGAATGACTGCACCTGGGTGTGAGAGGGCCCAGCAGCCTGGGAAGCTCAACCTGCCTATGATGGAAATAGGTTTTGGCAGTGAGCTGGGGCCCACCAGCTGAATACATAACCCTGCTGCACACAGTGTGATCTCTGCTATGTTATTTGATCTATTTGCATTATGTTTCCTCCACTGTGCATGTAATAATGCTTTATTTGTTTATGTGGTTTGTATCAGCTCTGAACTAGTCTGATAAGGAGTGCAGTCCTACACACACCTAGCACATTAGGGCTGGGATTTGACTGAACCATTAGATAATACTGCAATAAAAATACTGAAATATGAAAACAGATTTTTGAGGTAACTGCATCTGCATTTATTCATATAGAAAGCATTTGTTGAACTGAATATCTGCTGAAAGCTTTATTGGGAAAGGGTCACATCTGTCACACATAGTGCATCTATTCGACTTCAGTTTATTCCAATTAATCCATAAAGTAAGATTTTTGGCTCCTATTTTTGGTATTAAGTTCTGGTAATATCTGAGTGGAGGCAAGCACAGATTTATACGTTGAATCTTCCCTACTAGGCAGACTGTAGTAATGTTTAGCACATTAGTATGTTTTAATGTAGCATTCTACATTATTTTTAAATTCCTCTGAAATTTGCTGGCTCCTTCTGTATGTGGTAGGATTCCCAGGGCCGAGACTGCATAACTAAAGAGTGTCCTGTTGTACAGGAAACCCCATACAGCCTTTAACGTGATTAGTTTCTGAGTTACAAAAACTGTGTTCTGATCTCTCCAGACTCTTAAAAGGCTTACTTAAGTTTTGCAGAGACTGGTCTCTGAAGCCTATTTCTTTTTGTTCACCTCTCATCATCTTGCCACATTCATGAAAAACTTTTTGCTAACCTGTTTTGCAGCTCACTCTCAGATATCTCTTCAGGGTTGTCATTCTCACTCAGAGTCTTGATATTTTCTTTGTGACTTCATAATTGCTTTGAACTCCATTGATTATGATGTTCAGGAAAAGGGAAAAAAATGAAGAAACAGAACAAATTGGTGGCCCTGTTGATGACAATGGATAATTACATAAAATACGGAAAGATTTGAAAGTATATATTTTAAATATGATTTTTCTGCATGATTTTAGAGAGTCTTTAAAGATTATATGAAATGAATAAACCTTATGAAAAATAGAGTATCACCTATCTTTTAATGATGCATTTTCTTGCAGATAGTATACATAGAAGGATTGTTATCCATGAAGTAATCAAAAGGTTTAGCTGGATTTTGCCTTCAGTGTACTCAAGTACTGTCATTCAGTTGTGAATAACAAAATGATGAGGTGGGAAAAGGTGGGTTTCTATGAAATCAGGTAATCATTAATGATAACAGTGGAAATCAAATGATCCTTTCTGTGGTATTCATCCTAAATGTTTTTGGTAATTGGGAAAATACAACCCTTCTCATTGGGGTCTGCGTGGCTGCAAGTACTGGCATGGATCAGATGCCATGGCAAGGAGCTAAGTTGAGATTTACAGTGGTAGAACCAAAATCCCGTGTAAATGTATTTGAGATGTTACTCTGGGTAGACACAGAAGAAAGAGAAGTCTCTGTAATTGAGAAATGCTGCTGTGTTTGAATTGGTGTAAATGTTACCTGGAATATTCCAGGAGCTTATGGCCAGTAAATGTTAAAATCCTGTGAGGTTTTTTGGGGGAATGTGAGGACTGAGTGGTAAGTGCACAGCTCTTATATAGTATTGATCTGTGTTTTTTAAGCTCCTGAACAGGCTGGTGGTTTAATTTAAAACTTTTTTATTTTTATTTTTATTTATTTTTTATTTATTATTTGAGAAAATGAGGCGCTGTACTGTAGTGCAGAAGGCTGGGAAAGGAGCTCAGATTTCCTGAGTCCCAGATCCTCGGTGACCTCTTAGAATCTGAGCCCTGCTGAATTGTCTTGAGGGAAAAAGCATCCTGCTCAACTGTGATTTCTTAACAACACTCTGAATGCGTACACTGTAAAGGNTTATTTGAGAAAATGAGGCACTGTACTGTAGTGCAGAAGGCTGGGAAAGGAGCTCAGATTTCCTGAGTCCCAGATCCTCGGTGACCTCTTAGAATCTGAGCCCTGCTGAATTGTCTTGAGGGAAAAAGCATCCTGCTCAACTGTGATTTCTTAACAACACTCTGAATGCGTACACTGTAAAGGCTTGAAAGCTGAATGTCATCAGAAAGTCTGCTTTTCATAAAGGCAAGTGTGGAAGATGCGTGGATATACATCTAAAACTCATGAAGGGGATGAAAAAAGCAATTACCGCTGTTTCTGTTTGCGTATTACAGTATTATCAAGAGCAGGATATTGCCCCTGGTAAATCCCATACCCTTATGGGTAATGTCATATGATTGTCTAAGCTGCTACACAACAAACATCTCTTGGAGTTTTCCTCAGCATGTTTGTAGTTGTTTTTTCCTTTAAAATGTCTAGTTTGGTTGTGTGGGTTGGTTTTTGTTGTTGGAAGCTGAAGATTGCTGTAATGCTTACTCCAATAAGACAAGTCCTGTGAGAAGAGATTGTTGCTTGAAATTGTTTGAGCTTTTTATACAATCAGCCACTCCTAAAAATGGCAAAACATTGCCGTTTCATGCACAAGGAGGGGTTGTAAATAAGAAACTATCCAAAAATACCATAGTTCTTGGCGGAGACAATAATATTTGGCAGGAAGTTTGTTTGCAGATAACACACAAGACTACTACTTTAAATGTTGGTTTCATTTTTTCTCAGTAAGATCAAAAGGTTCCCCCTCAGTTTTTGGCATGTGTATGTATTTAAACTGTTTTGGGGCACATTGTATGTAATTAAGTTTATAGGCTTGCCAAAAACCTCAGATTTTCAGCTCCTACACATAAATGGCAACTCATCTATCATATCTTCAGTAGCATTGGGGAGCAGGCTGTCTCAGAGCCTTTTAAAATGCCTTGCTTTCATATTTGCCAAGTTCTTTTATTCTCTGTAGGTTTTAATGACTCAGACCTCTGAAATCTCTTCCATACATGGATAAAATGTAAGCACTGGTTGGGGGTGGAGGGGGAGAATGGAGGGAACAACTTACTGAACTGATAGTTTGTTTAAAACTTGTGTGCTTTTTGTAAAACAACATTTTGGTCCTCTCGAAGTCTTATGTGTATGTTCACATACAGAGCATCTCCCAGCCTCCATCATGATGGAAGCTAACGGAAATAAGTCCATATCAAATGCCATCTGTTTGCATCCTCAATCCTCCATCCGGACCTGTCTGAGCAAGGAGCCTTTCCTGAGTTTGTATTTTGGCAGAATTCCTTCAGCCTTTCTACCTTGTCCATCTTTTACTTGCATGTTAATAAAATAATTTTAATGTCACCTCCTTTTAACAGTGCATGCCTTCATGCAAGCTGCACTTACTTCCAAGCAAGCTGATAATGGATGATCAGCAGAACTATCAGATCAAATGTTTTGCACCCATTTCAATTTCTAAAATAATTACTAAAACAATGAAAGATTTTATGTGGGACTCACTGAGCCCCCTTCAAAGCAATATACATATTCAGAGGGGCTGGTTTGGCCTGGTGCTCACTTATGTCAGACAGAATTGTTGTATTCTTTCTTTTGCAATCCTGTTGGTCATTTTGGTCACATCATCTAGGTGTTGTGGATAGGTTTTTCAGAAGTGTAAAGTCTGCTCCTATTCAAGCTAATGGAGGCCTATTTCATTCACTACAGCTTTATTATATGACACGCCAAGGTCAGGATCCTGAAAACTAGGCTTTTCCCTCTAGCAGGGAGGTATAAAGGGACCTCATGCAGATGCAAAGATGGCTTAGGCATTTGAAGGAGTCTGGTGCTACTTGAGTGTCAGCCAGCAGCACCAACTTGAACTGACTCGTCTGCTGATCAGTAAGAAGTGCGTATGATATTTCTACATTTCCCTGAGAAACACCCCCCAATTCAAGTAATCCGATTTTCTTAATCAATAACTGAAGTGACGATTATGAGTTTAAGAGCCCCAAGTATGGTGTGGGTTTGTGATGTGCTGCATGTCACAAGACTACTAAGGAAGCCAATTTCTTTGTCGCAACGCTACAGCAATCTATCAGTTGCTTATGACATTTTGTAATGGATCCTTGCTAAAGTTCACAAGGAAATGAGGATCACTGTCTTCTAAATGTCACGTGTATTTTGCAGACAGATAATAAAAGCATTTTGTTACTGAAATGAACTGCCTTTTCTTCTCTCATTGACATTCTGAAGCTCAAATTAATACTGTGCCCTGTAGCCCTGGATAACATTGCTCAATTTGTATTAAAGCACCAGCAGAAGTAAATAAAACTGTATTTTAGGGCATCCTTGTTACACGATCTGAGACAGTTGTTAGATAAATTAAGAAATCACTGTATTAAGTGTTGATTTAATATGCACAGATTGCCATACAAATGCACACTAACAGATACCTGCAGACCCCATGACTGCAAGTAGAATCTTTGCTTCCATGAGTAGCTGCCTTGCAGTGCAGTGGGGCTGCTCATAGCTGGCTGTGTAAGGTGGTGCAAAATCAGGTCGTGAATATAGAATGCACCATGGCTCTTTTTCTGTGGAAGTGGAATAGGGAGTTATCTTGAGGTATAGGACTTCTGTCTTCCCTTTAAATAAATTAGTACAGAGTAAAATTGATTATACTATGAAATGTTACTTCAGAAAACATCACATTCCATTTCCATTCTTTAATGCTGTCTCTGGATTTACACAATCAATAATATACATAAATCTTTTATGGACTTAATCTATATTTCCTTGGTCTTTGTTGAATATTTTATCTCTGCTAGCATCAGAATAAACAGGATGTGCCAGAATAGCTTATTAAATACAGCTAACAGTATTGACTGTTTCTGGAATGCTAATTGCTTTACAACTAGAAAAGGTTACTGTGGTTCTTTAGCACAGGAGTTGTAAAGCAAGTTGGAAATGCGTAGGTCAGTACTTATCCAATAACTACGTAGGGAGCTGAGAAGACTCTTAATGTCCACTGCTGCATGTGTTAAGCATCTCCACTATAAATATATTGTTTCATCAGCTACAGTACTTTTTAATTGATACAGATGTCCTGATCCTTCAGTATTCCAAGGGATTGTATTCACAGACCAACAGTGATCAGCAGCTGCCTTTAAGATAGGTGCAGGTCTCCCTTAGACCCAAATTCTACTCTTAAGAAAAAAGACCTGACCTCATCTGTGTTGGAGCAGAGAGGAGTATTGGGACTTCCAAGTCTCCTTGAGCACTTGGCTGCACAATTTGTGTGGCCTTCAGGAAGGTGAAAGGGTGACAGCGTTATAACATTGCTGTTGTGTTCAAGACCTAATGACACCAGTGAGCTGTGCCATTTGACTTCTGATTAGGGATCTTGATGTCCTGATTCCAAATGTTTCATCGTAGACTTGTCTATATTTTAAGTACAACCCCATTTATAGTCTGGAATTGACACCTTCAGCTGTGGTATTTGCACCAAATGAGTTTGGATCCAAATGACGGCTCCGCCAAAACACAAACCACAGCTTTAAAGCCCACAACTTGAAATCTGTTATGAGCTGACACTACCTAACTTCATATTAGCATTCTTGGGAGGAAATCTGCTTGTCTTTTCAATGCTGATTCTTTCCCTTCTTAATTGTTTTGTAAAAGATTAAGCATCTATGTGTAGCAGGGGATGAAGGAAGCCCTACAGGAGGGGCTGCTGTCATCTTGACTGTTACCACCTGGGCCCGTGACAGAGGGCTTATTACTGTATTTACTAAGTTGAGGTAAATCTCTTAAAAATGAGGTTTAGGTTCTTCCCATAGTTAGTAGAGAAAGAGAAGCACAGCCATGTGGCAATTCATTCCAGCTTATGTGCCTGTTTCAGGACAGAACGATGCATCCTTTGGAAGCCCATATCACCATGTACTGTTGAGGTAATGGTCTATATGCCTGATGTTTGGTTAACTCTCCCTAGCTGAAACTGACCCTGTACTTACTGTTTGTCTTGTGGAGATGTCCATGTTCAGAATCAGTGGAAATGCTGTTATAATTGTAATCTTGAGTGAGGGTTGTTTTTGACAAAGTTCCTGCATGCACATGTTGATTTGCAAGTCACGTTTTGGCAGCGTTTTTTGGGAATGGGGGAAGACTCCCACTGCTAGTGAGCACAGCGTAGCTGATCTTGATGGGAAATAGATGGAAAATAGAGGGTCACTAAGAGATAATTACACCTTGAAGTGTCTGCAAGATCAAAAAATTCTGAAAAATTGAAAAGCTGAGAATTTCATGCTATAAATGTTTCAGGTATGTGGTGTGTTTGGTGTTTACTTAGAGCCAAATGGGATGTCAGCTATTTGCGTGTATGAAGTTGTTTACTGGGAATGCACATTTTACTCTGAATGTGTCACATAATTGTAAAAACAGATACAAGCTTGTCTGAGGTCCCAATTATTCAGTCACTGTGTAGTCAACTCTTGACTATCTCAAAAATAAAGTATCCCAAAACTTATTATAGAGAATGCCATCCTAGTGATGTTAGTTAAAATGGGTGATGCTGAGCTCATTGCTTAAGGTGCTGCACAAATAACACCTTTGCTGAAAGACAGTGTTAAAACAAAAATTACTTTAACTGTTATTTTTTTTCTTTTTTTTTTTCCTCTGCGTATCTTAACACTATGCAAGGGGGAAAACTTCAGATTTACCTACTGGTCTTTGTGTTCAGTAAATACTTTGTGGGTTGAAAAGGAAAACTGCAGATCTGTGTGAAGATGAAAGCTGAGTGAATGTGAAGATGAAAGTGTAATGTGAGCGTAGTTCTGCTCTAGCAAAGAACAGAAGTATCTGGAGGAAGTTAGGTGTGAAGTTGAATCTGTTTAGTAGAGGATGGCACTTGCATAAGTTGTTTGCAGCTTCAGAAGCCATCCACATCTGCAGCTTAAGCACATGCTTAACAGTTATGGCAATACATAATTCTGTGTAGTGATAGTGATCAATGTGCATGGAGCTAAATAGCTGTAGGGGTAAATCCTAGTTCTGTGGCTGGTTTTTTCTTTCTTTGTTTTCTTTAAGGGATTCCTTTGCAAACATTGTGCAGAAAGACCCAGGTTTTGTTTTGGCCTGGGGGCTGGCATTCTGTTTGTTTTCATCCTGTCAGGGGTGGGAGGAAAGGGCTGTAATAAGATACTGTCTGTACATGTCTTCTCCTTTTGGATTGATTAAAAAAAAGTTTGATTGCCAAACACACTGAATTCCTTTAGTCACGGGCCTCATGTACCATGGGCAGAAATTGTATCGGATTCCATTTTGCCATCTACTGAGCTGCTTCCCTCAGATGCGACTTTAACCACTTCTTGGTAGCCCAAGTTTGGACAGAAGGTGCCTTTGTGTTTGTATGATGAGCTTCTACTTGTAAGGCACTGGGCAGCTCAGCTGGGGAGGGCTTCTGCTCACTTCTGGACCAGTTTCAAGATCATGTTCTAGTAGGGTGGTTCTCACATAGAGCGGTTTTGTTATGAGGCATCCAGCTTCTTCATTATGATGTGTACTCTCTAATGTAGACAGTTTTGGGGAATGCATCTGTTGAAGGGTGTCAACACTTTACAAGCTTATTAATTAACAACATTTGGATTGTAGGCATGAAACCCCAAATCACATTGGTTATTTAGTGTAACAGAGCCAGGAGAGGACTTGCTCTGTTATTAAGGATTCCCTTTGTCATTTCGGGAGTCTATTGGCAACTGACTGCACTGTGGACTCAGTTCATCTGGCAGCCTGTGACTTCCGTGGGGACTTCAGAAAAATTGCATCCTGTCTTTGCTTCAGTTTCTGCATCAGCAGAGTGGGAGCAATGCTTGCGTAGTCACAGCAAAAGGGACTTGTCAGCTTAGAATAGCTCTGAAGTTGAGATGACATATGCTACAGAAATGCACATTTTTTTTTTTTTTCTGATGGAAATGCAGCATTACCATTCCCCTCACACTTTTCATTATAAAGAGCATGCCAGGACTTTTGTGCCGATAGCAGTTCTCTTACTGCATCACAGAGCAAGCTCTTGCTATTTGTAAGAGCATAGTTTCCATTTGTCATGGCAGACTATTTCTAAGCTTCGCTCGTAATTTAGAACTGGATTATATCACTTTGTTTTTGTAGACGCTTTCATCAGAAACCAAATCCAGATGCAGTGGGTTGGCAGTTGATCAGGTTGAACTACCCAAGGATTGCTGAGACTAAATAAGGCTTAAATATTTTTGTTCTGTTTCCTCTTCACCTTACTTATCATGCTGGCATTGACAGAAGCAAGGCTGCTTTCCTGAGTGTTGATCGTCCTGCTGTGTAGTCAGTGCTGTTAGCAATGTTTAAAATACAGATGACTTCTTGATGCAAGAGAGACACAGGGACTTGAATTGCTAACCCTTCTTGTTCTGGCAAACCTATTAAGATGTCAGGTAGCTTGTATGGTGGACAGGACTATGAGGCTCACAGTAGCACAGCCCTGACATTTGGAGCTGGCAGCCAGCCCTGGAGGTAACAGTGCACTCAGTCTGTTCTCACAGTGATTCTCCTAACAGGTCTATATCTGGTAATAGGCGGCTGCTAGCAATTTGTATGGCAGTTTGGGCTAATTGCTGACAGCACTGTCACCTGTCACTAACAATTAGCAATCAAATATTGCCCCTCTGCAACTCTGGGCAATTACTGTGTGTGCTATAAGATATGCTGTAACATACTATGCTCAGTAAACTACAGCCTTGTTCTGATGTTTGCCTGAAGAGCGTTGGTGGAAAGCAACCTTCTGAAAGTTGTAACTACCTTCTACTTCCGCAGAAGTTATCCTTTGTTTCCTCCGCATGGGAGCAGGAGTGAAGGATAACTTGCACTCCAGGGGAGGATGTGTGATAATACTGCTTTAGGGGCACTGATTCCCAAAAATGCCTTGAATCTGTTGTCCTTTCAGAATAAAAGCCATAGTCTCTAAAGCCTGTAACTGTGGTCTTGGAGCAATAGAAAGTACTGTTCGGATTTGTAGCAGTTGAGTTGGTAAAACAGCATGACTTGGCATCTAGTTATAGAAAAGGCTAGGGAAGGCTGTTGCTTGCCAAATATGCAAAGTGTTTGTGTGATTTACTTCAGCTAAGATGTGAAATACATCCCACTCAGTCTGGGCTGAGGAGGAACCCTAGGGCTAGCAAAGTGCAGAGACTGGATGGCAATTGGAGATTGGAAAAGCTGCAGGCCTGCAAGGAGAAGCCTTGTCTCTTGCCTGCTGGAGGACAGCCTGGGACCATGAGAGTGCTGCCTCTGAACTGGGGCCCTAGAACAGCTCTGTAGGTGATGTGGTGGAAAGATGAAGTTCATCTGAGTTCAAGCTCCTGTTGCAGAAGAGTCCCTATAGTGTTTTGTTCAAAGGCAGAGGCCACTGGAACTAACTGGTGCTGCTAGGACTTGTTGCTACTTTTCTCCTGGTAGGGAGAGCTCTAATTTGTGATGCAATTTAGTTATGCATAAGGATAAAATGTCAACTGTACTGGGCTTGTTTCCTTAAAGCTATTACAGGAAACATCTCAAACATTGCAAGTTAATTAACTGCAGAAACTATTTAGTTACCACTATTAAATCTGTTGCATCATCATCTATATATGGACTTTTATCTTCTGAAAGCTCTAATTTAGAATTTGTCCTTTTACTTATCTGGGTCTAGGCTTGCTGAATACATTCCCATGCCTTATACAAATAACAAGACAAATAAAACAAGCTAGTATACTTCCAAATTTGGTTCACAGAAATTACTGGAGTGAATTTCAGTGTTGTCTCCTTCCAGGAAATGCATGTTCCAGTGACCTCAGCAAATCAGTCTTCTCTGGAAGATCTCATCCTGTAACACTGAGATAATTCATTCTCAGATATGTAGTCTAAACTGCATTAAAACATGTTTAGTTACTGACCTCTTCACTGAGTGCATGTAGCATTCCTCTTTCCTTGTTCCTACGTGACAATTTTCTGATAGCAAAGCAAGAGGGGATTAACTTGTACAAGAAGCCAGGTCCACATGGAGAATGTTTAAGTGTTACACTGACAGAGATGTGTACACTGTGAATATACGTTATGGAAAGAGTTACATCTTCTAGGCGCTCCTCTTCTCATTCTCTGAAAAGAAACAACAGGATCCCAGGGCTCGAGTATAACTGCTCTGACATGAGCTTGATATAGTTGGATCATACCTCATATCAGCATTTCAAGCAGATATATTTTCCCTTCCCTTCATCAAGTCCCTTGCTTTTCTAGAGTCCTGGACTTATTCCTGTGAAAGGAAGAGCTTATTCTTTAATGCTTTTGACATGAGGCTCGAGATCATTTATATACACATGCCTAAATGTTTTGCTGTAATGAAGCCTTAGGGATCTGCAACTGTACTTCATCTGGAAATCAAAGGATGCTTTGCCTTAGAGTGTGTAGGTTTTGAGTTTTGAACATAGAAAGCTTGCTGATGTTGCAGTTACATTAAAGAGGTGTGGTAAGTCTTACCTCCAGGGGGCCGTGGGAAATGGTGGACGTGGCTCGTTAATTCTTCTAGTATAGAGAGGACTAAGGTGAAGAGACATCTCAATAGGCAGAGACTGTTCATATCAGTACTTCCACTCAATGAATGTACCTTGGTTGTCAAACTGTTAAAGAGCATCCTCTGCGCTGTTTTGTTGAGCCCTGGTTTGGAAAGGGGTGGAAGGGAGGAGATGTGGGAACAAGCGACACCAACAAAGAGCAAGAAGTGACTGACTCAATAAAATGTGGGAGAGAGGGAGAAAAAATTAGTAACTATTGTGAAAGCGTATTCAGCTTCTTGTGGCGCATGACATAGCTTGGAGTTTCTATACTGTATGTGAGTTTTGGACAGTTTAGAATGAAATAGGTCTAAGGTCTGAAAGTGTTTCAGAATTAAATGTTAACCATGAGCCCATGTTACAAATGGATGTATAGCAGTTAAGCACAGTCACCTTCCCTGCTTACAGGTCTTGTAGATTCTAGCACCTGAGTAACAACTTCCTCTCTAATGCTGCTTATCACATTATAAGCCAGATATAAATCAATTGAATTACAGGTCTTTTGGATCACAGGCAGATTTTAATGAGTCACATTCAAAAGGTCTGTCAGCCCCTACTATTCAGAGAAAATTGTCTGCTTGGGCCAAAGCATTCTCTGCTCTTGAATGTGTGGCCAGGCTCTGCTTATCAGCCCCTGGGCTAAGATAAGCAAGCTGCCTGTGTGGAGAGTGCCTGCTTAATTCCCTTTGTGAAAAGCAGTGTAGGCAGGATTGAAGAGGGATGGATATAAGGAATGAGAAGAGTTTATCCTTTTTCTGTTGGTATATCTGCTGGTGTTTCTGCACAGTGCTGATGTGGTCTAGCCTGTGAATTTCAGTGAAATCAAAGTAGTTTCTAGGTATAAACTTCCTTCCTTGGTTGTGAAGAAGGGGAAGATGGTCTGCACAAACTCTGTGATAGAATTAATAGTGAATTCATCTAACCAAGATATCGTCTTTTAAATAGCAGCCCTATCTCAGTCTGAAAATATTGACTTGGATTAAATGTATAAACATTTGTGAAGACATCAGTAAGAGTAGTAAAATTTTACATTGAACTGAATAAGAAACGAGTTCTTAATGTTTGTTGCCAGAAAAGTTAGACTTGCATGTATTTCTCAGATTTCTAATGATTTTCTATTTTTTAACATGGAATGATGTCTCAATTTTGCAAATCACAAGGGTACTGGGTAATTGTCTCTTAGCTCTACAATGATATCCTTCCTCCTTTTTTAAATTCTGCAACCATATTTGGCTGTTTTGTCTGAGGTATTCTAGACATCTCTACTGCTCTTGTCAAGGACTGGTTTAGTTGTCTCTTGGCTCCAATTTGTAATCAGGCATATCTTTTGTGTCTGATTTTTTTTCTTAATGATAAGTCTGAAAAGCTTATAGTTCATCTGAGTATTTGTGAGGTGTCCTCATCTCTCAGATATTTAGTGACCATATTAGGGAAGGTCTGAAAGCCCAGGGAATATGGTTTATAGGATTTGTTCTGAAAGTTTAGCATGCTTTGGGAGTTTGTAAAACTACTTCATTTGATGGCTTTTATCTTATGCAAAACTGTAAACAAGAGAGTGATCAGAGCTTGGATGATTCACGTGAGTGCTTTAATAAATCACAGGTAACATCCATTTATTTATGTTCATGGGTACCATCTATTCTGATGTGTGACTGATAGTAGAAGTTATCAAGGTGTGTGAAGATCATGCTGCTGTGCTACTCTTTCACTGTTCCAGCTGACAGTCTTGAAATGTCAGGTACTAGCATAGTGGTGCAGGATGAAGAAGCACTATTGTTGTGGTTATAGCATTCTTCCTGTAGATAGAGAAATTCTATGACATGTTTGACACAACCTGAGCAAGTGTGCTCCGTTCTTAACTGGATTACCACTACATCTCCTGGTCTATGGGATATTTAGCTGTGAAATATTTCTGCCCCTGCGTTTTCATGGAATCCCAGTGAATAGAAACACCTTCAGTGGACTAACAATATTACCATGGTTATCCCATTATGAAATTTTAGTAAGTATATCAGGATCTTTCTACAACATTTTGTTTTCTTTGATTTTTCTTTCTCAGTCTTTTTTTCCATACTACAAACAGGGCTGAGGCTGTTGCATATTCATGTTGTTGTTTTACAAATTAGAAGCCAAAAGGGCAAACAAAAGAAAAAAAAAAAAAGCTGCTTAAGAATGGCTTAATCTACTCTGCCAGAGTATGCAGATATAGTATGCCATTACTGTGCTCCTCTGCAGTGGAAGTACAATCTCCCTTTGCAAAATGTAGGTAGCTGTCAGCTCTGGGGGGTGATGCTGGCAGCCTGGACCTTCAAAGGTGAGAAATAGGATCCCTAATGGGAAGCAGGTCTTTAGGAATGTGAGAAGTAAACACTGCCGTGGCCTCATGTATATTTACATTAGAAATACCTACATGAATTGATCTCACCTGGGGACCTGGAGCAGTCTGTCATTCACTCTGGAGCACAGGGCAAGCACAGCTATGTAGCAGCTAGCTCAGGGCTCGGTCACATCTAGCCTTGCGTTATGTTAAGTGATGTTCCTAGAACACTTTATGTAACTGAAGTCTAAAACTCCTGGTTATTGCAGGACACACAGCAGCTCAGATTTTACAGAAGAACCCAGCTGTCATAGGCAGTGGAGTCAAAGCACAAGAGTTGTCATGCCTTCTGTACTGAGTTAACATCTGACTTGCAACCTCTTCGTGTCCCCTGACTTCTCAGGGAAGAACACCCACCCCCACAGATAGGATCAAATTCTGTGTTGAGCCCACTGCATTGTAAGCTGTGAAAGGAGTTGGACCCAAAGGAAACTACTGCTCAGATTCACACTGTTTTTTCATGGAGCTCAATACACTCTTCTCGTGTTTCTCAGGTCATGCCAAAACAAGGCATGTTCTCCTGGCATGAGAAAAAAACGGGGCAGAACTTCCTGTCATACACTCGTGGAAGACAGATGGGAAAACAACCTACTCTGTGAATGTTAACTCTCCTTTTCTTTAGCTTATGCAGTTACTGGACATGTTAGGCTTCCATGCCAAGAGACTGAAGAAAACTACTTGTGATTTCATTCAGGTCTGCCTTTCTTAAAGCTGTGCCTGCTGCCTGGCAGGATGTGGCAGCAATCTGAGGCATTCTCTTCTCTGAGCCTGTACATGGGGAACGATGGAGCCCAGCGGGGGTTCAAAGCCCAGCCCAGCCATGGCAGCACACTTCAGCAGCGATCAAAGGGAGCCTGTGGCTTCTGAGAAATGTCACCAAGTGTTCTGATGATCTTTCCCACTGGCAGCATTTCAGCTTCTTTTTTGACACTGACCTCCCTTGTCCTTTGATATTAGAGGTCTTTATGTTAAAGTAGGATCTGCATTTCTTGAGAGAGAATGCCTGCAGGCTGGTGTGAAGTTGTGTGCTGTCTCTGTGGCGCTGCCCCTTCAGATATTTTTGAATCATCATGTGGCTTAACCCTGCCCCAGGTTAAGGGATTTCACTTTCAGATTTTCGTTTGTCATATAAAAATTTGTGTTAGAATGACTTTTATTTGCCACTTGATTTCTAACCCATTCTGGATCTTTAAGTCTTTACCTTCACCATGTAACTCACTGTTTTTGCTGTGGAAAGTTGTTTTTTTCTATTTATTTTAGTTGAAAGCTGGGATTCTCATGCTATCTTCTGTTTCCATCAGGTGAGGCTTTATGAAGGCATCACACATTGTAGGTGTCATTCTAGATATGCAGTGCTCAGGGGTGTATCATACTGGGAGGTGGCACCTTAGGCTGTGCCTGTTCTTGACTGGGAAATCTGAAAAGGTTTAGAAAAGCTCCTTTAACTGCTTTTGAGCAGTTCTGGACACATTCAAGCTAAAAAGATTCACTAGGAGATTCTTTGGTTAAAGACTGAATGTCAGAGCTATGTGAGAAGGATTCAGCATTTTTACAGTGACTCTTCAGAACTATTTCTGTTATTAAAATGGGGGAAGTTTAAAAATCTGGGTTGGTATTTTAGCACCAGGGCTTTGTTGAAGACAGGGTGGCTTTTAAAGTCACTTTGAGACATGAATCTCCCATCAAAGGCTGTGCACTTTATGGTGGTCTGAACACAGAGACCAAAGATGGAATTTCTTGGTCCTCATCTTCATTTGCGTTAGTGGATTGAGTCATAGCTGGGGCAGGCTCTAGGGGGAGAAAGGCTGTTGATTTAAAGTAAGCAACTTTCTGCAGGGCTTGATAACTTTCCAGATTGCAGGAGTAGAAATAGCAGTTGCTGTTCCAGACAGAACTGTAGGCTTTCTTCTGGACACTGGCACAGTCCAGAATCTTTAAGGAGAAAAATCAGTGCTCCCATAGGGTCTGAGCATCCATCTCACACAAAATCCTTCAAGGGCTGAACAGGAGTTCTACAGCTTTTTTGAACTGAGCTAAGACTTGGAAAAGGCAGACCCTGCCTGAAAGTGCAAGTACAAAACTGCAAATGGTATAGAGAACAGTGCCATTGGGCTGATGATCTGTGTGACTTTTCATGTTGCTTTCCCAGCAGTAGATACTATGTTAATAGAGTTGTTTAATCTTTTTTGAAAGCTAGTACAGTTATAGTACTTCCTCCTTACCCTGTGGTCATAAATTTATCAGACTTAAATGCTTTATTTGTATTATTATTGTAAAAGAATATCTGGTACATTTACTGCCTTTTTATAGCATGAAACAGGATAAATTGGCATATCCCAATCTTGCTTCACAATTATTCATTCATTGCTTCACTTGTAGCCTGCAATCAATCAGCTTTTCTTCTTTATTTCCATCTTTTTCCAGCTAAATATTCCTCTAATCTTTCCCTGTAACTTCAATGTACGTTTGCGTCTTGAGCATTAATTTGACTCAGCTGTCTGATCTTTTGAGGTTTCTCAGTATTATTTCATTATACATTTATTAGGGAGTCAGATTTTCTGAGTGACTGCTCCAAAAGTTTGCCTGCTCCTCCTGCTGCTCTCCTCTGGAGCACAGCAAATCCCAGCCCAGGTTGGGATGTGGTCCACAGCTCTTCAGTAGCTTCCTTATAGCTGCTCCAGCCTTTGCTTTAGTGAACCTGATCTTCCATTTCTCACTACTTGTGCTTGAGTCAAGCAAGAATTATCGTAAAGCATACCTGTGGGGCTGCAGGGAGCTCCATAGTGCAGCAGCAGTCACCGCTGTTATCCTCTGCAGTTCGTTGGAGCTGCAGCTCAGAGTGCCCTGGCCAAACAGTGATCCTCTGAGAGCTGCTCTGCTGTCTGCTTTTAGACTCCTCGAAAGGCATTCTCAGCAGGAAGCGTTTCTTAGCGAGTTGTTCTCACCCATTTTGAGGATACTGTCAGTATAACTGCACCCACACCTGGTGTAACCTTGCCAGCCATTTCGTCACTTGCAGTGTTCAAGTGTAAAGTGCAGAGTTGGCAGGGAATCTCCTGAGAATTTTTCTAATGATTGCAATCAATTTTCTCCTGTTCTGCATAAAAACATTAAAACTCTTCACATTCCGATCAAAGACTCAAAACAGATGTTTCAAACCTACAGGAAAATGTATCTGGAAAAAAAGGTGGAAAAGCCTGGATAGCACTCCTGTATCATACGTCTTACTTGATATCACTGGGAAAAAATGTGGACAGAATTTTTGTTCCGATTTACTTCCTGTTTGAAATTATTTAAAAAATATTTAATTAAAGAAATATTAAACGTGAGCTTGTTCCTTAGAGCAGGAAACATTTTTTGTTTCCTGTAGTCCTGATCTTGACTTTTAGCATTTACCCTTTGTTTTGCCAGGAATAGATAATGTTTCTCAGGTTCTGAGTCTAATTTTTCAATGAGGAGATCAACAGACTGAAAAATAACCCAATCTATTAAGTCTCAGTGCAACAACAACAACAAAAAAGTAAATATACAAACACGGGTACATAAGAGTGTGTGAGCACATGCCTAGGTGGGATGGAAGCAAGGAGTGAGACATGCTGCTGTAAGGCATGCTTGCAATTTCACCACAACTTGGAACTCATACAGAGGAAGCAGAGGAGAGTTTCCTATCAGTTACACAGCGCATGCACAGTATATTTGTGCTAGCTTTCCTGAGTGACCCCATGCAGTGCACTATTCCTTTTCCCGTTTCCATCTGTTCATACTACAAACTCTCAAATCACTGGAAGCGTGCTATTGATTTTGAGATGTGTCCTCGTTTGCTGTATATTTCATGCAGTGGCCTCATACTGCCAGGAAAAAAGAAAAGAAAAACGATTTTGGGATACCTTCAGCCTACCCTTAAAGAAAAGAAGGATGTCTGCAAATCAATGCAGTCTATTTATATCCCTCTGGGAATACTGGAACTGAAAGAGAATCACCACTGCCATAGTGGGTATTGATCTCTGCAGAGCAGGTCCTTGCCTTCCCAGGAGAATTCATATACTTCACACCAAAATATAGAGACTAAAGGGTATGTTAATTTTTCTCTTGGTATATGCATGGTGGCACCAAATCATAACGGTTGTGTCTGCCTAGCATCTTGAGGGCAATGCAGCTACTGAATTAGATCTGACAGATTCTGTTCTGGCAACTGTACATCTGCCTGCCATGCCCCATTGCTCAAGCAATCCACAGCAGAGCCCTCCTGTGTCATTCCACAGCTCTATTTCTTATTTCCATCTGTTTGTCATTCCATAGTTTCTTGAATCATGGAGAGACTGCTATTGCTTCTGAGATGTGTCATAAGCTTGTCACAAGCGTTTTCTTTCCTTTAGTAGACCCTTAGCCAGGCAGCACAGTTGGAAAATACAGTAAGAGGAATTGACAACTTATTCCAGCTGTTGCGCTGAAGCACATGCCAGTAGCTCTCCTGCGTGTCTCCCTGCTCTCGGTCCACATTGATTTTCTGTTATTCTTGGCAGAAATACTGAGGCCTATTATTACAGCCACTTAAAATTAAGGGGGACTCTTCTCTTGAAGTATTAGAGCAAGAGAGGTTTTACCATTATGGGGATGAGGAAAATAAGTGCTTGTGCTTTAAAAGACTATTGATGTAAAAGCTAAGGCCAAAAACCTTATTCCTGTTCTGAGTTTTGTATACTTCATCCTTTCTCTGCTTGAGATAAAATTAATTGCCATCATTGTTAGCTATGAAAAGTTATATTCACCGTGAAGTTAACTCATGTGGCTGGATTTAAAGTCACAGCATTATTTACAGCCTCTTGATGTCTGTCTCAAGCAGTGACAAAGTTCTTGTGCCCTACGGCTGCAAGTGTTTTGTGGGAAGGTCAGCTAGATACTGAAATGCAACCTGTCTTGCACAGTGCTGTCAAGATGGAAAGGAGGGATGTGCAAGCAGAAAATCACTGCCTCCCCTGGGAGCGGGGTGCTGGCTGCAGCCCCAGGGGGTGGGTTGCTCACACCTTGGGGCTGTGGCTGCCACCCTTCCACACATAGAAATACCTCTGTCCTCATGGCACATCCTCCTGAGTGTCCTGGGTAGAGGTGAGTGAAGAATTGCCAGCATTTCCATCCTTAGTACGCAGCCTTTCATGAGTGATAGTGTACGTGATGGGGAAAGCTTTTCCAGCCTTCCTTCTCTTCCCCATTCCCTGCTGCTCCCTCCCAGAAATTTTATGGCTGGCAATCTTTTTGAACCAAGAGTGGTCACTAAGCATGACCTTAGTGAGATTTCTTTGTTTTTCTTCTTCTAGGGCAATTATTTCCTCCTAGAGAAGTGAAATCAATGCTGTACCCAGAGGCCAAGTCACGACCTGTTTGACCCTTTGCCTTGGTCACAGACCTACATTTCATTCAAACACTTTGGTAAACAGTGGCACTTCTTGTGTCTTTGAGGTATTTATATAACAGACAGGGGAAGATTAGTACTGGAGGTATCTCCTACTATTTCTGTGGCCTGGGCTGCCTGCCAGTTTTACTTCTTGAGAAGCAAGTGTTTAGTTTGAGTATGAAGATAGTGACTCATTCTCCTCCTTGACATGCTTTAGTAGGTGTAATGAGTGGTGATTTACATGGGGATGCACTGAGACTCTGCTTGAGCTGACTGCACTTGGGACGCTCTAATCTCAGATGTGGAAAGAGGAAATGAGTTAATCTGCAGTTAAATATAGAAGTGCTGAAAGAGGTGAGGGTGGGAGGGAGTGATTCTAATCTCACGTAGGTTGGGGTCAGGCAAGAGTAATGTCTGAATCTAAATGGTATTACCCTGTGGTAAGTCATATGTCGCCTCTGTGGACCTGACAATATTGGTTAATGGAAAATGGAGGCAAAGTGAGAATGTGCCTGAAGCTCTGGCATCACTGCAATATTGTTCTTTGTTTCCCCTCTGCATGGTGCTAACACTCTTTCCCTTTCAAAGGAGAAAGCCTGGATTATGGAAAAAGGCAGCTGCACATTGCTGAGGACAAAACTTGAGGGTGGATCAGTGCTGGTAGTTCTTAGTTCTACATCACCATCATAAAGACATACCATGACTTTGTTCCTTTATTTTGCAGTGTGTGGTTTTCTGTTTATTCCTGCCCTCAACCTTGAGCTGGAGATGCAGAAAACTCAAGAAGCCAGGATGCAGGCACAGAAGCTTATTCTCTTGTTCTAACATGGTTTCCTGATCAGTGAAAACTTTCTTGAAAAGCAGTGCTGAGTCTAATCCATAGATATCCCCTTCCCTTCTCCCTTTGGGTGCAGACGTTTTTAAACTCTGCATTGGACTGAAATCATTTCTGCATCTGACTTCCTGCATGCCTATGCTCTTATTGGGAAGGCTGCATTATTGGGTGCCTTACTGGTACATATTAGCTGCTTCTGGGCAGTTTCTGTCTGCAAGGCTCACCTGCTGGATTACGCAACCAGAAAGACTGCCACACCTGAGTAGAAAAGGGTCCTTTTGTGCTGGGCCGTTGCTGCTGGCCAGTGTGGTCAGCAAACACCTTCTGGTGTGAAAGAGCTGAAGTGGATTTTGCTGGCTCCCTTAGGTAGGCGAAAGCAAGATGTCAGACACTGGACTGAACAAACAAACCTGGAAGAGGAATTTCAGCAGCAGCCAAGAGGAGCTTCTTCTGAGAAGATGAGCTAATGTATCATGCACTGACAGTGTTTTCTCAGTACAATTGAATACCGAGTAGCCCGTGTAAGGAATTTCTGTTTGGAGATCACATACCACATAGGTCATGTTTATTGAGCAGAGGGTGAGCAAAGCCACTGATTTATACAAGCTCACTGAGATGATGGGTCCATCATTTAGAGGAGTTCAGTCTTACAGTGGAGAAGAGCTAAGACAGCTTTTATAGAATAAGATCAAACCAGGAATCAATTTGTTCCTCTTTTTTTTTGAATTCACTGCGGTACTTTTGCATGGTTTGGCCTTGCATGCAGGCTCTTAGTGATATCACTGATCTCTTTACACTTTTCATTGGCCTGAAGCAGTTTTTGTGAGTTGTTCAGTCCATGGACACCAACTGAACACTGGCCATCTGTCCATAAGCAGTCCATACACATCACATATGAATGGTTTGCTTGGTAAAATCTAGTAAATGGTCAGTAAGTAAAACCATCTGTAATGTTACTGATTATTGTCAGTAACAGACTGATTCACAATATTGTTACTAATTGTAATGCTTTGAAGTGCTTCCAGAATCTCATCTTTGCTGCACTAGCTAAGGGTAGTTGTACTGTGTGTAATACTAAACTAGAACGCACAGGATGGAATGGCTCAGATAAGACATTTTTAAAAGATCCATTGATAGCTTTTCTTATCTGCACCACTAGTCTTATGACTTCCAGGGTTGAAACATATCACCATAGCTGAGACCAAGGACAAGAAACAGTTGCTCTTATTGAAGACATTACTCTCATGCTCCCTACCATGCTCATGCTTCTTGCTCACGCCTCTCCCACTTGCACAGTGCATTCAAAGACTCTGATAGCCTCCAGCTGATGGGATGGTGACAAGCAGTTTGCAGTGGCAATACCTTGAGTCTCTCTAGATAGGTGTCTGTTTCCAGACCTAGAGGAAATATCGACTATTAAAAAATGCAGCGTGCCAGGAGTCACGAACTATGGTTTCTTCCTGGCGATGATCCTGGTGTTATGTGATCTGGGGTCAAATCACTCCTCATCTTTGTGTGTTTCCCATTCATTGTCTTTTTCATTTAGATTTCTTGGAAAATGGACTCCTCGTTCTTGTGTGGACAGTGTCAAAATAATGATATTGTTATCCTGCTAATCTTAACAATTTGAAGTGGCTCTTTTTTTAAAGGGCTATGGAACTGACCTTCAGATCTGAGTGTTGTTTAGTGTTTTTGTTTTTTCTTCCCAACTCTTTGCTTTTCCACAGCAAAGCTGGCCCCACACTGATATATTTGATTATGTTTTCAGTGCTGTTGTACACTTTGATTTTGCAGCTCAGTGTGCAAAGCACAGGGCCCTGTACGAACACAATGATGAAGTCATGCAGGGTCAGCTCCTTTCTGTTTTTACCTTGAAAACAATATGAAACTCCTGTGTTTCTTTTGCTTGGCACCTCCAGTTCTTGAGCTAGAGACTGTGTATGTGTCTGCTGTTGTCCCATTGTGTTCAGGTGTGAGATCACTTGGACAGTTTTCCCCTGCCGGTGGGAGTATGGGAGCTGTGCTGTCTGCTGGGTCGTTGTGTGGGATTGCACTGTGAAGTATGCAAAATGAATGCAAGAACAGCAGTGCGCTGAGCAGATGTCCATGCCTGCATTATGTCCCTGGGCTCTCAGGTGTACACGTAGACTTCTCTTGCTGGATCATGCTTGGCCACTGTCTGTAAGAATTTTCTCCTGTTTCTGGCCTCTCCTTTTTGCTTTTGGCAGTGTTGCTTTCTCCATGGGGATGTGGTTTGAATGAACGTGGCCTGTGTCCAGCCTTTTAAAGAAGTGCCAGGTTACTGGTTGTTGATCTGAGAAAGGGAAAAGAAGCTGGATAGCTTGCAGTAGTGTGCTACTGTGGTGTTGTCAGATATTGTATCAGCCCCCAGCATAAGGAGAAGAGCCTTGAGAAACACTAGGAAAAACATGGATCTTTGACTTTAGTACTTCTCATCTTGTTCCTAATATTCCCTTCCCCTGTCACTCTAAAATACTTCTTAATCAGATCTGGGTACCAGGACGGACACTGAGGCTGAAGCTTGATGCATCGAAAGCAATGCAAACTGCAGCTTGTCCTGTGCAACAATGCCTTATTGGGCAGCAAATCTGAGTGCTGGGGAACTCAAGGAATGTTTAGAGCTTACCACTTGTGTTGGGTTTTTAATTTTTTTTATTTTTCTTTATAGTTCTTTCCTCTCCTAAGTTTGCTTGATTTCAGCACTCACTGATTTCATAACAGCATCTGTTCAGAGTGCCAGAGCAGGAGTACAGGTGTGGTTATGTGATCCTGTATGCTGCAAGTTGTGGCCTGGTGAGCTGCCTGGTTGTGCAGGAATTGCCCAGGAACCTTCTGCACTACTTGGTGGAGTGCCTTCCTGCAAAACGTAATCATATAAGCATTAAGGTTGGAGAAGACTGATAGGATCATCTAGTCCAGTTGTCATCCTACAGACTCCTTCAAGTGACCTTTTTTGTTACAGTGTAAATCAAGCTTCAGCTCTGACAGCAGATAAAACAAGAACACAGCTGAAGTCTAATAAAATCAAAATTTTAGTGTTGAAAGCCTTTTTGTCAGTGTCCTTCATCTCTGATGCTGTCAGATTCCTTAGTTTTGCTGCCACTGTCAGGAAAGGGAGTTTAGTCAGTAATAGCAGTAGGTGTAAAGTTTGTCAAAGCTGAATCTTTTTGTTACTCCTGCATTGCTTTTTACCAGAAGTTTCTTATGGTCCTCCAGGGACTTCTTTCCAAGAGGAAAGTCTGAATGTTTAGCTGTCCCTTCTAGATAGGGATGCAACCAGCCATGATCTGCATCTGTTTTCCCACATCCTACTGTGCTCCCTGGCCGGAGGCCAGGTGAGAGCCTTCTCCAGAGCAAGGTCACCACTAGAGTTCCTTTCATCCACTTATTCTCTCCTTCTCCTCTCAACATAGCTGCTAGTCCTTGTGATGAGCAGCAATGCATTTTCTTCTTTGGGATGCTTTTGGTATCTGTGGCTGTAGCCAGCTTCAGCCTTTTGTTGACTCTCAGGGACAGGTCAGGTTGAGAGAGTAAACAAACCATGGGTAATGCCAACGTGTCAGTTTCTTGTCCAGCTGCAATACCAGGGCTTGACCTGCAACTGGAATCTTAACGTCGTCTTGAGACATGCTCCAGACAACTTTCTATAAAACTTTTCTTCCCATAACTGGCAAATGATCCTTTCAAATGTACTGTCTGATATACAAAGCTATTTATGTGCGTCCGTCTATTCCTTTTTATCTGTTGGAGATGAGGAAACTGCTAGACTGTACTAGACAGAAAACTAATTTGTTTCATCTTGTGTCTTCTGGGGACTATTCCAGTTCTATTAAAAATCTGTCCCGGTTCATATAGGCTCATTGTTCCTGATATCAATGAGTCCTGCAAGAAAACTTGAGGCTTTAAAAAACAAAAAGGAACCTCCTGTTACTGGTGCTCTGTGGACATGTTCTGAGGTGGCTCACAGGCGATGTCCCTGATGTTCTCTGAGAGTTTTTACCCCTGATCATCACCTTTTTTCCATGCCGTGGTGTTTACTACCACCTGTACTTTATCAGCACATCCAACCTGTGAGGCCTGTTGTCTGGACCACTGGTGCTGTACTGGGCCCTTGGATGCTCTGGACTGACATTTCTTGTCAGAAGAGATATGACCCCAATCCTCTTAGAGACTGAATAAAGCACAGCTGGGGTTTGTTAGTCATCCAGCGTAGGTATGTAACTTGGCCAACCGATCTCCTCAGGGTCTTTCTGATGTTACTGCACACAGGCAAGTGCCAGGAGGGCAGATTGCCCTCTAGAGAACCCTCTCTTCCACTCAGTGGAGAAACAGCATAGAGAAACTATCTGACTAGTTCAGCCAATCAAATGACATCTAGTTCAGCCTGATAAATGGCACCATTAAATTTGAATGATATCAATACTTACCTTACCAATCGACATGCAAAGACAGCGTGCTAAAGCCAGGATGTTGTTAGTGTTATTGAGTGAAACAGTAAAGCTGTGCAGACATCTATCAAATCAATGTCAAATCTAACTGTCTGGATTTAATACTGGACTGGAGTCACGCTTAGTAACCATCAACACTCAGAGAACTTGTCCTCTGCCAATTCAGCCTCTGTGGTTGTCTAGCTGTATACTCCAACCAAAGAATTTATCCGAAGAGAAACTGATGCATTTCTTAGGGGAACTCCTGGCAGCAGGGAGTTCCCATCTCATGATGGTTACTACTCCTAGCTCTCAGCCTAGGCTTTGTATCAGACAAGTCTATTCATGCATCAAGGATAACTGAATAAGATGCACATTTACTTCTTTCTCTGCGTTTTGCAACCCAGTATTTTTAATTAAGCTGAAATCAGCAGCGACTTACATTGGCAAACAGGCTGTAGGTTGGGAGGAGGTGTGAGTATTTGTGCTATTCAGCTGTCCTTGCTTCTTGGGGGGGGGATCTCTAGCAGAAAGGCAGGAAAATGAGTGTGGTTCAGCCTTCCCGGGAGACAACCCTAAGAATTGGTTCTTACATAGGTGATGCTATGATGTGGATCTGCACAGCCTGCTTTTTTTTGCAAACTCTGCTTCCTGCATGGTAGGCAAAGGGAGTTGGTTCTTCTAAATGTAACAGTACTGTGCATGGCTTATAGTTTTGGTACAGATCTCTCTGTAGTTGCGTTGGATAGCAGGACCAATAGCACTAATAGTGTTTTCTTCCCATTTGCTTTCTGTAGGTATGTGCTGTGAAAGAACAGTTGTATGTGAAGAAAAGCTGGAGTGGAAGTCAGTGACAGAGGATCCTGCGCTTTTCAGCTGGGCTTGAGGAGTTCAGCCAGCTGACTGTGGTGAGCAACCTGAAGGACAGGATTTCACGCATTAGATATTTTGACTGCTCACATAGGTCTCCCCAGCATGACATGGGGAGACCTATGTGAGCAGTCAAAATATCTAATGCTTGAAAAAGGATCGAGCTCCAAGTGTTATTTTGTGGTGACTTGTGGATGCATTTGATCCTTACTGGGGCAACAGTATTTTAATTTACTTTTTTTAATCTTCAGATATGTTCCGCATTTACTGTCTGCATTTGTGATGTCCTTTGCTGTTTGTTTTGATGTTGATATCATAAATATTTTGTGCCTTCATCTATGTCAGGAACATATGGTGGAAGTTGAATTTTGGAACTGCATTGAGGGTTAGGGCTTAGAGTAAGAACCAAAGTTTAGCAATTGGCCTTGAATGGGTTATGAATCCAGATTTAGTCATAGTGCTTGCCTGCAAGCTTTAGATTTGGTCACGGCTATTGAATTAGAGGATAGCTGTGGGTTATGGCAGTAGTGGGCTGGATTCGTTGCTTCATCTGTAAGAGACTACTGGGCTAAGCTTAAGGGGATATCAAAAAGGCTTGACTTCGTGTAGGTTTGGAGCAGATGCAAACTGTTGGGCTGTGATCAGATTATGGGGCAAATTATAGGATTGATGACCTTCCTTCCTTCCTTCCTTCCTTCTGTCTCCTCGCCATAGTTGCATGCAGACTGACACTGAGACTCAAGTTTTGCTCGTATCTCTTTCCTGCAGTGATACAGAGCCCGACCAGTTACAGAGGAGGAAAGGAGTTTGCATAAGTCTTTACTGAAGATGCAGAGGCTGTTGTCAGCCTGACTGTGCTGTTTCTTTTAAGACCTGGTGTTCTCTGAGGAATGAAAACCCATGCTGTTGAGAAGAACACTGGAGAATCTTTTAGAATGTATTGAACTGAGTTTTCTGTATTTTTCCTCCTACTTCCTCAAAGCAAAATTGAACACCCAGCTGTTGAACTGACACAATTACTTGCAACAAAAATGTATGTTATTCTTCTAGAGCTGAGCCATTTTACACCAAATCTGAATTTGATCCTGTCTTTTGGCTGCCAAAGGGAGGGAGGCTGCCTCCCTTTAATGTTTTTACTTTAAGAGAAGGGAACTCTGTGCTGACTTTTCCTCTAGGTGGAAAGGTGCAGTATGCTGTCAGGCATGTCTGGAAAAAAGCATGTCCAAGAAGCCTGGATTGTCACAGATGTCCCTGGGAGTCACAGAGCTTCCCTCTTGCTCAGTCCTATGACTATGAAGCAATATTTAAGGCGTGGAACAGCTGTGCTTCAGTGAGTGCAGTAGCACTCAGTACCAGGACTTGGTTAGCCCACATAGAGATTTGGAGGAGAATGGTTTACTCTAGCCTCAGTTCCTGGTTAGGTGGAGCTTTTCATAGCTCTTTTTGTTATCCTTTTATGTGAGAGAAAATACTTGCTTTTCTGTTGTCTGTCTCTTTTGCCAGAAACTTAAGGGAACACAGAGGAATACTTGCACACCATGCTATGTTGCAGTTGTTTTTTAGGATCTAATTAGGGCACTGTGTTATTTTTTAGCTGCAATGTATGCTGCAGATCAATTGTTCGGTTGAGACCTTTAGCTTAGACATCTGGCTGAGACACAAACACTTCCAGCCCCGACAACTTGGACCAAAGGCAGAGAGAGGAAAAAATACGTATATAAATGATGTGAATAGTTTGTGAGGGTGTTGGATGCTGCTGGGTGAGAGATCTCTACCTCTGCACAGCTGTATGAAAATATTTATTATGACAGGGCAACAGGAAGCAAAGTAAATCTAAGAGAACAGAGTGAGGAAATCCTGACTATATATTTTGCTTTCTTATGTGGAGGACCAAGGTATGGAAAATGCTACTGAGTTCAAGGTTGTCTAGCTGATCCATTCTTTCCTCTCTAAAAGAGAGAAATTACCTTTACTCTACGCAGAGGACTGCGGTGGAAGTTGCTGAAGGATTGCTTTGCTCACTGGTGGCTGTTTCCCAGGGCTTGTGGATCAGTAATTGCTGCCTTCCCGGTTCCCTAAATCGTTGCTTCAAGTGAACCTGAAGGTTACTCAGATGGGCTGCTGTAAGGTGTGCCTAGTCCTGTCACTGCTTTGCCTGGAGACAGAGCAGGCTGTCCTGTAGAGATATGTGTTGCATAAAACACTGCTTTGGCGCCAGCCATTTGGTCACACCAGCTGCCCATTGTGGACTGTAAAAGAGGTTTAAGCAGTGCAGTACTGCACCATAAACCAGAGCAGTGATAGTGAGTTCATAGAAAGCAGGAAAACAGTTTTAATTTTTTCTGTTGAACTTTTGGGAACAGATGGAGAGTTGATGAGGCAGAGATGCTGGAGGGACAGTGTGTTTCAAATGTTTTCCTTCATTTCTTCTCAATCTGCTCATAGATTCACAGCTCTTACTTATTCACTGCAGGGTAGTTAGTGTAAGACATGAAAACTTCAACGTCCCCAGGTCTCCAGAGGTTGGTGTTCTCTAGAGCCCGTTGAGCTGTGGTTTTCGAGCTAAGAGACTTTTGACATGTGGGATCGTGGGAGCAGCTCATAGCCTGATGGGCAAGATCTCTGCTTAGTTCATTCCATGTTACCACAGTGAAGGATCTGAACTTTCTGGAGAAAGACGATTACCCAGGAGCGTCTTGACTGAGTTCTGTACTGATACTAACAGGCCAGGTCTGCATCACTAAACAGCCAATGTGTCGTGGGTTTTTTTTGTTTGTTTGTTTTTTTTAATCTGTTTAGAAGACAAGAAGAATCTAATCAGAGCCCAGCAGTGCACCCACCAGCAGTCATTATCGTTCCTTAGTCATCCAGTTACTGTTTTTCTGTTCTGACAAGAGACATTGGTGCAGTGGTGAGGACATGGGTAAAGATTGGCTTTTCCTTAGTCTCCTTGGAGATGTTTAAGCACATTGTCCCTGCAGTGTACATGTATTCAGGTGTTGCCCTTAGAGGACATGTATAACTTCAGTGATGCATTCAAAGCATTGTGGCAGCCAGAGCTGGTAGGAGAGGAATGGAGTAGATGGGATTGTTAAACCCTTCTTCACTCCCAAAGGCAATGACTTGCTGTGAGATCTGATTACCTTCTCATTAGCTACAAATGTATCTGGTTAATAATTCCTGACAGCTGGCTGAGTTTGTCAAATCCACGTTTCTTCTCTGCCTCGTGTTTTGAGTCTGGTATTTATTAATTACATACAAAATGCTGTAAGCAGAACTGCTGGGACATTATTTCTGTGAACACATAAGCTTCTCTACCAGGAAACATGATACCTCTTGGCTTATAGCTGCGTTCCTGGAGGACAGAGGATCAGAGAGTAGTCTGATTTGACATTAGATCCTTTCAATATCAAAAGGGGAACCACAAGATAGAAGGGGTCAGACTCTTTAGCAGGATCTGTGGTGATAGAACAAGGGAAAATGGTTTCAGGCTTAGAGTTTAAATTTGGGTTGGATATAAGGAAACAGTCTTTTACAGTGAGGGTGCTGAGGCAGTGGAACAGGTTGCCTAGGGATGTGGTGGAAGCCTTGTCTCTGGAGATGTTGAAGCCCAGGTTGTGAGCAATCTGATCGAGCTGTGGATGTCCCTGTTCACTGCAGAGAAGTTGGGCTAGATGGCCTTTAAAGGTCCCTCCAACTTTAAGGATGACATTATTCTATACTGGCCAGTCTTTAGCAAGGGTGCAGGGAGATGCACTGCAGGAAAATACTGAGATGGATCGACAGAACAGTCTGAATTTTCTTTGTGACTGCTTCTCCTATTTCACTTTTTTTACTCCTCTCTTATCTCTTCTTAAGCCAGTGTTGTTGGAATAGCTAGTAAGCTCAGCTGCTTGCCCAGAGACTGCTAAATATCTTAGTATTTTGAGCCTGCAAAAAAATGGAGAAGGATTTTACCAAAAAACAGCTTATTTACACGTCATGTAGGAGATGATTTTCTCCTGAGTATATCTTAAGGTTAATTCAAGCTTTACAGCACAAAAGTTGATAACTGTTGATAGCAGTTGGTAAAACACTGGTAAACAGCTAATGCCGTTGCAAAGCTTTTAATATCGATTAGGTTGTATTCAGTTACTTTCACAGCCAGCAGTGCCTTTCACTGAATGGCAGACAGATTAGATCAGTGAGGATCAGATATTGGTTAGCTAAGCTTGTTTTAAGAGTTGTCATCAATTGTCTTCTGTATTAGTGGAGCAGATCCTGCAGTTGCTAGACTGCGTGCAGCAGGAGATTGCTGAACCTACTCCAGAAATGAGTGTGCACATTTTACTTCTATTTTGGCTGAGTGTAAGTGGCAGTGCTGGGTGCAAAGGGATGGAGTTGATTATGTGCAGGTGAGGATGCATGTTTCCTTGATTGCATGGTGTAACAACCATTAATTTCTTTAGGACTTAGATAAGCATGACAGTCCTAAGTTTTTCCTCCTGCAGCATTGCATTTAGCAGGCCGTTAATTTTACAAAAATTTCTTGTACCAGAGTCAGCTACTATTCAAGGTATGGCAAGGTTATACTTGTGAAAGTGTAGATGGGTTAACAGCTCATGCCCAAGAGTTTAGATGAGTTAGCAGCTGGAGGGATCTGCTACTCATAAGACTGCTGAACAGCTGATGGCTCCCAGCTTGTGTCAGTGTGAGGCAGTGCTTCACAGCACTTCTGTAAGTTTTCTTAGTTCAGTGGAAACCAATGTCTCTGTCTGAAGTATCTGAAGATGTTGCAGATCTCAGATCCTGGTCAACTCTAACCCTACCAGGTAGTAATTTTTGTTGGTTTTTTTTTTGTTTGTCTCTTATTTCCAACGGCCAACTGAGTTTCTCAGTTCAGTAAGGAAGACAAATCATGCATTTGCTTTTCTCAGCTGTTTAAGAAATTTTTCTAGCTATTTGTCTTGTAGCCTACACTTTTTTTTCTCTCTCTGCGTTGAACAGGCTATATGCTTTCACTGGATTAATACATACATTATTGTCACAAGGGTCTCTTGCTAGTCCTTAATTAGCCCTGCAGACTGGCTCCTACTGTAAGATTACATGCTTATCTAGAGTTGTTAAACAACTTGTATGCATTTTTACATGGAGTCTTTCTCAGTCTCTGGTGACAGTTTGAGCCCTTTCATGCCACAGGGATTGGTGCAAGTGCTTCCTGAGTTGTTGAGCAGTTGGGCTTCACTGCCTGGCAGGCTGTAGGGGCTGGCTGCAGCACTGTGCTCTGCAATGACACTGGTTCCCATAGCTCTCAGCTGGGGAGGACTGAGCTGTGGGGTTCGTGCTCAGGTCTGAAACATACAAGAGGATCAGGGTGTTGGGAGGTTTGTGGCATGCTAGGGCTCATCTTCTAGCAGAAGTGTGCTGTAGGAGTATCCTAACCAGAACTGGGGTGGCTGTTTTGTAACGAAGCAGAAGCTCCAGCCCAGCAGGACGAGGATCCTGGATGAGTGAGTTTTCCCAATCGTGGTGCTGGGTGTAACTCTAGCAACAGCATGTTATTTTGGCTGAGTTTTATTTTGTGAGTCAAACCCCAGTACTCAGAGGAAACTGCAGTAAAAACACAAACACGATGCAAGTACGCTTGCCACCTTCCTCAGCATACAGAACTAAGTAAAATTCATAGCTTTTACTTAGCATCTCACAGATCTTCCAGAAGTACCTTACTTTTTAAACTGCATTTCACAGCCCTATGGCATATTGGGGTGGCATAAAAGAACTAGTGTGGCTGTGTGATATTATCAAAATAAAAACCCGTATTGAATGTGCAGTACGATTTGCAGGGTAGCTTATAGTTGAGAGCAACTCATTCTCTCCTGTGAGAGAATTTGTGTATGGATTTGACAGCAAAACAGATATGATGAGGATAGGTTTTCCAGGAGCTAAAGCAGTGGTCTAAATGACCTAGACCTGGGATCTGTCTCTGTTATGCCAAATAATTTGTTTGTTGTGCAGATTGTTTTATCTCTTTTTCTTTCAGTTGTTATGATGATCATGGAATCATTAAGGTTGGAAGAGACCACAAAGATCATCTAGACCAAACATCAATCCATCCCCACCATGCCCACACACCATGTCACTCACTGCTATGTTTACCTTTTTCTTGAACATCCCTAGGGATGCTGACTCCACCAGCTCCCTGGGCAGTCTGTTCCAGTGCACTGCCACTGTTTCTGAGAATTCTTCCTAATGTTCAACCCGAACCTCCCCTGATGCAACTTGAGGCCATTTCCCCCTTGTCCCATTGCTGTTATCTGCCACCTTGCTACAACTTCCTTTCAGGGAGTTGTAGAGCAAGATAAGGTCTCCCCTGAGTTGCTTCTTGAAGACACGGATATTGTGGGAGGAAATATATGGCAGTAGTTGTGCAGCAGTGATTGCCAGGATGATTGCAATGGATACTATGCTCTTGCTATGAGCTGGTGATAAAACAACAACAAAACAAGTATATACGTACAATTATGATTTTATCTTGCACTCAGAACAAACTTCAGGGAAAAAAAATCCAAGGCATATGGCTGCGCCGTGCTTGCTGCTCATTTCTCCCCTCACTCATGTGAAACAGCATTTTCTGTGGAGGTCCTTCAGTTTTCCATCCAAGTAGTTATCTGGAGCAGAAACTCATCTCTGCTTGCCAAGCTGTTAGGATGCTTCCTGAAGTATTTTACCTAATCCCGGCCCTAAACTTTCCAGTCTAACTTTGGATTTGGGCACACCACTGGATCCTTCCCTACTTTACCTCTGCATAGGTGCTATTCTCTCATTCATAAGCTGATATTTTTGTAGTATGGTTTCTGCCCAAAAAACTCAGCTCCAGAGCAGACTCAAGAAGGAGATAAAGGAGGTTATCTTTCAGTGGTGAGGGAGGGCTCCTGTTTTGTACTGTTGTCTAAACTAGCGTACTTCAACTAATTGGAGGTGATGATTGCACGGTTTACTTTGGACAATGTTGTGTGGGCTTCATTTGTTTTTTTCCTTAGCTTTCCTGGTTTGTTGTTTTATTAGGAGTTTTTCAGGGGCTAGAACCTGAATCCCAACCTGAATTTTGTGAGTAGCCTCTAATACCTACTGGAGTAGAAAAATCCAAAACTCCAAATCTGAGCTCTCTGCAAAAGTATTCTTTAAATGTGGGCATGCAAACCCTTTGTTTACTGTAATGAGATACTGCGAACTGCGTGTCCACGTTTAGGTATAGGGACTGGTGGTCTTGAAGCAGAATTATGCAGCCACTTCTGGCCCCCTTTAGCCAGTGTACCGAGTCAGAATTGTGCCTTTATTGGCCAACAGTTAAAATCTTCATTTGATGAGAGATAAATCTTGGGATGCTGAATGTATATTGGTCAGGAAATAAAAAAGGGGGTCTTGCCACAGATCAGAACCTCCATCAGAATTTCACAGTGCACTGGTATGTATTTACATATGTGGTATTAGGAGACCTTTGTTCTGTCCTTAGCTAATGTTTTACTAAGTGTCTGACGTTACAGTAAGTGTTGACCCACATAGTAACCTTCACTCTGTGCCCTTCTGCAGTCAGCAGCTCTGGCCATCTGTGTTGCTTTCTGGGCCTTGCGTGCTAGGATATGCTTGCCTTGCAATGATTTTCAGTACCCTTTTTCAATCCCCCAGTTTGGCAGCAGATCAGTGCCTGTACTTGCATACTTGAGGCATCACAATCCAGAAACAGGCTGCAGCAGACCAGGCCCCTTGCCATCTTGAATGCACCACTTCCACCCCAGTGCGAGGCTGTGCAGTGGTGGGAGTGCTCTGACCTGGGGCATTTTAGTATGGCTTGTGGCTTAAAAGGTCCCTTCATGCATGCTGTATTACTCATGGTGTGAGCATCATATAACATCTTGTAATCATGAAAATGCTTAGTTTCTCTGTGTGTCGCATGAGGATTTGTGAGGAATCTCAGCTGCCAAGTGCAGAAACTTAAGCTGTGACCCTTCAGCTCCTAACCATTGAAATAGGATCTACCATGTCTACTGCTAATGAAAACATTCCTCCCTTGATAGGCAGATACTATGAGGTTATTAAAAAGAAAGAGGAAAGAGTTATTTTTCAAGTACTTCCCCTATGCTTTAATCAAGTATTTCTACAAGGCCTGCTTGTCGCTTCCCTTCTGTGTTGCATCCCATCTCTCTGCTACCACAGTGTCATTTCCCCACTTTCTCTCCCTTTCCCAGCTCCATAGATGCTAGAAGAGCCAGTATGTCTCCTGATGACAGTGGCAGGCGAGTGACAGGCAGGCTGGGTGGGGGTGGCTGATGGTGAGCAAGCCTAGTGACAGCATGGTATGACTAAGAACCCACTGGCTAATAAAAGCACAGGAGGAGGAGGAGCAAAGTATTTAAGGGTGCCAGGAAGGGAGGGAGAGGTTTCCACAAATTTCTTGGTACACTTCAGCAGCCAAGTGACTGGGCACCACAGTGAAAGGCTTCCTTAACTCTTATCCTCTTATGGGATGAAATAGAAGGGCTAAGAAAATGGCACCATTAACTGAAAAGTCTGAATCAAGGTAAGAACACTGCTGTGTTTTTTTCCTAGTTAGTCAAAGCTTGCCCTCCCGGAGCTGACTGTGAACTGATCTCCCAGGGCTTTACATGGCATTGGCACCTGCTAATGTGCAGTGAGTGGGTAGGTCTGCTGGGTTCCACGCACTGACTTTGAAATTGTTTCTTTCACATGGGTAAGTATTTCCAGTTGCTGCTTGAGAAGGGAGGAAATATCTAGAATGGACATTACGTGAGTTTGTGTCTTGGATAAAGGAATTGAGCAGGTCCTAGCTTCCATACCCAGATTACTGCATCCGACTAATTTTATGGAAAGGAGTGGTTGAGAGTAATTCCTAAGAGCTGAGTCCAAGACTATTGCTAAAATGGAAGTGAGGAGAGTGGATGTGGAGTTCTCAGCAATATGTCACCTGCGCCTCAAGGAGTCAGAGAGAAGCAAAGATGAGATTTGGTTTCTGAAGTTTGGCATTCTGCTATTTCTGGAGACACTTCAAATGTCAGACCATTGTTAACCTAGCAGTTCAGTTTTCTCAGTATTATTAGTACCAAGCAGAGGAGCAATCGCTGTGTTCTTCATTCCAGCATCTAGGTGGCTTTAGAAAGCAGCAAGGTTAGTGGCCAGGACTTCAGCTTGAGTTCCATGGCAGGCATAGCTTTGCTGCCTGGCCTTGGACTTGTGACAGCAACCAGCCTTCTGCCTTCTGGGTTTTGCTGAGGCCTTTTTGTACCTGATATTCAGGTAGATTAATTGGTTCCAGGGAAATTTTTCTAGTGTAGCCAAATTCTAAGGAGAATGACCATGTCCAACTTCCTCATACATCCTCAGTCTTTTCAGAGGTGTGTTGGAAGCATGGTATGCTAGACTCCCTTTGCACATTGGCTAGACTTCACTTTTTCTCTGATCTCCTGGAGGTCATTGCAGTTGTGTGTATAATGAGAACAACTTTTGAAATGGCTTGGCTTATTCTGATGTCATCATAAAGCACTGGAAGATTGACATATACGGATCTTGTTTACGCTGTGCTGGCTCATTTAAATTCAGATGATGCATCGAACAGAGGCTTGAATCTTCCATCTCTATGCCAAGTATTGCTTAGTGAGTGTTTGTAAAGAACTTGAAAACAGCTACTGCTAAGAGAGGTCGTGATTAACAATTGTCTGATAACATTGCCAGAGTGATAATTCAGTGTCAGAATGATTCCTCTGCTTTGCAGAACTAGGAATCTCAGGTTGTGTAGTATTAAGGTATTCCTTTACAATGTCAGAGGTGCACAAGAATCTTTCTTTTACCAGTGTTTCACAAAAATTAGGTTAATTGGGATTTGAACTTTGTGACACCAGTCAGTCTCTAATTAGTACTTCTACTTAATGAAACTTCCATTTATTTACTACTTTGCTATCTGAGAGTGTATGACAGCAGTGAAGACAGCCTTTGTGGTCTGTTCTATACAAAATCACACAAGAGAAGCTGCTGGTTGTTGTTCAGATGATCTAATTGATTGTATTTGCAGGATGCCATTCACTGTATTAAATGCAAGGTAGTGTTTGTGCATGTCCCTCAATCCTGTGGTCAGCTGAATGGATCCATTGTTATACATAATTAGGGCTTCTGGAATTTGGGTCTGTTAATTTACAACAATTCTTCTGCAGACACAAGTGGCCTCGTGTCAGAGGTGTATGAAGCTGAGTGCAGCACACAGAGCATCCCAGCTGCATGGATGATACAGATAGTCTCAGGACAGCTTGAACTGAATTTATCTTCTGCTCCTTCCACTTGAAGTATAAAACCAGTATCCTCTAGGCTAGGTGCAATTGCTAAAGTTTGCCCAAAAAAGGTAAATCTGCAGAAAGATAAATCTGGCAGTGTTGAATTGGCTGCCCCTTGTTAACTGTAAGTAAATGGCAATGTCAGTAGTTACATGTGTCCTGCTTGAATTCTAATGTAAGTCTCAGTTAAGTGTCCTGAATTGTCCCAGGTGATGATGGGCTGCTAAATCACTTACTGCTTTCCTTCCAGAGCTGCAGTCTGAGAGCAATGCCCTGGGAGTCACCTTGCACAGGCTGTACAGTGGCTTTCCCATAGAGTGTTTCTATGTGTGAGGTGTTAGCATATGTATCGCTGATAAATCTGAGCAGGAATCAGCACCTCTAACGCTCTCAGATGCTGTGACTGAATATATAGCATTTTATTCAAAATACTCTATAGATTTTTTCTGAACCTTTACAGTGTGAGCTGCTTGTGTGTATAGGTGTCACAAAGGCACTTATTTCTTTAGCAGACACATGGTACATGGGGCATGGCAAATGTCACCATGATCTCAGCTATCAGATACAAAGAATAGAGGGTGGTCACAGCAGACTCCGGAGGAAGTCGAAGGCCAGTTACAGTGCACTTAAAAATCTATTGTCTGTTTTTTTGCTGAAAAGGTACTGATAAGAGTAGTTAACTCATCCTGAGGGAAGCAGGGAAACACTGCATACATAGTCACTCTCCTGCCAGCCCAGTGCTGAGCTGCTGCTTTCCCAGCCCTGTGCCTTTGATAGAGCAGGAAGCTGATGCCTCGAGCAGGAGACACCTTCAGTCCCACAACTCTACAGATGTAAGTCATCATCACCAGGGCTCAGTGGCTGATGACAGTATTCCAGTCTATTTCTTCACCTGGTAGATCCCTGTAGATATCAAATCATTGTCTGAACTTCCACTGACTGTAGAATTGTTTCTCAAATACAGGCCAGAGTTAGAACAGGTCGGAGAAGCTGCTTTGCCTTTTAAACCTTGCTTTTCAACTCTTGGGCGTCTCACCTTCAGGCTTTGCTCTCTGATTCTGTGATCCTGAGCAGAGTTAAGACTTTGGATGTTCAGCCATAAAAATGTGCTGTTTGTTTGCTGGATTTTAGAAATAAAAGGCAGCATGTAGACCAATGGCTTTGGAAACGTTTACAGGTTTGCAAATGAAGACTCAGAGGTATGATTGCTTTCTGAAAACGAGTGGATTGGGGAGCACAAGTGCTACTTAAATGGAAAAACGAGATTGGTGCAAAACAGTTTGGTGCTATCTGTTCATCAATTAATTTTAGGCTGCGAGTCAGAAATGATGTTCTACCCATAAGAAAGAAGGAGCTGGCTTCAAGGAGGAGCTGTGGAGGCAGGAAAACTTACCAGTTTCAAGCTGGGGCTTGAAATGTTCCTGCCCAGGATTATATGACACAGCTGCCTGCAATAGCATGGGAGTAGGCTTGGTGACCCCACAGATCCTTCTTGGCAGTGTTTAAAGGGGGTGACCTTGAACTGTGTTAACTCAGGTTGCTGGTAAGCGTTGTTTACTCTGAAGTTGGTGACTGAAGGATAACTTCATTCTGAAGGCATCTCTGAGCTCTTAAAGTCATATCTCCTGGTTTACATTTCTTATTTGACAGACTGGCACATTCCTGTTAAGTTGTACCTGGACTGGCACACATACCCCAGATATACCCATTAGGAAGAAAGCAAACATGTACCATATTTAAAAAAAATTAAAAAAGACAACAATGCCGCATGTGTAATCTGCTATGTTTGTTTATTCCAACAGCTGTAAGCTCAATTATTTATAAGAACATGCTATTCCAGCTTGTGTGCAGTGCTGCTGTTTGTTGGATTTAGCTGAGCCTTCACTGCTTGGCACTGTCTGAACTCTCGCTGAAGTGCATGGGGAGGCGGCTGTTTGGAGCTGGTAGGACTCTTCACAGTCCTTTCATGACATTTATTCTTTCTTTGGAGCATCATGTCTTCTGATGGAATAACAGGATGTTCTTTAACCCTTAAAGTAAGACTGACAGGCAACATATTTCTCTCAGTATTTCAGAATAAGAGAGTAATGATGTTTGGAGAGAGAGCTGTATTTGGAGAGAGAGCTAATTGACTGGGTTAACCAGCTGCTCTGTCTCTTATATTCCCAAGTTACTTTCTCTTGCCCACTTTGATGTGGTACAGCATGAGAAGTGCAGTAGAACTGTGTTTTCCAGTGTCTTTCTTTAAGCAGAGGAACCATGTAGTAGCAGACACTGGCAGCAGTGCAGCCCTTTGCACCCTGTCCAGCTCTGGGATCACATTGTGCCAGCACAGCTGGCTGAGCAAAGCATTTGGGGCAAGAACACTGGTGGCACTGAGAGAGGGGCTGGGCCAGGGACTATACAAGTGGGTGCCTGCAGTGATGTACAAGGGCTGAACAAGTGAAAAATAGCATTTGTAAGTGCTCGTCCTCTCTTAAATCTGAAAATCTCCAATTTTCTTCTAAAAGCCTTAATTGCTAGGCTATAATTATATAAACAAGAAATTGATTTTTCATTTAAATGCTACTACAAAACACTCAAAGCTCTTGTGTGTGAAGAAAAACTTTTGCAAATGAGAGAGCTCAAAACTGAGAAGCTAAAGCAGGAATCTGAGTGATGAATTTAAGGCCTGCCTGATGAGTTTTGAATGCTTATGGTTAGTAATTGCTCTTAAATTCTAAGCAAGTCATCAGAGTTATCAGTAACAGCAGGAGAAGAGACCAGAGGAAATGACTTTTCCCCACACGTACGTTGGACCACTAAAAATAACCACCACCCACAACTCCCGGCAGAGATACTGTTGACTGCAGAACGTGCGTCCTTACTCGGGACAATTAATGAGCTGTTTGTTACCCCAACCATTGCAGGGGGAGCACTTGAATGCTTAGAGCATGTGAGATAATCCAGAGACATGCTGTGCAGCAGTAGTCACTACTTATCTGCATTCCTCCTAAATAGGGCTCTAAATCCGCTGTGCTCCGTTTCCACACCAAGTAGGGAAGGAGCTGTGGCGCTGAGAGAGATGTGCTGGGAGTTTGTGGAAGGAGAGAGCACTGTGTGCCCGTCTAGAGGTACGGAGCTGGTAAGGAGCTGGTGGATGTTACATACAGACATTGGCATCTTCAGCATTACAGTTGCTTGCTTATGCCCTTAGGAATTCATCACCCTTCATTGTGTTTTGAATGTCTGCAGCTTTGTTGCTATGTCTGTCACATTTCAGGAAAGGCATAAATTCAAGCCTGGTAAGGAGACAGTGGTCTGCTGCTTACAGCAGGGAGCTAAAGGAGATGGTACAGTGTTTTTGTGTGAGACTGGTTTTTATTCTGCCTGATCTGGTGGTACTATTTTTCAGACTGGCACAGAGGATGCAACCTTGATTCCTTTGAAAGATTCAGTCCTGAAGTGCGGTTCTGCACACAGCTGTGGGATCTGTGTGACTGTTTCTACAGGAAGCTTTCTGGAGGAACTGAGAGCAGCAAATATTCCCAGATCCACTTGCCTCTGCAGCCCATGTGCATCCTCTCTGACCAACCTGGTGGGGCTGCTCTGCCGAGGATGCTCTGCCAGACACAGACAGCGTATTGACTTACAGCATGTTTGTTCCCAAAGGAACAAATTAAAGAGGGCAGTGCAGAGGGCACCTGGCCACGGAGTCAGGTGTGCTGTTGGGCTGAACAGTCTGGCCCTGAGAGCAGATTAGACTACTCCATAAAACACAAGAATAACAGGACTTCAGTGAATGGTTTAGATTAAGCCTATGGGAAACAGGGTGCAAGAGGCACTGAGGCATGCTCTGAACTTCAGACATACTTTGTAATTTCCTCAACCTAAGCAGCTGTTTCTTTCACCAGGATGCAGTGAATCTGCACGCAGATCCTCAAATGACCTAAATCAACTTTAAAATGGAACCTCCAGAGCTATTGTAGTTGAAGTGCTCTGGACTGCTTATGCAAACTCCCAGCACTCCAAGCCCACTCTTTTTATGGGAACCTGCATTAAGTATATGTTCATGGATGGCTGAATAATACCGGTTAGTTTCACGGTTAGTGAATGCTGAATGGTTGTTGTTTTAATTGGATTCTGTAATTGCTACGAAGTGTGGGGATATAGGCAAAGTTGTTTTTCTAGATCTAGTTCTAATGAGTTTGCACATCACCTTCATTTAATTTAGGAAACTTATTCCTTTAATTACTACCGTGTTTTTGATCTCAAATTGCTTCTTGTGAAGAAGTAATTTGTTCTTTTAAGGCCAAATAATTGAGCTTTATTTGTGTGCTTTTTTTTGCTGAATACCTTTCTTAACACAGTGAACCAAGTGCTTTACACTGCAAACAGTGTCAGGACTCCCAGATCAAAAAGAAACCACTGAAATCAGAGTTTTGTGGCAGTTGTGATGTCACTTATTCTAAGTGGAGAAGGGACATGGGGTCAGAAATGTACTTACTCAGATACTGCTGCTATGTAATGAACTCTACCGCTGTATTGCTGAGGGCCTGGCCTTTACCCAAGTGTGAGCTTAGTGTATCCTGTCCAGAAAAGGTAGCATGCTGAAATCTCTTGAGCCTTTTGTAAGTCTTGTATAGCAGAGGAAGAGATGCAACCTTTTGGGGATACTTTGTGTAGAGAAAACATCATGTAGGCTAGTACAAATTCCAAGAAGAGGGCCAATGCTCACCTAGTACTTCTCAGTACTAGCAGCCACCTCAGCTTCAAAATGTTTTTATTCTTAAAGCTGAATTGAGGCTTAACTGCAGCACTGTGCCCTTCTTTTAGTTTTCTCTCTGCCCTATGGAGTGATTTCTATTTTTCTAGTAAGTTTAATTTACAATAGTTTTCTTTACCTAGAAAATGTGATATTGCTTCTTCTTTTGCTTTGATGATCTGTAATTTTAACTCATCTATTTCTCCTTTACCTAAACTAAGGTAATTACTTTCTGTAACTGAAACTTACTGAGATCAGAAGGAGCATTATTAATCAATACATCTGGCCAAATTCTTAGGCTGTGTCTACCTTTACTATTTTGGGGCCCTTGCTTCTAATATGAAATGGTAAAAATAAAAAGTGGGTGCTGTGTTGGCTGACCTTTTGGCTCTGTTAGGCTTTTGCTGAGTAGCTTTAGTTTGCACCCCCTGCTCTTTTGCTGGGATCAGTTTGGATTTAGGGTGTGTCCTGCTGAGCCTTCACTGGCCCACAGTGTGATATCTTGAGTATTTTAATGAATAAAATAACTAACTGTTGGCAACTGTTGTGTTGTGGCATGCCTGAAAGCCCAGATATTAGCCACTTTTACAGACTTATCTGTTACTATATTTGCTGGCTTCATTTTCTTTACTTTCCTTTTGACAATCTGTTGAACATGCTCATTATATTCTGATTGGTATGGAATGAATGTTGCTTGAGGATGGGGATGCTTCAAGCAGCGGAGCAAATTCAACTCCCTGACGACAATCTCCACCTCTTAGATTGTCCCACTAATTCTCTAATTCTTGTAACATGAAAACAACTACTGACTTCTCTGGCTTCTTGTTTCTCTGAGCAAGTTGGAAAGCGGGGAAGGTGTTATATCCTCTTTGATTAGGGTGTTTGTGCACAATTGCACAGCTTGTGATACCTATTCCTACCCGTGCCCTGGAAAGCATTTAGTTATCTGGACTCACTCTTGCTCTATTTAGTACAATATTTTTGGGGGGAAGTGGGAGGGGGAATGAGACACAAAATTAAAGGGTTTTTAATTCAGCCTTGACCTCTGGAGTGTAAAGAAGTCCTGGCAAACATAGACTGTTTTGTAGAAATGCTGCTTTCTCTTTTCAGACCAACATCTGCAGTGACATTGAAAAGTGTTTGTAGGTATGAAGTCTGGACCAGGAATAGGCTCTGCAGTTGTCCCTTCTAGTTTCTCATGACTGTGAAAATTGACTTTTTTCATCTCTGTTTGTAATCAGAGAGTTTTTATCTCCAATAGGTAGCTTCATTGCCTTTGATCCCAGGAGCATTAAAGCTTCTAATTTTAAGATTCACCTCTTGCAGTCTGTTCCTGAAGATACTGGGAACAGAACTGGAAATGCTTGGTGCAGAAGTTAATATACATTTCTACAAATGTTTATTCTGCGTCTTCCACCAGAGAGGCTGACGTTGGTAGGAATAACATATTACCTTGAAATATGGTAGCGATCTAGGCTGAGAATTTTAGCTTAAAAATGGTCTCCCTAAGATTTTTTATTTTTTTTTATATCATAGTTGATGCACTTTTCATATATTAGAAGTTATCTGGATTTTTATTTTGCTGTATAGAAACTCTCATGCTTTATTCAGTATGATCTTAAGGTTGGAAAGTAGTACCTGTAATATGTGGAAATACTCTTTAATCTGCTGACTGACTTAATAAATACATCTTGATTTTTTTTTTTTTTTTTGAAACTCAATTTCTTGAGGAAACTGCAGTTCTTACCTTTACTTTTGTGATGATTGTTCAGCATTAGATACACTGCTGTCAGAGCAGACGTTAAAATAACCACTCTGCCTTTCACTTTAAACAGAGATAAACAAAATCCAGAAGTAAAAAAGGCAATTCCTTCCACCACGATGAGCTCTGGTAAGTCTGTGTTATTTTCTACTTGCCCTCACTAAACCTACCTTACTATTGCTAGACTTATCTCTGATAGTTTGTGATCTTCTTTTCTTTCTTTTTTCTTTTTTGTACCTTTTTTTTTTTTTTTTTTTGCCTTTTTTAATCGTGTTCCTCAGGGAGCTCGGGGGCTCCAAAGAG
>VXAB01002878.1:150278-184117 GCA_013399175.1 Odontophorus gujanensis
TTTTTTGACTCTTCTAATCCTGGTTCTCAGGCAAAGCTTGGGCATCACAGAATGGTTTGGGCTGGAAGGGGCCTAAAAAATCCCTTGAACAGCTCTGCCATTGGCAGGAACACCTCCCACTACACTAAGCTGTTCAAAACTCTATCCAGCTGGCCTTGAACTCCTCCAGAGACTGAACCCAGCAGCTTGGTCCAGTGCCTCACCACCCTCATAGGAAAGAATTTCTTCCTAATACCTACCCTAATCTGCCCCCTTTTAGTTCAGAATCATTACTCCCTGTCCTATCACTCCTATCACTTCCCCGGATTTTCTCATCTCCCTTTAAGTGCTGTAAGATCTCCCTGGAGCCATCTCTTCCCCAGACTGAACAACCCTGACTCCCTCAGCTTCTCTTCATAGGTACTCTGAGTAAAGGCTCAGGGAATCTAACTTTTGGAGAAAGAGTATAATGGCTTTGTAATAGTGTCCTGTCCAGACTTTTGTTGTTTTGAATTGGCCTATAAAGCTCTAACTACCACCTGCATCTTGAGCCAAAGTTGGTCATTTTAGCTTCTTGTAGCCTGGAACGAATCTGAAAGACCTGAATCTATTTTAATAGAGGTGAGTGTAAAGTTTGCCATCTGGATAGGAAAAACTAGCTGCTCAAATAAAAATGAGGAAAAAGGAAATGGGGATAGCTGGGGAAAGGATGACTGCTGGGTTTGTCTGGATAATAAGCTAAGTCAGATTGAAGTGACTTATTATTATTAGTGAAGCAGATACCATGCTGAAGTGCCACATGCAGGACCCATGGAATGATATTCCCACTTGATTTTAGCCCTTTCTCATGTCTCAGCTGGAGTCTTGTGTCCAGTTTTTAACACCATATATTGAGAAAAAATAGAACCATCTGGAGACAGTACAGAAGGATACTAGGAGACTAACCCAAAGCATGAGCTGGGAATTTGTCTTTAAAGTTGTTAAAACTTCCTTGTTATAAAGCATTGGAATGAAGTGCTTTGAGGTGTTGTTGTAAACATTTGTCAGTAGTTACAAAGACAGATACATTGAGATTTGTGTCAAGGCAACATCTCCTGAAATGGTAGGAACACTTCCTATCTCAGAATCAAATAGTGCTGACCCATGTCATGCTCTTGTATTCAGATGCGAAGTTCAGTTGCAAATGCCCTGGAGTTATCTGCTTCTTTGTTTCTCTTGCAGAACGTGAAGAAGTTGATGTTGCAAAAACTGTTGTCAATGGGCTGAGCAGCAATGGACAAGAAAAAGGTGGGTCGAGAGCTTCAAAGCCACCTCTGCAGCTCCCCCTGCATGTCAGCTAAGTAATGTGGTTGGTTTCTCTGGGCACCACAGCAGCACTTCCAAATTTAGTTTGCCTGGCGACTGGTACAAGAAAGGCCTTGTGCTGCAGCATGCCAGCAGCAGCAGTTTTTAGCTGAACAAGTGTTCTTTGTCTCTTGAGCAACAAAAAGTGGCAGGCTGTATTTGCATCTTTGTGTATATTTTGTGCTGTTTTGAAGAAAGCTGTGCACTACTTCTAGGACTTGTGAGCACCTGTGAATCAGTGTCTTGATGTGTTTGAACAGCATGGGCTTTTTGGGTGCCTGTTTGTGAACCTTGTTAACCTCAGTGGGAGGTGAAGGTTTGAGCCAGAATTAAAAAGCTGCAACTGTTTATGTAATAAAGAAATGTGCCATTAGCAACAAGGGTTTTAAGCTATAATTTATCTGAACAAACCAGGCTTCATGTTAACACTGACAGGTTTGAAGCATAAAATAGCATTCAGTATTATATAGCGATGATGTGCATTTTGAAAGCATGTACTTGTATGGGTTGGTTGTCTGCAGGGTTCATTTCCTTTATTTTCTTTTGATGCCTTTTCTGTAGTGGTTAGTATTTTGACTAAGTTGTGGGTGGCTCAATTCAGTTGGTTGCAGAGCAGAACAGCATTTGATTTGTTTCCTAAGCCGCAGACTCTTTGGTGTTGTGATCTATTGTATTCACAGGATGATTAGGGAGATGTGTGGAGAACAAGGTTTGATTTGGGTTCCTCTAATACAAATGGATTTCAATCCATGTAATCACACCTGAAAAATCAACAATTTTATCTGTGATTTGAAAACAAAACCAAGCAACAACAGCAAAAAAAAAAAACCATGTTGAGCTCTTTCCCTATTCTCATGCTTGAGAACCATTTGCCAGATAGAAGTCTTTGCTTCCCAGTTCTGCCTAGGGTCAGAAGGATCTGCCTCCAGGTGATGTGCACCATGCCCTGATGTGCACCACCTTTACTCTCATCCAATGTTCGGAGGTGGTGTGAGGAGTGTTAGAAATGTGGTTCCTCTTGATCCTGATTTTTTCAGACCTGAAGGAGGTGGAATGAGGAGGACACCTGCTGCTTTCCAGCTAATACATGCAGAAATCTAACAGGTTCTAAAGGAGAAAATCTTGACTCTGCAAAAATCAACAACACAACTTGTGTTACTGTAGTGGAGCTGTGACTGCAAGGTGTTAACCTTGGCAGAACCTATTGAGTGTCACCTATATGTAGTTTCATTTTTTTTTTCCTCCATCTGTAATAGAGTTCCCCATTAGAAGCAAAGAATTGGAAGGGAAGGTAACAATACTTTTGGAGAGTTTTGTAACCATTGTTAGAATTTTGCACAGTGCAAAATTCTGTGATTTTCCCGTGTTACTTTAACTATATGTACACTATAAAACTACTATGCTAAGTGATGGAGTGCAGGGGAAATCTTTCCTTTACTGCTTTGATAGATGTCTTTTTTTCTGGATCAGATATTGGTGCTACACTTTATTGTGGAACTCCTTTTCAGGATGATTTCGTATTTCTGCACTATTTTGTTGCTGAACTTATAAAATGTGCCCTAAAATCCAGAATTCCTGTAGTATGGGTAGTTTTTGGTGTTTCTCTCTGAACCTCTCTTTTTTTTGTTTTGTTTTTTTTTCACGTTAACTGAGCCACTGTAATGCTGATGTAACATTTTTATTTTTGCATGTAGTGTATCTCGGCTGAGTGATCACACTAAAAAATTTTTGATGGCTTCTGAAAACTAATGCTTCCAGGTTTGTTACCCTTGCAGCATAGTGATGGTCAGCAGTTGGTTGACTCAGTAAGCAGTTCTGTACACTGTGTAAAGCATACGTATCCTGGATTAGGACAAGCGCAGGGATATTTTTAGTGGTTGCATCACTGCTCTCTGGACTGCTTTTGTATTTGAAATTTCCTGCTATTGTGTCTCCGAGTACATTAGAAAATTTAGTGGCATGCTTCCAAACTCTGTTCTTCCCTTTTGGATGTGCCATTTACACTTTTGTGTTTGCAGCTGTTGACGTCCCTTTATACACACGCTCTATTTCTGCCGTTACAATAATCCCTGTGAAGAAAGTGAAAAGTTCTCCTCATCTAGTGCTGCCTACAGGTATCTTTTTCTTACTCCCCCGCTGTGCATTAGTTGCCATCATTCTTTCTCTCTCCCTCTTTTTTTTTTTTTTTTTTTCCTCTCTGCTTCACCCACATGCTTTGGCTAGCTTTCAGCTTCATCCTTCTCACTGTTTCCAGAGCTGTAGATTTCATCAGTAAGTAATAAAGTTAGCTTCTGATGGCGCAGTGCACTGTTCTCAATTATGCTGCTTCTCTGCAGTCATAATTTAGTCTACTTGAATCTGGGATCATTGTAAGCTCTTCTACTAATGCTTGGTTATGAATGATGCTGTTATTACAGCCTCATTTTGAACCAAACTCCTGATGAACCAGAGAATGCTTCCTGCGTATCTTTAGTCTTTATGAAAGTAAATGGACATCAGAGGTGGTATTTTACAGGTTCAGTCATAGTTCAACATCTGTGGAATGGTTTTGTTTTTCAGTGCATAAACTGACATTAGAGAAACTTTATATGGATAAATAAGGATGTCAGGCTCTCTGTTACCCCCTCCCCCTAACACGTTTTCCTGCTAAAAGTTCAAGATTATTTTTGTACTTTGCTGGGTTTGGACAGTCGTACCAGGCTAGCTGATACTGCTCGTCTCTTCTGATCTGTCACACATGAGCACTAAGTAAGGAGCTTATGTCGTTGTGTTTGGTACCATCTGCTGGATCCCTCTAATGAGAAATTTGGATCTTTGTTTTCTTTCTTTTGACTTGAACTGTGAGGGCATTTGTCGTTGTCAATTTTATTTTCAACTCTTTTCAAAGTGTTCTGATTTTATTGAGTTGGGAACGTTTTTTCATTGATTCCTGTTGTTTTGATTTGGCTTACATTTGGAATAAGCTGTATGAAAATAAACTGATTTAGTAGGGAAAGTCCTCTGTGTCTTGATGTACGTCTCTCCTCTGTCACTGCAGAGGTGTCAGCCCCAGTGCTTTCCTGTATCATTAAGTGTTCTGCCACCCAAACCTGTGCATCTAAATAGAGCACACAAGAGGAATCAGGCACAGAGCACTTATGATTTCATGTATCCCTAATTCAGAAGCGAGGTATGTCAGTGTGCAATGCATGGTGTATGCTCTGCTGTATTAGAGCATTTGGAGCCATCTCTGTTAATTCTGTGCCAGGTTGAGTGTTCTCACTCTGCTCCAGGTACGCTGTTTATTTTTGCTAAAATCATCAGGAAAAACGTTTTCACTTGCATGGCTATGTAATGATTGAGGATCAAAATGTTGACTAGGAAGGAGAGGAGGGAAAAGAATGAACCAAAGCGTGTATTAAGGAGGGTTTTAGCAGAGAGTGCTGAAGGTGTTTTCCCCTCTTGCTCACTTTGCCTTGGAGCAAGAAGAGGCTGTGCAGTAAAGAACCAGCCACATCACAACTTCTAGAACCCTAATTCATGACAATGCTGATGTGCTGTTCCTATGCTTTAAAAATGTTATTAAGATATGACCTGTATGAAGAGCTTTAATAGCTCATGAATCTCAGCCTAAGACTTAGTATAAGATCTGTCTCAAAAACTGCTTCTGAGCTGGATGTTGGACTTCGACAGTCCATGGAGGACAATGAACAATTCCATAACCTTTCTCCTCCTGTATAGTAAAGGCACTTCTGCTATGAGCTCTAGGTGTTTCTGTCTCTTTGCAGTGCCTGTGAAAGGCATGCAGGTGAAGAGTGTAGAAGAATGACAACCCTTTACTCTCAGTCCTGGTAACTCCCAACAATGCTTTATAGTTACAGTACTCTTGAAACTGGAGTCTCAGAGCATACACTTTGTTGCTCTGCTTTGAACATGGATCTGTAGATTCCTGAGGCTGTGTGTTGTTTTGTGTGGATGTGAGTGACAGTAGTAGCCCTGGACAAGAGCATGTCCTAACATGCTCATGGTATCTAGTACAAACCAAGTTCTTGACATGAAGCGAGTCTTTCCACTTACTACTCTTGTTCATCTGCCACTCGTGGTGTTTCCTTATGTTGTAGCAGTATTTTGCAATCTTGGCTGAGACGTTGTCATGGTCTGTAGGCACTGTCTGGGTGTGGATGTAATGGGTGGTGTCTTACTGGAATCAGCCAGCGGATGCTGATCTGCACAAACACAAGCTGTTATCTGGGCAGCAGGCAGCAGCTTCTACCCCTTCCCTTCAGTCTGGAGGCATAACTGTCATTATGATGACAGCTCCCAGAGAGGAACAGCATCCCTCTGGTACAGAGGGAACTTGATCCTTACCTGTAAATACTAAGAAAAATAACCATGTTGTCGCCTGTGCAACATGGTACATCCTCAGATCCCCTTCAGGCTCCCTGTGCATTGTCATGGTAGGACTGGTGCCTCTGTTGAGGCAGGTCAAAGTGAAAAGTCTGATGGCAGCTGCAGGGTAGTAGCAGATAGTGCATAAGAAAGGGAGGTGATATGTTTTCCCCTGAAAGTAGGTTGGATAAGCAAAAGTCTCTTTAGACATACTATTTCTACAGATATCTTAGAGGAAACAACTCTCTGGAAAGATTTTAAATAAGGGCAGGAAGATAGCCTTGAAGTTCTGTTTCCTTATTGCTGAATAAGGGGACAGAAGGAAATAACCCAAATTCATGGACTTATGTGCTCAAGGGTAAACCTGGACAGAAGCTGTGCTGAATGACGCCTTAGCAAGGACCCTCATGTGACCTAGTGTTTAGCTCACAGGATGATCTATTAAATTTCTTTCTGCTTTATGGCATTTAGGTTCCTACATCAACAAGATACACCACCATCATAGAATGGTGGGGTCTGGCAAGGAGGCAGCTTGCAGATCATGTTCACAGTTACAAGATTTTATCCTCCAGTAAGCATAAGACTTTTCCCTTTTTGGCCTGCACAAAAAGCATTTTTAAGCACACAAATCATGCTGCTGTGTATCACTGGGACATCCCAACAAGAAAGTCACAAGTGTAATGGTGTCCTGCTGATGCAATATTTACACACAAAGCAGACTCAATATAACAAATAGACCCATTAAATTTGTTTCAACCACTCATCCTTTTTTTTCCTGCTTTCTTAGTTCTGTTACACTGGTGCAGAACTTGTTTCTACATTCATCAGTTACTTGAATATGAAACTGCTTTGAAATCTCAATGCTTTAAAGCCGGAACTAATATTCATCAACATAAACATTACTAGATTGATTCACTCAGAGGCAGCCATGCTAAAATTCACAGAGCTCTGATGTCTCCTAATAGCTTTGTATCATCTCTTTCAATGTGTCTTCTATGTGCATGTACGTTTCCTGTAGAAACGGATCCCACTAAAGTCTGCAGTGGAAAAGGAGCTGTGACCCTCTGGGCATCTCCAGCCTGTGAAGAGAATCAGAAGGTCTCTTCACCATGTCCTCAGGATGCTGAGAAACCTGAAAGTAAGTGAAGTGGGTACAAAGTTAACTTGAAAATTTTACCTTGTAGTAACATGGTGTGAGGTCAGTTCAGGGTCTCGGGGTGGGTTTCTTGCTACATTATCAATTTTTAAACTAAAATTTAAAGCCTGAGGTCCTATAGCAGTTGGAAATCTCTTTTTAAAAACCAGACCAGATTCTTCATGTCCAAAGGGGGAGATGGACTCCTATTCTCTCTCAGTGTGCGACCACTATCTCACTGACTTAACTTTGTTTACAGCCCCCTTTTGCCACCAGGAGCATCAAAAATTTTCATCTAGTTGTTACTGTGGTGGTTGTTCAGTTGTTTGTTTTGTCTCTCCTGGCAGACTCCCATCCACTTCCTTTTATCCCAGCCCAGATGAACCAGAAAGAGGCCGAGTGGTGCTGCTTGCTACCACAGCATTCACTTGGGTTGTCAGGGGAGCAGGGATGGCATCCCAGACAGACAGTGTCGCCACAGAGCTTTGCCATCGTTCAATAGCAGAAGTGTAATTACTTAATTGTAGGAGACAGGCAAAGCATAATAAACCTGGCCAGTGTAATGGGTCTGGCAGAGAGGATGCACTCCCACAGGCAAGATGCTGTTAAGGGGGATGGGGGGTCAAACTTGTCCTGAAAGCAAAGCACACATCATTTCTGGATGTATTGTTATAGGAAGGGTGACTCCATTAATTCCAGCCCCGATGTACCACTTTCTGCTCTGTCTACTCCTTCCCTTCTGCTTTATCCTTGACCTTCCCTCTTTTCATGCTCTTGCCCCTACCACTGCCTCTCCTCTCTGCTGATGGCTTCATAAATTTCCAGCAGCCTGAATGGCAGTGAGCCCATTACTATGGAAATGAGGTCGTTAATACTTCGTTTGCTTGTTCTCTCAATCACTTTATGAAACGGAAGAGCTTTTTGCATCTAAAAGCAAAATGACCAGCAGGGGACAGGTAGTGGGGAAGGAGCCTAGTGGGAGATGGGTAAATAGATGATGAGACCAGTGCATCTACATGCAGGGACTTGGTTGTAAAGTGACATTGTTTTGTATTTAAATTCCCTTCACGTGCATGCACTTAGTATGCAAAACCTGATCAGTTTGTTGTCAGTCCTCTGTCCCAGTTAATCACATGTAGTGGCTGGACAAGGAAAGACATGTCTTTATCAGCTGTATCAGAGATGAATATGGAGTCCTTGCATTCCCTGTACTGTATGGTGTTCGGACATGAAGCTGCAACTTTAGAAAGTAGCTAGCTGGACTGCCTTTTTGCCTCTGAAATAAGAATGTCAATGAACAATTGTTTCTTCATTGCTCTGAATGAATTGCCTTGTGTTTACAAAGGTCAGAAACGAGGAGGGCATCATGTTTGGGGCTGGTCTCTATGGTAATTAGGCAGCCCAGTCAGAGAGCATTTTATGTGTGAAATGAAGTAAGTCGACTCTTTACTCCATCGGTGCATGTTTTCTGTAAATGTAACAGTTTATTTTTATTTTTTCCCTTCCTTTTCCTTTATGCCTGTCCTTCACTCCCATCCCTTCTGTCCCACTTTTCTGTGGATTGCTTAGGTCTGGAGCCAGAAAACACAGAAACAGGTACAAACATTGACTGCTTATGTTGTTGCTTCTGCTACTTTTTTGGAAGTATTTCTTTTTGTCTGTAGGAAAAAAAATGCCCTCCCTTCTCTCATTCTGTAGCTAGAGGGAATCCTCTGTCATCTGAGTTTTTTTCTTTCCTTTCTAGATGATTGGAGATCGTCACCCAACACTGATGCCAATGGGGATGCCCAACCATCTTCTCTTGCTGCCAAGGGTTATAGGAGTGTGCGTCCGAACCTTTCCTCAGACAGCAAGCCACAGGTAAGCCTTTCTTCTGCGACTCTCAGGGTGATCTTCTGGGTTCAAGCAGTGGATTCATGGGCAGGAGTCCTGGGTTGAATTCCAGACTTTGCTGCAGACTTGGGTAAGTTACTGTGCCTCAGCTTTTCCTTCTTGTAAAATGGGAGCAACACTGATGACAGCAGGGTGCTGTGGAGTGTTTTGTGTTCAGACAGACCACAGTTTTTCCTTAGTGGATGAAGAAGAACAACAGTGCTATTTGTTTGCAACAAAAAAGGTGAAGTAGCCATCAATTAGTTTGTCTCTTGTGTTGGTCTATTTTCTAGAGGTTGTGCAGGCCAAAATAAGTTACTTAGGGTACAAATGATATTGGAAACAAGTTATTGGGAAATACCTTTCAGTTTTAACACCATAACAGTTAAAAACCCTTTAAGCCTGTCAAGGCTTATTTGTACCTTAAGATAAATCATTGAAATGAATCTGTTAAAAGAAGGTGTAACTTCATCCTTTTGAGTAACTGGTCTGCAGAGAGGCAGTCTGAATGCTGATAAGTAAACCCTTCATTAGAAACTGCTTTCTTGTATGAAATGCAGTGCCCTGAAAGTCTTGTCCCCTGTCAGGGTGTCTGCTCCCATCATCAGTGACCTCTAAGAATGCCTCAGAACAGATATTGTTCCTGAAATTGTGAATGGAAGATGGCACAGCTCAGGTGAAAACATGGGAAGGAGCAGCACCCTAAAGGAGAGACCTATTTACTGCCTGACATTTACAGCTGGTCCTGTAGTCACTTGCTGATCTTTCTGATGAACAGAGAGAAGACTTAAGCATGTAGTACTCCTTACAGAAGTAGTGAGGACTACTGTCCAAACTAAGGTGAAATGGAACAAAGTGAGAAAAGGCAATTGCAGATAGATAATCTGTATTTTCTCATTTTTCACTGAATGGTAGTACAGTAATAAAGTGAGCCTAACATAGGAAAGTGATGAATTCTTCACATTAAAGCTACTTTCTATAAGGAGCCAAAAGAAGACGATCCTGTTCCAAAACCAGAAGCCCTCCGGAAGAAGCGCTTCCCAAACCACTTCTGCAGTCTTCCCTCATCAGGGATGAAGGTGAAAGACGAGCAGCATGAGGACAGGAATAGCTACAATTTTATGAAACTCTTTTAGATACATATCCATCTAACAAGGATAGGTGCTGACCCCCACCTGTCATGTGTGGATGAATTTTACAGGTGGTACTTTTTCATGCTTGATTGTTGTGAGCTGTTAAGGAATCTTCGTTCTGATTTAGCGACTCTTTGCCCATAATGATACAGGAGTGGTATGTATGTGTGAAACACACTTTTATAGTCTCTGGAGGATTAATTAGCAAGAATGCAGGGAGCTGCCGTTCACTAGGCTGATGTTTTAGTTTATTCTTTTCAGCAGCTTATCATTTTTGACTACTTGCAACCAAGTAAAAAGTAAAACCTCTCCATTGCAGTTATTTTTCTTCAAAACAATCTGACTTTCAGCAAAAATTCACTGTGATTGGAATTGGTGCTGCAATTAGCTGCGAAGTACCAAAACCAGTAATACTGTCTACTGCTTATTTTTGTTTCCAGCTCTCCTACTCCTTCAAAATTCACAGGAAGGAGACTTTCTCTGTAACAATCTTGATTTTGAAGGCAAATTCTTATTAACTCAATTCCTCAGGAAACTTTAATTATTCTGTTCTTGTCAAAAGCATTTTTAGGACTGAAAAATCCTCAAAAGAATTCAAGAGCCAGCATTCCAGTAGCAATAAATGCTGGCTTTTTATTTAGCCAACTGCAATCTATTGTATTCACATCTGTTTTCATTAGCACTGGTAAAATTTCCTCATGTTCATCTTTTGGCAGTGCAGTTAACTTGCAGAGGAGATGGCCTAGGGCTCTGAATTTGGCTTTGCAATTCAGATGTCACTGGTGCTGGGAAGTATTTGGTTACACTGATATACGCCTGGATTTAGTTAGGCAGGATATTAAATCTTAATATGGAAATGTGTAGGCAGGGACTTAGAGCTGGGTGATGTTTGTGTGCTGCAGTGAGGAGTGCTGAGAGAGGCTCTGTGAGATGATGTGAGTGAGTTCCGCACTGGCCTTCCAGATACTGTATTTGCTTTTTGTTCTTGCAGTATTAAAACCTGCTTAACCCAAATCTTATGACTGAATTCATTCTTCAAATTTATTTTTCCCTCCTTTTTCCTTTCATTTTGTGCTGCTTCTCTCCCTTTCTTGCTTCTTGACTCTTGCCTGGGCAGGCCCTTCCTCCTCCCCGTCCTCCTCTCCCCAAAGAGGAAAGCTTTGCATGGCGTCCTCGCACTGACACTAAAGCAACCAACCTGCTGCCAGTGCCCATCATGGACTGTGTGTACCTGAATGCACCCAAGCCTTCTGCTCAGCGTGCATCACTAAATACCAGCGCACGGTGTTACTTCTCATCACCTACCCCCTATGGGACAGTCCCCAGCGGGAAACAAGGCTTGCCAGCAGAGCATTTTCCTTCTTCAGGTCCCAGAGATATGGTGCATGTTGGGCAGCCACTCTTGGAAAGTAGCTCCTCATCAAATGCATCATCCTTACAACACAACCCTGACAGGGCAGATCCCAGTAGTAAGGCTGGAATGAATTCCAGTCATGAGACGAAGGCGGATAAAAAGGTCAGCAGACTATATGTAGCTTGTTTATCTAACAACACTTGCGCAGCCACATCTGAAAATTCCACTGGCACCACACATGACCCATCAGCCAGCACCAGTTTGGGAGCTGAGGTCACTCAGGCACCAGCCACCGATATTGTTTTCTCTGCAACGGGAAAAGCTCTTCCTGCTCCTCCTCCTCCTCCTATTCCTCCCAGGCCGTACTTTTACATTGTCCTCAATAAAGACGCAGTTAGTTCTGATCCGGGCCAGCCCTCCTGGACTCAGTCATCACCTCCGCGAGCTTTGAGGGACAGAGTGCTAGAGCCCCAGAGCACAGCTGCCACAGAGGACAGAATGAGAAAAGAGCCTTACCTTACCCAGCAGCGGCAGCCGCCATACAAGGCAGTGGGACGCAGCATGGTACATGTTTTCTACATAAACTTGTTTTCTTTCAGCCATTTGAATGGTTCTTTAATTCATTATAATGTTTCCTTAATGCTTTTATCCCCATCCTTCCTAATTTCTGAGCATCTGAAACACCACCTGAGCCTTTGTGGTCTTCTACTCCATGATATTTAACACCCCATGTCTCCCCAACGTTGATCTGTGTGTTTGTGTGTGCATGTTGTTTGTAGGGGGCTGGGTTGGACTGGCTAAGATCTTGCTATTTTAAGGAGGTGTAAAAGAAGTGAGCTCTGTAACGTGTTGGTTAGTGCTTCTCAAGTGATGGGTGAGTGCAGCACTGTTTTCTGGTTTGATTTAGCCTCTCTGCAAATGACAGGAGAAGAGGGGTGGTGAGGGGAAGGAAGATGCTATGTCATTCTATCTTGTTGGGGTTTTTTTTTGTTTGTTTTTGTTTTTTTGGTTTTTTTTTGGTAAAAAGTTGTGTGTTTACAGAGGCCATGGCTGAAAGACTGAAGAAATATTTTTCTCTAGAGAAAGAAAGTCTTTTGGGGCTTTGTATTATTTGGGATGCATCCTTGCATGACACTGTATGGCTGCATTAGACTAAAGTTCCAATCTTCCCCTTTGCATAACAACACCTTGTTTCCTACAGGATGCCACTGCCACCACAACTCAGCCTGGGGTTATAGTAGTTCCCCTTGTCCAGATTAATCCAGACAGACAGCAAGAAGGCAGCTCCAGCACTCCTCCACCGCCTCTGGTTCCTTTCGGGCAAGGCTCCGTATTCCCTGAGACTCTTCCTCCTGGCACACCCTTGACTTTTCCGACTCTAGATGATTTCATTCCCCCACATCTCCAGAGGGGTTCCCACCATAACCAAGCACCCTCTGCATCTGGCACATTACCCTCTGTTTACCCGAAACTGCCATTCTTCTCAACACCACCTTCACTTGTACCTCCGGTTACAGGGGCTTTGCACAGGGGCTTGAAGCCTGAAATCACTGGAGTCATCTCACGTACAGTAAGCTTGCCAAGTACCCTTCTCACTCTTGTCCTAAATTTGTATTCCCAGATTAAAATTACTTTATCCTTGGCATACTAAACTTGAGAGGAGTGATGACTCACTCTCTGCTAGCAGCATGACAACTGAAACCTTGTTTACGTCCTGTGCTAGTGCATGCATATTGCCTGCCCTGTGCAGCTTTGAACTTTTATTGACTTCTCGTATGCAACATTTGACTGCCTACTTCTGTATCCATTCTGCTTGGTGTTGCACATTTTAGGAGTCTACACCAGGCTTTGCTAATAGTGAATGCTGTATAAACGGAACAGTTGCAACTAACTGATCTCTTCAGGCTCTTTTGATAGCATCATTAATTGTGTTTGAACAACACTGGAAGTACTAATAGCAAACCAGCTAAAGATTAGGGCTGGCTTTCTGTTCCACTTGGAGCTGTAAGACTGTATGGTCTCTACAGAAATTCCTGTTGAAGCCAATGTAAGATTGCTGCTGATATCCAATGACCTACAAGCAATACTATCAGTTACTGAGCTGAGACTCTTCCAAGTTTGTAGGCACCATGAGATAGGTTAGGATCAGAGTGTTTCTTCCATACCAAATTGCCTGTCTTAGACTGAGTTCTTCAAAATTTTTGAGAAGTGCCATAACAGTTGTGACTTGAACTTTACTGTGTTCTTCCTTGGCTTAGATATTTACTCTTTAAACTCATCACCTCCTATTAAATTGTCCTTACAAACAAGGAGGAGAAATAGCTCTCAGTTGAAGTTTCAGAATAGGCAAAAAGTACAAGGAGGGTCAGATACTGTAATTCTTAGAACAACCAGCATTTTTATATGCTTGCTTATTAGTTTAAGCAAAGAGGCTCAGCAGAACCTCCATCTCTTATGAAGGCACTTTCTTTGGCCTTTGACTCTATAGAGGACAAACAGGTGCCCCAAACAGATGTATGGGGTTTGGGGGGAAAGGTAAAAAACAACTGAGGATGGTACTTTAGAAAGTTGTCAGTGTTGACCTTTTTGTTTCTGTTGGAATTAGTGGGCTTTTACTGCTGAGAACAGTTAAAATATTTTTATGGAGCCTATTTGCAGGCACTAGGAAAAGTCAGCAGGCATCCAAATACTAGGGTAGTAATAGAAATTTTGGTGTACCTGATTTTCATGAGGTGAAAGTTTTGAAACTTTATTTTTGTGCGTGCCCTGTTCGTGTGGTCACAGAGCTGTTCTCTGCAGTGATTTCACTGCTCTTTGTTCACCCGATTTGATGACTTAGCTGGGATTCCTAAGCCTGACTTGATCTGATATTTTCTTCTTTTAGGGGTTCTTTATACATGAGTTATCAAAATGAAGCTCAAATCCATCTCTCCTTCTTCTCCCTGACCCCCACGCCCTTCTCTCAGATTGCATTGCTTGAATTACTATCCCAAACCTGCAAAATAGAGTTAGGACCCTGTCATAGAGATCTTTGTTTCTGAAACACCTTCTGTTCTGCCCTTATGAAATGTCCATAACCTGATCAGGATGATTCTCGGAGGAAGATTGCCTTCATCCAGCAGAACTGGAATGTTCTGCTCTACTTCCTCTCTAGGTTGGAATTACTGTAGATAATGCTTCTGTTGATGGGCAATTTTCTGTATAATTTGTTCGAGATCTGGCCCTTCCTCTGGCCCTCAACTTTATCCTGTAAGCCCTGTTGGGTGTGAGGGCGCTGAGCTCCAGAGAGATGGTTCTTCTGGATTAGTAGTCTGTGTACTTATTTATTTTTGGTACTGACTTAAACTTCCATTTGAATGCTCCGCTCTGTTTCACAGATCAGTGACCTGCAGAATTCCAGTCTGACAGTGGAGCAGCAAGAATTCAGAAATTCCACGTTCACTCTGTTTGGATGCTTATTTCCCATTAACTTTAATTGTAATTGTGCATCCAAATTCCATGAGAAGCTTTGAAAAATCTCAGCCTAAACTGCTGCACGCATTCTTAGGCCATTGTCTCTTTGTTTCTGTTGGCAGTAAAGAGAGAGCCTGATATCTTAGACTGAGAATTTTCAAAGATGAACTAATTTTAAAGCCTCCCTATGGGCACAGCCTGTATTTCTACAGAATGACCAGAGCTGTGGTGACATCAAAGGTGGGTTTGAAATTCATAAACAATGGAGCTGGCTGCTTTAGGAAGGCGAGAGTACGTTGCTATCCATGCTCCAGCAGCAAAGTTACATTGAGTATCTTTCTTAGTAGTATCCTACTGTTTATCATTTGTCTGTTTTTCATGAATTTTACCATGTAGACGTCACACGGTCTCCTGAGTGATGGAGCTAACCTTATTTCTTGGACCTTCCTTACCAAACCAACTACAGTAATGTTTCACTCTAGAACTGCATGAGTTTTGCTTGCCTGATCCTCGCTATGAAAGGAATTATTTTAAAACAACAACCAAAAAAAAAGTATTTGTATGTGTATGTGTCAGGGAAGGATGTCTGCCTCTTTTCTTACAATTAGAATTGCTTGTTTCTGGCACCCTGTGTTTGCTCTAGAGAGCCTGCCAGATTAATTTAGTGCCTCCTTTTGGGGTTGGAGTTGTGAAACCCAACACCAAAGAATTATACTACTGCTTTAGCAAACTAATTGCATTAACAAGAAGCAGAGTATGTACATGGAGCAAGGTAATGCTCATGCTTATGCCTTTTTACTAAAATTTGCTATGATTATGCTTCTCATTCAGTCTCAAATGTTTTTTTTTTCCCAGATTTTCCCAGTGCTGCAGCTTTCTTGCATGCTGATATTAATGTATTGCTCTCCTTTTCAGGACCCAGGTCCTGTGCTAAATGAAGTGTCCCAGCCAAGCAGTGGCACTGACTATCCAACTTCCTTCACATCAATCAACAAGTCATCTTCTGCCTATCCTTCTACCACAATCGTCAATCCCACTATTGTTCTCTTGCAGCACAATCGAGGTAAGGAGACTTCCAGGTAGATATTCAGGTTCAAACTGAATAAACTGCTAAAACTGCAAGGAACTTAGGAATGTGTGTGCTATGGACAGTGAAGTCCATACTACTAAGGAATAACAAAGATGCTTCCAAGTGTAGCAACTGCAGCATACTCCAGGTGCACACAGGTGACAGGTTAGAAGTGTGGCACAATGCCTACTTTTTCTAATTAGTACCTATGGACCAGTAGCTACTTTGATGCTGGGGAAGATGTTTCTTAGGGAGCATATTAAGTTATTGCAGGTAACAGCTTATCCCTTATTAGATGTACTGTCATGGTGCAGATTGTATATACTGTTGTCTATCTGTCAATAGAATCAAGATAACTTGAGATAGGTCCTCATTCACTGGAAGAGGGATGAGCTACTTCTCATCTCCTTCAGTGTGGAAGCAACCATATATACCCAGTAGTAAATAAATCAGTTGCCAGTATGTTGAATTTGGCGGACTGTTCCTCCATCCACAACTTGTTAAACTCAGACCCTCACTTCAGTACACACTGAGCTCTGGGTTTGTGTATGAGCAAAACAGCCTAGTAAACACAAGACTGCTTGTAAAAGTCTTTCTCCACCTCACAGCAGCTTCTTCTGAATGGACAGTGGCATCTCTTTATCTCTGGTGTTAGAGGGAAACTTTTCCTTCTCCTTTTGAGTTCTCTGATGACTGAGATTACCTCAGCCTCCCAATCTTTGCATCACCATAGACTGCAATTTGTGAAGATCCACACAGATGCAGTCCCAGTTTACTTTGTTTTCTAGTGAACCTGGGAAACTCCAAGACAGGAGGAGGAGAAATTTAATCTGCAATGCTGCAACTTGTGTTTTTTGAAGGAAAAAAAAATCAGGAAATAGTGGCAAGGCTTGCACTCATTTTGATCAATCTGCTTACCAGCATTTGCAGACTACATGTATATTCTTTTCTTCAGTGCCTCTGTTAAACTGACTACTGTCTTTAGCTCCAGAGAGAGTTACTGTGCTGTAGCCCAGCTGATGGTATCACTCATGTGAGTGGGTTTTATCTTTTCCTTTCTGCCAGCATCTGAAGAAGCTTTTTGTTCTCCTGAATGAGGATGTCTGGATTCCCAAATGTTTTATCTGAGACCTTTTTGTCTCAAAGCTTTTTGTTGCCTTCCTTAAGCAGGGTTACTGTTCTAGTGGGTTTTTGTTGTAAATCTGAAGCATTTTAGAGCACGTTCCTCCCGATGATACTTTCTGTATGTAGATTTAAAGAGCACGACAAACAAATTTGTATCGTATGATGGCCCACACACTCTGGCTTTGAGACAAGGGATGTCAGATTTTCCACTTGATTAATTACCTTCGCAGACAACAGTTTTATTCTGTCTTGAATATTTCTTGCCTCTGCTCATCAGGCCTCGTAATACTGTAGCCTGATGTATGGAAGAGCCTTATAATCACATTTTTGTTGACTGTGATATAGATTGTGACTTGTTAAGTAGCATAATTGAGTCTATAAAGTATCTCATTCAAACATGTCTTCAAGTCTTTAGAAATCAGACCTGTAATGTGTAAGAATCATATTGAACTGTTTTGAGAACACATCTTCATCGTCAGTCTGTACTGATTGATGCTATGTGCTGTACTATGTTTTTAATAATAAAATCTCATGTCAGTCATTACAGGTTTTTTTTCTGGGGTTACTGTCAACATGACAGGCAGATGTCCCAGCCATCGTGCTTACAGTTTTTAAATGTTGTCACAGCATTTTTCTTCCTGTCCTGTAGAGTTTCCTTTGTATTGCAAGGCATACTGAGGATGAATGTCAACAGTCCAGCAAGCTGCTCTGCCTGAAACTTCTTTCTTTAGAGCAAAATACTGAAATTTTTATGTGCACTTCATATGAGCGCAGTGATTTTCAAGTCTCTGACTTCAGTTGTTGTCATTCAGAATAGTCCTTTGTTACAGTTGAAGTGGAAAGTATTTCTCCAGCAGGCTGTAGGACGTCAGGGACGCTTTTTATTTAAATAGGGGAGAAAAATATAATGGAAATAGTGACTAGATGTGTCATCTTTTTTTTGCCCTCTTAATAGCAGTTTCAATGTTCCTATTTGGTAAAATATGTAGTTTGCTGCTAGGTCTGTTTATTCTGAACCTCTTTTTGAATCTCTGAGCCATTCTGTAAATTCTTTTACTTCCATCATAGTTTTCTTCTACTTCCTAGCATATATTATCTAGACATAGGTATGTTTTTTTCCTTTTCCACCTTTTCCATCTGTTTATGTACTGGGGATTTCTTACAGTTCCTTATGCTTCTGCCCCCTTCCAGACTTTATCCCAGCAAAGTATTAAGCTTTTTTTATAGTGATTTGTAGTGTTTTTGTAATGTAGCTGATGTAGTGATTTTAAATGGTTCTCAGATCTTAGTGATCTTTTATGTTTCTCTCCTGACTGACATGATTCACATTTGATTTCATCTTTTTGGACCTTATCCATTCAAAGCTGGTTTAGTCTCATAACAGATAAAATTGTTATTGGATTATGGTCCACCTTCCCTTGAAATGATTAATTGCATTTTGTTCTGAAATCAATTCCTTCTTGTCAAGAAGTGGTTTAATATAAATTCCTCTTGTGTGCTGTGAATATCCTTTGAGGAAGAAATTTCAAGGTCATTCTAATGCTGGCAATCTAAAATCTCCAGTAGTTCAGTTAGTTGTCCAGATGGATAATGCAGCTTTTTTTCTCCTCAGTGGGTTATTGATTGCTCTTTAAGGAGCTAGTTATCTTATTCTCTGGAGTGACTGTTATAGCAGACATCACCTACTGTCCTATTTTATACTTTACTTGCTGGTTCATTAATCTGCAAGCATTTAAGATATTTTGCTGTGTAGCTGCTAAACTTAGAAACAGGTCATGACATCTGAAACACAGTAAATACAATTACTCAGACGTGATGAGAGGTCTCAGATCTTTTTTGTATACCGGATTTCAATATCATCAACTGAAAATGATTTATGCTTATGAGCAAGTAGTTTCAGATCCTCTAGTTCATTCCAAGCATCAGAGTGAGATTTTATTCCCTTCTCATTTGTTGGTGTCCAGCCTGATGCATTCTATTTTCAACATCTTAATTTTGCAGTAAACATACTCAAATATTTGTTTCCTCTTCTCCTTCTGTTATTGGTTTCAAGTCTTCATTTATTCTGTTGCTCCTCTGGGAGTTCTGAAGGCATTTTAAATCATTCCTTCCCTATTGCCAGCAGTTATGTTCCCCTATGCAGCCCTTTCTCTGAGATTCTGGCAGGTCTTTGGCCTTTGCTTACAGTCCCAGAACACAAGATCAAAGATCACATCCTCATTTACCTAAAAGTGTTCCTGAGGCTGCAAGCTGGTTCTGGTCAGGTGGGAGAGTGAGATAGCAGTTACCTCCCCATCTTCTGCTCATCAATAGCTCTTTCCTAGTCTGAAATGCAAGTAGAAAGAAAACCTTCACATAAAAAACAAACCAAACCAAAAAAACCACCACCACCAAAAAGAAATAGAAACAGCCCATCTACTGCTAGTAAAGGAGCTTCACTTAGCAAAGGAAAACACTGGTCTCCCTTGCTAAATTGTTCCATTTAGTACAAGTATCCATTGAAGAGAGATTCTGCTAGCAAACAATATACAAATGGAGGAATTTTACCTACTGCGGAGTTGCTTGGCAAGTGTCCCAGGCCACCACAAAGCGCAGTTATTTCCTGGGCAAGCAGTGCATGGCGTGATTATTATGAATATTTAACAGGTGTATGAAGTTTTGTAGTCTTTGCATTAACCACATGAGCTTTCAAGAGTGTCTGTGTTTGGTATACCCATAAACTGTTTATTATTTTCACATTGCTTTCATGCATTAAGTAACTAGATTAACTGCTAAGCAGTGGATAGAGCAAAGAACATAGCTAAGAATCCTTGGTTTATTACCAGCTACAACTTGGGCAAGTTGTTTGGACAGCCCTTTAGAAAGCAGCTCTGTCTGTCAACTATAAGCGTAGTGAAACCCTCCAGAAGATACCACGTATGTCCCAGTCCAGGAACTCAGTAATGAAAGGTTATAAAACAAAGCGATATTTCTGAAACTCATAGCCTTACCCAACCTATGTCTGGGGACCACTATAGGCAGATCACTCAATCTGTAACTCATTAGTATGTGTTGAGGCTCAGCAAGCACCAACAGTGGCTCAGTTCTTCCTGTATCCCTATGAAATGCTACAGCATTATTGTTTTAGAATGTATTTTGTGTTAATGATAACAGTAATTGATCAAGTTGGTTGACTCTGAGTCCTCAGTGTTTTTAAAACTGCCTCCTGTCCAGCTTCTTTCATTCCCTCTGGTATTTGAAAAATAAAGAATACCTTTTACAAGTGTATTGGGCACTGCATCACAAGATTTGTGTTATCCACGAAGGTGCTGTGTGGAGAAGGGGCTGTGGATTGTCACTTTAGCAGTGTATCTGAAAACAGACTCTCTCCAGTAGCTGCTGCCATTCTGTCTGCAGTGTATTTCTTGCCTGTCAGAAATGCAGCACCTGAGCACTTGCTGTTTGTCTCACCCATTTGTTCTGTATTTCTCTTTATTTTGTTTCTTCCTTTACCACAGAACAGCAAAAAAGGCTTAGTAGCCTGGCAGGTATGATGTGAAAGGTCTGCTCCCTTGCACCCACTGCCTCTGCTGGAGCCAAGTGCTGCTTCGTTAGTTGTGGAGTGCCTTGAGCAAACACACTTCTCCAGAACTGCAAAAGAAAGACTTCAGATGTTTGTCCTGGCTTAGTCCAAGTCAACAAATGTTTGATTTCTTTCTCTCCTCCACTTGCTGCCTGTGTGGCCGGCCATGTTAATATACCAAACTCAAAGAACTGTTAGTTTATTCCTCCTGAATCATAAGTTATATTCCTGTTCCCACTCCCAGGGTCCAACACCCTCTATCCAGCTCCTCTGGTGCCACACCAACCCATCGCTGCTCTTTGCTGTGTCCTGCTGATTTGACAAGCTGCACCTTTCTCTCTGCTCCTTCCCTTGGCAGTGCCTCAGTGCACACAGCTCAGCTGAGTGTCCTGCAGACAGAGGCTTCCTTCCTATTGGTTTTCCCTTTCCCAAGGTGTTTCCCTTCAGCATCAGTAACTCTTTTGTTTTCTGAAGTAGAGACAACTCACAGTGTGGCTTATTTGGGCCCAAATGTCCCATGGCCTGCCATTTTGCACAGCTGGGTCTGCACCTGCTCTCAGTGAGTTAAAACAAGCATGGAGGTGCAGGTGGCTACCTCATCTTCCTGCCTCTTTCATCCTCTTCGTCACAGCAGAGTAACTCTTGCTGTGTGGCCCCATATTGCTGCTGACCTTAAAGGTGGCATGGAGTGTACAGCATGGTTATCTGTGTGGCCAGGCACCAGGTTTGGCTGTTTGATGTTTTTAAATACCTTGACCTGGTATGTACCTCCAGGAGTGCTTTAGACATATTTGGAGCTGTGTAGCAAATATTCCAGTATGGAATTTAGCTGTTAATTCTTTTAGATGGAGGGGAACAAACCAAGTACAAAATAGCCCTTTGCACCAGAAACACAAAAAAGACCAGAAAGCAGTGTACATGCATTGCTAGGGAGAGAAAACAGAATGGGAAAAATTAGATGAGGATTTAATTGATGCTTTGCCACATGTTGACTTTTTTTATAAACATTATTTCATTTTTATTTTTAGAGGAGAAGCCACTCAAACACAAATCCTTCAGGAACTGATTTTTGCAGGCCAGAACTGTGTTTGCTCAGAGTACCAATGCTTTGTTGTTCATAAGCTTCTCCTCTGCTAACTGTCCCTCTCAGATCTCTTCATATTTAATGGCTTTTGAGCAGCATGGTGATGTGCATGTGAATAAACCTCTCTCTTCAATGCATGCAGCGATATAAAATTAACAGGACCCAGCAAATCCTTGAGGAGGCAGACTGTAAAATCATTAATGTTTTCTCTCCAGAAAATATATGAGGAAGAGTCCTTAGCAGAGCCTAAAAGTTGTTATGTTGCAGCTCTCCTGAGCATAGTTGATCTTCAGAGCAGTCTGAGCTCCCTGGTTCCTTGCCCAGTGGTGCTGCATATGGATGGCAGTCATGCAGCATCAAGGAATACCAGGTAGAATCAAGACAGTCTGGAGCAATTAGCTGTTCCCCCCTCATGAAGAGGAATTGTACATATGCTAGCCAACCATAGAGGCATTTGCTGTTTACAAACTCTAGTCAAAGCCAATAGAAGTATTTCTGTTCCCTAACAAATGAGATTTTCGGGAAGGTAAGTGCAAGCTGTAAAAGGTAGTGCCCTACTACCATGTAGCTGATCAAGAATGAAATTGCAGCCACTGATTAGACACAAAAAAGTCTCCAAAACTAAAAATTTTCTCATCTTATGTAACAGCTGAGCCTGTTGTGAGATGTGTGAAGAGGTGCTAGATCGCTTTTGCTGGTATCAAACACATTCTTGCCAGATTTCTTCAGCTTAGGTGCTGGCTACAGCTGGCAGGGTCACAGTCTGTCTCATCAACTATTTGCCAGGGTTCTTGCCTTGAAAGAGTGGGATATGGTGAGGTGATGGAATGCTGGGATGAAATAATAACCCCTTGTTTTCATTTCCAGATTCGGTGCCAGATAGACTAGTTTCTGATAAAGTAGATTTGGCACTTACACAAATCAAACCAGTCCAGGAACCAGTGCTGAGCGAGAAGAGGGTAATGGAGGAGAAGAGAAGAATTGTCAAGAGCCCTCAGCACATGACTGATACTTCTGTTGATGACATTGGCATTCCACTGAGGGTAAGGCAACAATGGAAAAATTACCATTGCAATAACCTGGGCCAGGTTCTGCCTGTCTTGAAACTTGTAAAATTTGCTGAAGATCCAGAGGCTGCAGAGAGATAAGAGAAGATATAATTTTAGTTCCAATGCATATTATTATGTTCTATCAAAGACTCAATTTCAGTATCAGGTGGAAAAAAAAGTAAGAGTCACTCTTTTCATCGTATCAGAGAACACTGTTCATTCACTGCTAGCAGCAAAGGAGGTTGCTAATTTTGCATTATTTTAGCCATCTTAAAGGCAGTTATCTCTTCTAAACATTGTGTTTAATTTCACTCAACTATCAAGTGAAATTACGATGAAAAGAATAGGGGACCCATTCTTACAACTAATGTCTGGAGTGACTTGAACACTGCATGTGTCCATTGGACAGAGTGTGAATCACTAAATTACACACAGTGCCTACTTTTTGGTGAATATGATAAGATCAGATTGCTCTGTACAGTCTTCCACATAATGTACAGTTCTTTACTGATTAAACATACCCCTGCAGATCTTTCACAGTATTAGTAACCTCAGTGAAGCCTGAAGCCTCCTTATATATTAGGTTAATATCTTACTCATATTTTAAAGTACTGACTTCATGTAACCTTGAATTTTAGGTAGTCAGCAATAATAAAAGCAGTGGAAAGCAGAGTCGTAACCATACTTACTGCTGAAAGATTTGTTAAAAAAAAATAAAAAAAAGACTTCGAAAGGGTGACTAAATCTTTCTGATTATTTGTGTGTGTGTGTTGTTTATTTTCCAATAGAATACAGACAGATCGAAGGACTGGTACAAGACAATGTTCAAGCAGATACACAAGCTAAATAGAGGTACTGTATGATGGGTCATTTTACTTACTTTACAAGACTACCTTGACAATGTTTTTAATACATGTGAAAAATTGTACTAAGGATATTCAATAGAAGTGTTTTATGTTAATTAGTGTTTACTCTGCACCACAGAATTCAACCAATGTATTTTAAATCTCTAAAAACAAAGGTAAGAGAGCAGTGAAGTACAAAGCAATTGTTCAAGTACAAAGTCTGATTGTTCAGAGAGGTATACCGCAGTGCCTTCATGAAATCAAGTGTACAGAAGGCTGCCATTCTATAGTTAAGAAGTCTATACTTAAGAAACAGATCCCTGAACTCCAGTATTAGCAGCTACCCCACCAAACACTTTTGAGTGATAGTAAGTTATTACTGAAACAACTTTGCTTTAGTATCTGCTTAATAGAACTTGGTTTGAGGCTCACTGACGCCAAGAGAATGATTTCTGCTGAGATTGGGCAGTTCAGAATCTGAATTCTGCTCTTCAAAACTTCAAGTTTTTCTTCATTCATAATTCAAAACTGTAGTAAGCTTTTGCAAACATGAAGTTTCACATTTTTATTAAAGTTTCATTGTAGTGAGGGACTCTACTACTTTGAGGCACTTTTGTGCCTGGCTGCTGACACATCCGTGTTCTTTCTTCTGTGTGAGAAATGGCTGCAGCAGTGTTTGCAGACTGAACCCTCTGAACAGGCTCATGTGCAGGCAAATGCAGTTCAGAACTGTGCTTACATAACACAGCTCCAGTTTTGCATGCTCCAGCGTTTATTTGCCACTGCAGGTGCTGTCATGATGAGCTTTATGCATATATAGGCACTGTGTTGTATTGGATAGAGTGAGAAAGAGTTGAACCATTTCCTCACCCCAGTGCTCCCAACAGAGGTTCTTTAGCTCAGCCAGAGCCCGTACTTCTGGATATGAAGAATGAATTCAGCCCTTTCTGCTTCCAGGGTCCCCCCACCCCAGGGCCCAAGAAAGCATCTAGATAGTGTCATGCTGTAGCATCAGCACACAAGGAACTGTTCTCCAGCTTGTGTGGATTCTTGTCTTGCCATTCTTCCCCTTTAAATCTTTACTCTCTGTTCTTTTTTCAAATCATGTTCCTCTCCTTAGACACTCCTGAAGAAAACCCTTATTGCCCTACCTACATATTTCCTGAACTTCCTGAAATCCAGCAAAAACCTAAAGGTACCAGAAGCTTAGTCAGAGTATGTGTTGTCTCATGCTTTGAGTTAACTGTACTGTAGCACCGTAATAGTAACTAGATTCAGGTTTAGTTTTGCCCAATATACCTTTTTGTGTAATGTATAAAATAATTAAGACTTTGCTAATCCGTTAATCCTTTCTTAAAGTATGATGATGTTTACTCAAGCATTATTAAAGTAAGCAATAAAGCCAAGTGGTGATAGGAAGCTGGGGGATGAAGCAGAACATCCACTTCACTGTGGATAGCCTCAAAATCCACTGCTTTTCTCTGCTGCAGAAGACAATCCTTATTCTCCTACATACCAGTTTCCTGCGTCTACTCCTAGCCCTATCTCTGAAGGTAATAATGAAGGACCATCTATATTTTTCTGCACAAATGCTGCCTTGTCCATTTATTTTCTTCCTGGAGTTTTTTCTAGTTGCTGAGCATTATGCTGCCTTGTAATTATTTGCTGCACTGTAAGCATTGCCTTGACTGTCTGATGCCTTTTTGGCTTTGCAGTGCTCCTCTGGCTTTCTAACTAGTAGCTGACTAATGCTACAGACCTGAGGTTTGCTTGGTTTTATGCGCTTACCAATTGTACTTAGTCATACGCGTGCAGTGATTACTTAACATGCCTAGAATACTGATATACATGTAAAGATGTGTTTTCACTGAGATTTCCCTTGCCTTCCTTTTGGATCAACGCATCTCTTTAATTATTTATTTCTTATTTTTAATATTAACACAGTATTAGGGCCAGACCAAAACACCACTGAAGTCTATTGGTGAGATGGCTGCTTGCTTCAGTGGGTTTTGGATCAGTCCCTCAATGAAGTCCCTTAAAATAAATCTAACATGGTAACGTGGGTTCAGGGCTGGCCTTAGGTGCACTCACATATCTAGGCAAGAGCTGATTGTGACAGTCAACAGCACATCTGGTAACTTACATCGTTGTCTTTATGCCTCTTCATGTGCTCAGGAGATAAAAATTATAATCCTTTAAATTTCAAGTGTAATCTAGATTTGTCAGGTATATTTCAAGGATGGTGAAATTGTATTTATTGCAGTAATAATCCTACAACTGAATGCATATATATGAAAACACTGATATATTGGGAACATCAGAATCCACTGCAGACATCAGACATGCAGATGTTTCCTGACTGGGGAGACAGTGGTGGTGACAGCCTTGTTTGCTTGATGTTTTGGTACTGCTTTAGATCCTGCCACTTTGGAACTTGCGAACTTAGCCTGTGCCTCAAGCCAGCCCTGGTGAGATTATTAATTAACCATTTCATTCAGTGTTTCTATTAAGGATTTGATGGGTACTTTGTAAAATGAAAAGTTACCATCTGGGTTCCAGCTGAAATGATCAAAGAGGATGAGATGTAAAGTGTATTTCACTGTGAAAATGCATGTGAATTAGTGTCAAACAGGTATCTAAGATACTTATTTCTTGGTGAAACCTGCAGGTGAAGAATCTGGTCTTGCATATTACAAAGTAATGTAAATTATTCTGTTGGCAGAATGGTACATTGGTACAAATGAGAGAGAGAGCCTCAGTAACTGGTTGCTAAAGGAATTTTGCAATTATTCAATTTTCTTGTTTATAATGAAGTTTGAAAATCCATCTTACTCTTTATCTTAACAAATACAGTTTGTAAAACTAATGAATATAATAAGAGTCTGGTTTCCCATAAATTTCCCGTATGCACTCCAAATGTGCAGGTGAAAGTAATTTACTGGTTTAGGTGGCTGATGTAAATAATGGGCATATGTTTGGTCCAATACAACAGTATATCAGAAAATGTTTCTCAAATGCCGGCTTGGATTCTTTCTTTGATGAGGAATCCTGAGTGTGTAATGGTGTAGATAGGTTAGACTCCATATTTCATAGTCAGAATGCGCTTCAAACGGATCTATTGAACTGCAAAGGGCTCATACAGAGATGGATTGAAACCTCAAGCTTTATATTTTATACATTCTGAGTGTTAGTCTTTTTGCTCTGGATTGTTGTGTAAGATCTCCTAAAAACATTAAGATTGGGTTCTTCTCCAAAATTCTGTCAAAGTCTAAGAATATTGGCCAACCTTAAAAACAGACAACCTTAAAAACAACGAACACCCTGTAGATTCTCAGGGAGCTGCAGGGGAACTTCCACTTCTTGTAATAAGAATCAGATTTTGGAACTGTGGTTTGGCAATGCCCAGCTCCACTAAGAAGTGTTGCATAGTTAGGACGCTCCTCTGAGAGCCAGGAGATCCTGTTTGAATGCTCATCTCTGATTTAGTCTTTATAGAGTCATTCCAGAGTTCTGTGTTTTACTATTCATGGCTATAAAATGTGAGAAAATGCAGACATTCTTTTTCAGAAGATATTTGAAGGTACAGAACATTATCATTTTCTTCCTCATTACTTTAGATATTAAAATCTTTGCAATTGGGAACTTAACATTAATCTGAAATTATTTTTCCTGCCTGAATGATGATATTTAATGAGTATTGACATTTATTTTTGAGTAAGTAGATCAATTTTTTTAATTGTTCACTAGCATTAAATAATACTGGGAGGTGAAAGCATGTGAAGATGGTATTAGATGTGTTCATATCTATTTGTGGGGACAAATGGTGATTTACCAAGTATTCTGCTATTTGTATAAGCCCACCTTTTGTATAGCAATAGCAGTCAACCTTTTCAGCAATTCCTTGTTATGATATTAAATAAATCAATACTTGTTCTCTGTCATTTTGGTCTAAGACATGGAAATATTTTTTTTTTGCCTGAAGGCTATAGTAAGCATACCAGAAATCAATAACTGTTTAGAACTTAAACCTTCTAATTCATTCACCAAGAGGAATTCAACAGAGGGGCTACATGTTAAGACCTCTTGAGCCTTTCTGAAAAGCTCGATTAAGCGATGAGTGCAAGTTCAGGTCAGCTGTATTAGCCAAATTGTTTTTCCAGCAGATGGGGCTGGATATAGCAGCTACTCCTTGAGAGAGGAGCTGCAAATTGTTTCAGTCTGTTGATTGACATCACTAAGTTAATGCGACAAATGTACAGTATGTTCTGTTCTTCATCTATTTCTGTTTTTCTCTATTTTTATCTGGCGATTTCAGTAGTTTATTCACAGAGATGTTAGTAATATCTTTACTCATGATATTCTTTGCAGACATTGCGTTTTATCTTTCTGCATTTTGCCTTGAATTCTTGTAGATATCTCATGTATACTTCCCTGATAGTTGGAACCCTCGTTGTTAGAGAAAGGTGATGGGTCTGTGGGTCCAGTTTCCAGTTCTGATGGCAGCTCACCGTGCTATTATGTGCAGTTCATTGAGGATTTATTCCAAAGCATGCTGAAGATGGTGGAAAGATACCTTTAGGTTTTTGATACTCAGAACCACTGTCTGGATGTCACTTGTAGAGTGGGGGTACTAATCCCACCATCCTCCCACCTCTTTTAGGGGTGCATCTGCCATGAGCACTACAATCATGTCTGTCATTGCTAGCTCTTGTGCAGCTGCTGGAACACCTCTGTTGCATTTTATAGATCTAACTTTCCCATTCAAAAGGTAAGCTCTTCAGAGCAAGGACAGTCTCTTAGTGCAAGTATACATGTGTGTGTTGTGCCAGGAATGTTATCAGTATTTAAAGATAATCTGAGTCAGTGAGCATACTTCAATTTGGTGTGCTACTTAATACAAGCAAGATGGCCCAGTGATTACTGTGTGTGATTGAGAGCAGGACTCCTCAGCTCCATTACTGTGAGTAGCACCTAATGAGTTATTTTAGGCGTACAGTTAGCATTTAGATACTCAATTTATCTTTCAGTTTTTGATAAAGTGGATCTAATGACACCTGCTCTGGAGGCGTTTTGTGACAAAAAGTGATTGTTTTTTCAAGTGCTTTGAGAGGCTGGAGAAAGGTATTAGTATAAGTACTACATTAATATTTATACATAATCTAGGAAGTATTTTTAAAGGCAATTCCAATCTCACTGGCATTTTCTTTTTTAGGATCCTCTCTGTGATAGGTATTGGGTGCATAACTCTCTAGTTAGTTCTATTCTTTATGGTAGAGTAGAATGGAAATTGGAAGAATCTCTGATGCATCTTGTGGAGGGTTTTTTCAGCTCACTTGCAAAATGCTTTTGTCTTTCAGATGAAGATTCTGATTCATACTCTCCTCGTTATTCCTATTGTGAAGACAGTAAGTAATTCCTATTTCTTGTATAGTGTTTCAAACACAAAGGGGTATATAAAGGATGCATTTGTTAGCCTCCTATCCATTTCACCAACATCCCTGTATTTCCTGTATTTGATTTATTCTACAGCCAGAAGCCAGCCTTCAGTTCCTCGCTCCAAGAGTGAGATGGACCATATTGACTCGGAGAAAGTTTTTAAGAGATCTGCCACTTTGCCCCTGCCGAACCGTACTTCATCGCTGAAATCGGGCCCAGAAAGGTGACCTGAACTAAGATATGTTTGGATTAATACTGGAAAAGTGTCTGAAAGCTGTGAATAGGAAGAGAACAAATGAGAAAGATTAAGGTCCACGACTGTAGTTGAACTTCTTTGGGGAGGTGGGGGTGTACTTTTAGCTCTGACTGTTCTTCAGGATGCTGATGAACTACTTTGTTGCAACAGGTCTTCACTATCCCATTGCATCTTTTATTGAGCAGGCATCACACCCTCTGTAACGTAGGTAGTTTCCTGCTGGGGTGAGGAGTGTTTCCTAGGTGTTGTGTCTGTGGGCATCCTCCACAGAAGTGCAGTGGAAGGTCTCTGCTTCGCGTAGCGCTGTAAAGGTGCCTCAGAATATAAATGAATAACAATAATTGCAGAGGGGCAGGAAGTAAATATATGCTGAACCTTGGTAAAAGTTTTTTGTACTGCCCTCCTAAGTCATCTCACCCATATGAACTTAATTGGAAGTAGATTCTGGTTATCTTTCAAGATGATTTCTATCCTGATCTTTTGCTTTGTTTGTTACCAAGCACTGAAAACCTCTTTATAAGAGTTTACCAAATGACGGGAAAGCTGAATGGACAATGAATATTGTATGTCCTGTGGGATTCCCCCAGCTTTTGAATTGCTCCTCCTTCCTTCTCTAAATTCCAGATACTTTTAATGTTTTTTGCTTGATGCCTCAAATGCTTAATGCCATGATTTGAGTGCTATTTTAGTAAGCATCTCAACCTGTGGACCTGATAGAACATGCCTTCTTTACACAGAAGTAGAAGGCATAATAAACTGGCTGTCTGTAAAAATTCTTGCAAGTTGGAAGAGTTACTATAAGTAGTGCTTCCTGTTATCCAGTAACAGAACAATGTTTCACCAGGGCAAAGTTTCTCAGGGGCTGGAATTTTAAGCCATCAAGTTAATTCCAAGCGGTAATGATTAACACTGTGGAAGTTTGCACGACATTGATGGTTCAGTCATTTTGATTATCATCTTGCTTTACTTTAAAAGAGAACTAACTTGTCTGTGTCTTCCAAAATCGGTGAAGAGAGAAGGGTATCTCAGTGGCTGGTTCCTATCCTAAACCAGATCAATAGGGTAAGTGGGAGGAAACCTGGAACAGCAATGGTTATAGTTAGATGCTGCACTTCTGTGTGATGACTGCTAGGTGAGAGCACAGTGGCATGGCCAAAATGAAGAGGCTTAGCAGAAGAGATTTAATCCAAGTTTTGCTCAAAGTTTGGACATGTTGGTATTTGTGAGCTGAACTTGAAGTCCATCATTACGCTATTTTCAATCAGGAAAGACATGAAAGTCTGACATTTCATTGAAAGTATGAGGAAGACACCCACCCCACCCTGTTCCAGTGGTTTCAGCATCTGAGCTGTGTCAAAATCTGCCTGTTGAAGAAAAACAAATCAGGAGTCCTATCCGAACTGCTCCTCCTACAGCACGTTTCCTTCCTGGATGAAAAAAAAGTACTCTGATTAAAGCAGGATTAGCAGGGGAAGGTGCCTGTCAAAAGAAGTACTTGCCTCCATGGAAACCATGGTGATTTGTGTTAAACTGATTTTCTTTTCCCCAGGACGGACTGGGAACCTCCAGACAAGAAGGTGGACACCAGAAAATACCGTGCGGAGCCCAGGAGCATTTATGACTATCAACCAGGAAAGTCCTCCGTTCTGAACAGTGAGAAGATGGTAATGTTTATCTTTTCCTAGACTGTGCCTTGATCCTGTGAATGTGATATACTCCCTGAGTGCTTGTCCAGTTCCATTCTGATAGGATTCCTTATGTTTACGTTGCAGTGCTCGTGTGATGTATTCTGTTATATTTTATTTTGAAAATTGTTTCATATAACTTCTTAACATTGCCTCCCTTTATAAAGCGAAATCCAGGGGGACTGAGAGGCTTCTTTACTTCTGGATATGTCGTTTTCTGTGTTAAGTATGGATCACTAACCCTAGTTTTTAATCCGTGTTTGACACTGACCTCTGCAGCAGCTGTGTTGCCAGCTGTACTTTTTCTAGGGCACAGCAGTAGGGTTGAAAGTATTATGCAACAAAGCAGCCTGGTTCAGTTTCTGTGTTCTTTCGATGCCATTAGCTTTAAACACTGAATATCTTTTAGTGTGCCAGTAATGTGCTTCAGTGGATGCTTCTGAGGTGCTTTAGGACACAGCCCCTTGACTTCCTCAGCTGGATCACATCACTTCCACGGCAGAGTGGCAAAACTGAACGTGAGCTGACTCCCAAGCTACACCAGTATGTGACCTGGAATATTAAGTGAACTGTTACCAATTTCACTTTGAATTAGTAAGCCATGAGTTGTGACAGCTAGGGGACATACAAAAATCTCATTCTGCAGATTTGGATGAGAAGACCTCGCAAGTAGCAGGGTAGAGAGGTGGTGTTAACCTCAGCCAGTCCCGCATAAATCTCCACCCACTTAAGGTCCTTTCGGTTACAAGTGCAACTCTGAAAGCACTAGAAGACACTGAGTGGAGTTATTAGTGAATAACCAGTTTGGAATGTAAAGATGTAATTGTTCTGTATAAGCATTAATTTGAAGGATTTGGTTGGAATTGCTGATCGCACGTGAGATTCCAAATGTAAAGTGCACTCTGTGCCTTAACAGTTCAAACACTGATCCAAACATAGAGTAAGTAGATTGATGATTCTAAAAGCATACCATAGATTTTATCCTGAAACACAGGCGCTGAACAGCTGTTTAAATCAATAGAAACATAAGAATCAAGTCTGATCTGGGCCCTGGTGTTACTACTTAGTGTCTTGGTGGGTTTTCCTTTTTTCTCTCCAAGTGCAATCAAGACTCATTGATTTTTAAAGATTCTGCAACAGACTTCTTTTCACACCTGTCCCTCATCGGTGTCAGGAAAGTTGCCCCTGATCAGCGCGTGACCTAGGGCCTTTTGGGCTACTAGACAATGGGTGGTTCTTGATTGTACTGAGGGTTGGCTCAGCCCAATAGAGAAAGTGCCAGGGAGGAATGGTTTGAGCATGGCATGGCAGTGCCATGCCTTCAGTCCATCACGAAGCAAGATTTCTGCTGACCTTAGTGGCAATTTTGTCTCATGAGGAATAGCCAAGATTAAACCTTATGGCAAAAGACTTATATCATCTGTGTACTTAAGCCTTAGGAAAGGTCTGACATCACCAGTTGCACTGTTTATGCGTTCAGACTTCATAAGATAGTTAATAGAGCTGTTCAGTCAGAATCTAAAAGCCAAGGGCAGGACCATCATTCAGTGCAATTGAGGAAAGCTATGCAGAGCTCACCGAAGATGAGAAGAATGCTATAGCTGTGTTATTTTTGATGTTATTTTGTGAGCTTTAGTTTCAAACCACAGATCTCAGAAGAAGGAAAATCTTGAAATAGTAACTTCACAGTCTACATCAGTCTCATTAAGTACAACGGTAACTAGTCACTGTTTAGTAGCTAGATCTATCTTTGCTTTTCTGAGAATGCAGCAGGAGATTTGTGTGTATTTCCTGGTAATCACACCCTGGTAATCAGAATTCCAATCCAAGACCATTGCAGGGCAGTGAAGGGCTTCCCACTGGCATCAGTGGTTTTTTATTATCTTCTGTAACTGCAGTTACATAATGAGATGAATACTTGAGTTAGAGTGCAATAAAGGAAAAAATGGAGGCATTGCTTCTATTTTTAACCAAATGAATGGCCAAATCTTTCTCCAGGCAGTCAGAGATCAGACATGACTTAACCATTTATCTTTCAGATGGAAGCATTGCCCCCCTTTCATAATCAGTCCTATGCTCTTTCCATAGAGCTATTTTTGTGATGCCTTATGGCTGTGGCAGTCTGAGCCATCCAGCAGTGCCAAGCAGTGCCGGGAACTGCCCCTGCCTCAGTACCCCCTTCACATGAAGATTTGCATCAGGACACACTTCATGTTGTATGAGTACAAGGAAATTTTCTTTTCAGCTGTAGTGTTTTCTGTCCTGTCTGATTTTCCTTCATTTTAGTTTTGTCTGATTCTCTTAACATTTATTTGTAAAGAAAAAGTAATGCTGTCTCTCTGTATCCACCCCCTCAAAGATCTTTCAGAAATGTACTCTCTCTGACTTGTGTCCACTTTGTTTTAGAAAACCACCTTTCACCCTATTTGTGGTGCATAGAACAGGGTTTCTCACATATTCATGTACTGTTAAAGATGCAGTATTATGCTGTGTTTGATTCAAGTGTCACTGAATCTCCCTTTTTTTTTTTTTAACCAAATGACAGTTTAAAAAGATTCAACCACTACATGCAGCTTTGGTCTTGGTGGAAATGCCTGACAGGAGGACTGGGGGACTGACTGACTCCCAGCTCTTCCATTGAGCCTCCAGTGATTCTGGGCAAACTGCACAATCTCTTTCTGTGTGGGTCTCCTGATCTGTAAAATGCAATTCATTCATATTCATGCATCTCACAGTGATGCCATTAGGCTTAACTGATGTTTGCAAAGCAGTTCATAACCTTCATGAGAGATGCTACAGCAATTCCAAATTATAAGGCTAAATATCGACGTTTTAGTATGGAACCCATGAAATCTGCATCTTTAACAGTCCTTTTCTGTGTATTCTTTGCATAATGTTATCCTTCTCTTTCTTCCATTCCCCTGTCACCAATTCCTTTAGACTCGGGATATAAGCCCAGAAGAGATAGATTTAAAGAATGAACCTTGGTATAAATTCTTTTCGGAATTGGAGTTTGGGAAACCGGTAAGTTTAATAGTTGCAGTGACCAATAAAATCAACCTACCTTTTTTTTTCCTTTCCTTTCCTTTT
>VXAB01002878.1:184167-218880 GCA_013399175.1 Odontophorus gujanensis
ACTATTGTCACATTTATTTGCTAGGCTCTAAACCTGAAACAGCTGCCTTAATCATTTAAAACTGACTGTTCATAATACCACCCTGATGTTGGAGCAAAACAGTCATTTTGTGACTGCTTTGATTATTCTGAGACCATTTACAAACACTCCCCACCTTCCAACCATATTTACCATCAAGACAAATTTTTTTTTTTTGCACACCACAGTTCAGACTGCATTTTTAATCTTAATGGTAGCAGTAATGCCCTGTTCTCACTGATGAGAGTCCTCTTTCAGTTCTCTCTCTTTCCTAAAAAGACTTAGGCGAGCTGATAGATAGCTTTAAATCAAGGCAAATCACTTACTTATTCCTTGCCTTGCCTTGTAAACTATGGATCAGTAATTTGCAGCTATCCATGACTGATTATGACCCTGTTTCCTTCTCCTTTCCTTATGCATGTAGCTGCCTGTTGCCCAAATAGCCTGCATGAGGCTGTGTTGAATAGCCCTGGCCTTTCTCTGAAAGCAAAGGAATCTGAGAACAGAGTGCTTCCTTTTCAAGTGGAGCTGTGTTGCTATGTGTATAGGGGGAAAAAATGAAAGAAAGAAAAAGCCTTGATCTCTCACTCTGGAAAAGGATGAAGCAAAGCTTAATTATTAGATAGGACAAAGGACAGTTTGATGGAGGAACACACCAGTGATCAGGGCTGCTGGCAAAAAAATAAATGGGTCTGTATCATTTTCTTACCGATTAAACTGGTTCTCACTGATTAAACACAATGAACCTCATCATTAAATACTGTTTAATAAGCTACTCTTACTGCACCAGCAGTCAGCATCTGCCTTGCACATTTATCCAAGTACAGTGGTTATTTCTTCTTTTTCTTTGAGGTCAATTGACAAATGCCCACACACAGCACTTTTGAGCACTGCTGAAATTTCCATTCATGTGTAATAAAGCAAATACATTTTATAGTTCAGCACTGGCTTCAAAGGCTATTGCACATGGACACCAGAGGGCAGGTTTTCTTTAAACCTAAGCTTTGCTGACAGTTCTCACGAATGTGACAAAATTCCTCTGCAGATTGTAGCTGCCTGAATTTGGGTGGATACCTATTCTGATTGCATAATAGAAATAGTATTATTTCTGCTGAAAAACAGGCATGGTCAGTGGCTGTGCTGTCCATTCCATCACAGGCACCTGTGTTTTGTAGTTAAGAGCCTTCTATCATATGCTACAGAAGGAGCCTCAAAAGTGTTTGAGATAACTTTCCTAACATTTAGACAGTTGATGTCAGGTGAATTAATATTCATTGGTTTGTCATTACTGGGATTGGGTTCCTTCCACTTTGCATTAGTGCAACACACGTCAGAGAAAGGAGAACGTTTACACCCTTAGATCTTTCTAGAATTGGTGGTATACCCATTCCTAGAAGTGAGTGTTCATGCTGTGAATCATGCTGCCTTGACCATGCATCAGAAGAGGGCATCTCAGTCTATACCAGCATCCCATCTCTTGTTTCACAGAGCATCTGTTCTGGTGACAAGTTCCCTGCCTTGCCTGGGGCACTGTTGTTGAGGCCTCCTTTCCTATAGCTTGCCTTTAAATGACCTCACGTGTCAACTTCCTCTGTCTCCAAAGCCATATAAGTGTGCTCCCTGAAAAACTGTACCAGCCAATGAGTGCAGTGCTATGTATATAGTGCTTTAGCTTTACACTGGGCATTTTAATCGAGGATGCTATCTCAGGCTTTTACTGATAGCTTCTCTTGAACCAGACAAATTCAACAAAGCTCTCATTAGAGCTCTCATTAGATCTCTCATTAGTGACTGCAGAGAAATAGAAGTCTTCATATACCATTGTTTGCTGTAGTCACTACAGGACCAGACTTTTGGGACCAGCTGGTGGCTAAGCCCCATTTAGTTTTGTCAAGCTTCCCCTGCCTAGTGCTGCAGATAATGTATATTTGTAGAAGCATATTTTTCCCTGTTTTTATGACTTTATTTGCAGCTATGCAATGTGAACAGTTAACACCCTTGGTAGAAGGAAACACAGGATTCTTGCGAGGCTGTGGTGTTGCTCTCCAAACACACCAGAATGACCAGGATAGGGGTTTACATTGAGGAAAGCCCATGCACTTCCTAAGGGCGTCTGGAGTGGCATGGATGCTTTTCCAGAGTGTTGCCAAGACTGAGCTCCCACATGCTCCTTCCTTCCTTCTTCCCAACCTCTGACCTCACACTCCATGGTATCCCCCATATCTGATGGCCAGTCAGTCTAGAGCTCCATTGTCTTTTGTTGGAATTGTGGGGTCACACACGTGGACACTTCTCCCAGCCCTCAAGACTGCTCTTTGCTATGAACAGAGGGCTGGAAAAAGGACACATGAATGTCCTGTCTTACTCCTTCCCTGCACTTCCTCCCTCCACATCTCAAACCTAAGTCTTCGCAGCACCATTTTGTTTACTGACTGCTGATCTCAACCTCTGCAGTGGTAGTCTGAGTTTAGAAGTGAGCCTGATTCAAACTGCAGACCCAGGCTGTCTGGAAACTTGATGGAATTTGGACCAAGATCTGAATGTAGCTCAGTCATGCTTTCAATTGACTGGCATTGGGAGATTTCCTATCAGAGATACTTTGATAATATATTTCTGTCAGTCAGTACAGATCCTAGGATGATGCTAGGCTTTGTTTGCAAGCAGAGCAAAAGTATTTTGATTTCACAAAGTAAGAACAAAGTGTTTGAGCATGTCAGTGAGTCTCATGGCTGGTGAGAGAAGGACATTGGCATAGAGTTATTTGGGAAGGACAAAAGTATTTCCCTTTGAATAATCCTCCCTGATATTTACATGTCCATAAATTAGGAAAAATTGTGTTTTTAAATCGCGTTTACTCATAGGATAAATTATAAATAACTCATTCCCAAACTTCCCTGTGCCCCATTCTCTCCACTCAAATAAATAAATAAATAAATAAGAGCTACCACAAACCAACCCCCCTGAAGAGAATAATAGCAAATAACAACTCTGCATTCTCATTGCCCCACAATGCCAACACTGGAAATTCAGCCATTTGTTCACATGGTATGTATTCAGAGTCTGGTGGGGGTGGGGAAGATACCTCCCTTTTCTTTACCAATGGCCCTTGTTTTACCCTTTCCTTTTGAAAAGAAGAATGAGCAAAACAAATGCTTTTTATGACTGTGTGATTTTTTTCCCTGTTTTGTTACGTGATTTTTTTTTTATTTTTTATTTTTTGTGCGTGTATTAAGAATGCTTTAACCACTGCTGCGGGCTCCTCCTAGAGAGCCCTAAATCCCTTAGAGCACCTTGCAGTAATAAAGGTGTCCCCAAATACTACTGAAAACTGCCCCTCCCAGGCTGCATGTACACTCTCTTTTGCCTCCCATGTTCTCTTGATGTTTGCACTAGAGCGGATTTATCCCTCTTTCTATCTCTCTCTGTTCTGTTGTTCGTTTTTAATTTCTCTTCAGTGTTGATGCAAATCCCCTATTGTATTTCCCCCTCTGTTCTAATCCAGTTTCCATATTCTCTGTGATGTCTTCCTTATCTTCATTTCCTCATTTCCTTCCTCTGCTTTCCATCAGCCTCCAAAAAAGATTTGGGATTATACTCCTGGAGATTGCTCTATCCTTACTAGAGAGGATAGAAAGGTAATTGTGTCTCACGTACGTTGTACTTCAGCATCTACTGCGTATGTGTGTGTGTATGTGGATTTTTTTGTAATGTTGCTTGGGTTTTGTGTGCCTGTGAGTGGTTTAATTTTTTAAATGGGCTTGAGCTCATTTGCCTAACAAGTAGCTAGTAATTTGATTTAATAAACAATTCTTAAATCATAATCAGCAGTAGTTTAGAGCGGTGGTTTTGCTACCTTGACTTGCAGTGATAATTATACTAACAGCCTATTGCATATTATTACAGTATCATTTTTTTTTTTTTACAGGTGGGTTTTATAACTTTATGGTTTGTAGAATTAGATTCTAGAAGGCCTGCGTGTCTTTTAATTTTGAATGTTAAATGCCTAAATCAATTTCCTCTGTAACAATTAAAACACGATTAATTACTAGTGAATTTCTGTGTATTGTCCGTACCATCTTTGACTTTTTCAGTTAAAAAGGCTCGCTTATTTATTTTTCAGAATTAACATTCCTTTGGTTTCCCCTAACCCTAAGCATTATTTTCCCATTCTTCTTCTCCCTCTTTAACCAGACTGATCTAGAAAAAGACCTCTACCTCTACCAGACTGAGTTAGAGGCAGATTTAGAAAAAATGGAGAAGCTTTATAAAGCGCCACATAAAAAGCCACAGAAGGTATTTCCTATTCTTTTCATGCTGCCAATCCCTGTTTCCAAACTCTCTGCTCTAATCTATTCGCTGCTGGATGATTATTAAATGAGGTTGGGATAAATAATGGTTCTGACCATTCTGACTGCATGGCTTGCTGTGTCGCTGTCAGAAATAATAGAATGTGACGCTGAGAATCCGGCTTGAAATCCATTTTCAGAAACAGTGATTTCCTCTCCCCTCCGTTCCCTTTCAGCTACCCCTCACCCCCACCCCTTGTCCCCCTTTAGGGTTTTGAGTTCGGTGTCTGCAAAAAAAAAACAAAAAAAACCCTCTTTATTTTTCACATGAATAGGCAGCAGCAATCAGCTTAAAATTCTTGCTTGGCGTCACGTCATCATCTCGTGCCTTTCAAGCGTGTTGCCATCAACCCTCCCTTTGCACAAACCCTGCTGCTCCCTGCTAGCAGCGCACGCTGCCCAACATTTGGATATTCCCTGGAGATTTTACACCATTTTCCCTACCCTGCACCTTGCCGTGGCCTTCCAGGGCAGGTCAGCTGCTGCTGCTCCGAGGCTCTGCGGGACCCGAACCATGAAATGATTGATTAAATTGGTAACACGCCATTTTTTCCTTTTGTTAAGCCTTTTTTTTTTTTTTTCCCCTTTTTGAAACGGCAGCATTTCACCTGAACCTGAAAAATCAAACCCAGGATTTGCTTTTGCTTCCTATGTAGGAATCCTCAGGTAGATGAGGGGAGACCAAATACAGCATATCTTTTAAAATTGCCTTCCGTTTTTTCAGTAATGTGCCTAGGCAGCATTAGATGGATTTAAAGCAAGTGGATAAGATCTGGCTTTTGCTCTTGAACTTGTGCAGCTCGCATTGCTTCTATTAAGTGAAGAAATGGAACTGAAACGTTGCTTTTCTTGGTAGCGCTTTGGTATTTTTTTGAATGCTTAAGAATGTTTTGTGCTGCAGAAATGTAATGTACCTTTAAAGCAGCGGCGGGCAGTGACTGGTTGGGGGGAAAGCTTGGGGAAATAATGATGAGCATGTGTCTCCTGGTCCTGGCCCAGCTGGTTCTCTCTTCTTGCTTTTGGCTTTATGCACAATGACTCATTGGCAGACAAAAGAATAGGCGCTGCAAAAAGGCATTGGCTGTGCTAAAAAACCTGTCACTGCCCTGGAGGAACTCTGGAAAATTGTTGCTTTTCTGCAAAGACATCAGCAGCTTAAATTGCATTTTGCCTTAAACTTCCATATCTCATAAAGGCTAATATTTGGGCAATAGATGGAAAATGACTTAAGCAAGCCTTTTTCTTACTCCAGGCATATAAGCGTGTATCAATGACTCCTTTGTTTGGACTTTTGCAGAATACAGCAGGTGTTACTCCTCTGGAAACTTCCACAGACCATTCTTCCTAGTAAGTTTTCAAATTGCTTTTTGATATCTCTTTTGTAATGTGATGGTACATAGGACACACGATGGCAATGGGCTACCTCTGTTTTTTGGCAATGGATATGGGCAGATGCATGTCCCAGGAAAACTATACATATGCTTTAGATGAGTTTGGATATGATGTCTGCTCTTTGGTCTTGAATGCATTTTGTAGTGATTACAGGAGTGGTGGCACTGTTCAGATATGAATTGCTATTGTACTAGGCAGCAACTTTTAAAAAAACAAGCAGAATTGTAACTTCATCTTGATGAAACTTACGTGAAGATATAATCTATTTGCCAACAATTTTGTTACCTGTTAAAAAATGAAGTTCATTTCTGTTATTCTTGTGAGGCTGGCTCCTATTAGAAGTTCCCGGGTATGCACACTGGAGGAAAAGGATGCTGTTTGTGAAAGGCAGTAATTTTTAGCTTCCAGGAGGGGAAAACTAGTAGTGGTAGCAATATTTCTCAGAGATTGAATGTGGCACTGGTTTTCTGGAGGAATACTTAATATGAATTCTGGTTAATTGACTGGAACATGGAGCTGGTTTGTTTTGAAAGAGGAAGAAAAAAAATCCCTGGGTGAAGTGCTGAGTTTCTCCTTTTGTGAACTGTCTGCTCACTGTAGCCAGACCGCTGCTTGGCATTTCCCACAGGTGCAAGGACCTCCTCAGTGTGCGTGGGTTGTTGAAAAAGGCATGCTTTCCTTCAGGCATCCAACTGTCAAAACGTAGTTCATTGTTCCTATGAATTTTTAGCTTTCTTTTGGTCGAGAGAGAGCACAAAAACAAAAATCTCCAAGATTAGCATGAAAGAATGGCTTACTTTTGACAGATTATGATAAGAATCCTGAATTCCTGACTGTCCCAGAAGTGTTCCCAAAGCTGTGAAATCTCTGTTTTGGCTAGGCAGGTCAGTTTTGCGCTCCTGCAATCATGTCATCTGCTGGAGCCCATCTCAGTTCCTCCCTAAGTCTGGTAGCACAAGATGTGTGCTGGTGGTTGTAGGTTCTAGGCCTTGAAAACTGTGTCTTTGCATGCAGAATTAGCACGTACAACTCATGTCCATTATGCAGTGTCTCTTCTCTGTGTAGAAGATGACTTTTTAGCAAGTAACATGGTCTCCACCAGCAGCACTGTCTGTGCCCTTTCAGACTGCTCCAGGCCCACGGTACAGCTTGCTTGGCCCTAAAAGGGGAGCAGCCAGCAAAAGGCTTCTGACAAGTGCCTGCTGTCCAGCCCCTAGGTGTAGTCACAAAGCAGTGAAGCCGTTTTAGCACTTTGGTTTTTAACCACAAGGCTAACGTGCTCTCACCTCCAGGTGGGGAACCTCAGGGCAGCCCCAAGTCCCTGCAGCAACCAGTAGGGTTTCCTTGGGAAGTGGACAAGTAGAGGCAGATAGGACAGAGCAGCTCTCCTGCTCCTGTTTGAGCATTGCCTAGGGAAAGGTGGTGGCAGCATTTCCTCTCTCTCTTCAGTGATGTTTTTCACTAGCTTTTTCAGAACAAAACAAAACAAAAAAGTAATTTATGGGACTGCATATGACCTGGTTTTCTTTGTCCAGAAACTAAAAACTTCTTTGCGTTCCAGAGATTGTGTAATTCCACCCCCGTAGGCGGTCTTCTGTTGTGTATGAAAGCTTTCTCTTTGCCCTATAACTACAGCATCCATCCAAAATAACCAGATGCACGTACAGATTTACCCACAACAAGCAGGCCTAACCACAAGCATTTCCACACTTGCATAAATTTGAGTCACTCCTGGACATCACGATGCAAACCAGCCATCAGAATATTTCTGTGAATTGGCAAAAGACTATTTTTTTAATTATTATTCTTCTAACTTCCTAGCAGCCACGCTTTGGCCCAGGAATAGCTTTATGTGTGAGACTGCATCTTATTCTGAAGAGCCTGGTTGAGAAAGTGTAAGGCCTAGTATCGGATGAGCTCAGCTTTTAGGAAAACACATTCTGCCCGGTTGCTTAGCAAATGATTTGCACCTGGAATGGCCATTTATATAATTAAATGTTTTTTGGGTTTCATTTTTTAGTTGTTTTTTTTTTTTTTTGCTAGTGGTTTTTTTAGAGAGAAAAAGTGAAATGTAGACATCAGATGTGGGGGTGTACTGGCTGTCAGATACATGACCAAGGAAAGGACTTTGTAATAAATTGTCAATCTTTAAGGGCCAAAAAATTTCAGTCGCACTTATTTTTGGTATCTGTCTCAGAATTCAACTTTTTGTTTATGCATCTTCATGGTAGGCCTAGAGTCTGGGACGTGACATTTCCTCTAGAGTAAGTTTGAGGGAAAGCTGAGCAGAACTGTGCACATGTGGGAAATTCCTTCGGTGCTTAAAACAGTAGTGTCTGTAGCCCATTGCCGTTCCTTCTCTGTATGGTCCCTCACTGAAAAACTTGAAAAATTGCTCTGGGAATCTTGGCCCGTAGAGCTGGCAGGGAAGCTGACATGGTTCTGATGGATTCCTGAGCAGCTGTGCTTTGCAGCAGGGAAGAGGATCTGCTAGTGTTTGAGGAGAGAGGACTGGAGCTGGAAGATATGCATGCCACTTCCAGCTAGCCACCAAATTTCTGTACGTCTGCAAGGAAACAGTGAATCTGCTCTGTGACCCTGTTACCTCATCTGTGGAATAAGGGAGGAGTGCTTTCCTGCCACCTGTTTTCTGGGAGTCTGAGCTTGGGGAGTTCCTTCGGGTGGAGAATACTGTGGGAACACAAAACTTGGAGTATTTTTGCTGTATATTCATAACCTCTTCATTCACCATCAGTTCTCTATGTACAGTCCATTCTGGGGTTTACGAGTGTGCTTTTCTCTTTCACTGCGTGAATCTCTCAACAAACACAAGTGACCCACTGGCATCCCTCCTTGTTTGTTTTTTGTTTGTTTTTTTGCAAACTGTTTTCCAGCTCCACATATTCACCAAACTACCACGCAGCGAAGAGGGATTCAGAACCAGCACTGGGGGACCTTGCTGGCTTGGAGAATGAGAGACAGATTTACAAGAGTGTGCTGGAAGGCGGAGATATCCCGTTCCAGGGGCTGAGCGGTCTCAAGCGACCTTCCAGCTCTGCTTCCACAAAAGGTAGGTTGTCAGGGCATGGACCTGACCTCCCTTCTGCACAGTGTGTCAAAAGCGTGGTGATATGGGGCAAAGTACTGCAGGGTTTAGAGTCCTGTTCAAGCCAATTGAGGGTTCTGCTGTCCTTCCCCCTTGCTATCTCTAGTTTTCTCTCTTTTCTCCCTCAGCCCACACTGGCCAGTATTTTTCATGATGCCTTACTTGATTCAGGTTCCTCATCCCAGCAGGGACCAAATCCCTTCATCCAGCACCTCCGCCACACCCCACACCCTCATGCTCCTCTGGGCTGCTCAGTCTGGCCTTGCTATCCATCTGCTCCCCGCCTTGTCATGCCACAGCCCTCCCCTGCCTTTTCTGCTCTTCCTGCTGGATCTTTCAGCAGACCACAGCATGTCTGCTGGCCTGGCTGCCCTGGGGTAGCTGACACCATGTGCTCCACAGCCTCCTGCCTGAGGGGTGTGCAGAGAATGCACAGGACATTGAGCCAGTAGTGCCCTGTGGTCTGTGAGGCAACAAGGCAGCAGAGACCGCTATGTTCACCTCCGTGTTCCTTCCCCCATCATGGGCTCCCTAGAATATTAGGTCAAGGGAGAGCTGACTCCCGTCAGGGAGTTGTACTGGGGAATGTATCTCTGAGCCAACTTCAACCTAAAAATGGCTTCAGATGGGGAGAGGACTGGGGAAAGAATGCATTAGCTTTCTGAACTGCTCTTCCTAAAAATAGTGCATCCACACCAAAAAGGTCTCTGTCTCCATCTTCCAGCTGTTTTTCTCAGCATTATGTCCAGCCTTCAGGGCAGGGAGTCAAACTGGAGCTGAACAGAAAAAGTCTGTTCAAACAGTCATTGTTCTCCAAACTGCAATTGAACCTGAATGGTTATTTTGACATTTTAATTTGAACTCAAATCAGAAACAGACCGAATAAAACTGCAGTCACGGCTGAACCCAGACTGGATCTGATGTTAGAAAATGTCCTCATTTGACTCCTTGATTCTTAAAGCAAACATGGCTCACAGCACTCTGTTTGAAGCACACTCAGTTTGCTCCTAGCATGGGGAATCTCTGATCTGGCTCTTGGGCAAGGCCAACTGATGCAGCCCACTTGTGCTTGCAGAGTCAGCCCTTGATATTAAGCCATTTTTGCAATGCCAGTGCCTGTGCATTCGTGCTGACACCTTGATCCCTCCCAGAGTTCAGCTGCCCTTTTCCATGGTACCACAGCTTCCTTAGAAGCCGATGGTGCTCAGCACTTTTTAGGATGATACCTTCAAAGTGCAGCAGGCCTGTTTCTTGCCAAGCCTCTCATCTTAGGAGTATTAGCAGCACTTCACCTACTCCTGTGAGCGCAGCTTGTTGTGTGATGTCTTCCTGCTTTTCTTTATGTTTTGGAACGTTGTTTCTTTAAAGTGCATTTTATGAAATCCAAGCATGTTCTCTCTCCTTTCTCAATAGCTTTCTAGCACTTAAGCTAACAGGTTGTATTTATTTTATTCTGCATGCTTACCAGTGGATCGTAAAGGTGGGAATGCTCATATGACTGCACCCTCTTCAGTTAATAGCCGAACCTTTAACGCTAGTCATACCGGTATGTTAGGTCACGCATGTAAACATAAGAAGCCTTTATCAGCTGCAAAAGCCTGCATTACTGAAATCCTCCCTTCTAAATTCAAACCCAAACTAGCAGCTCCAGCTGCTCTTGGGCAGGACAAGAAGGGTATCTTGCTGTCTCAAGAGAAAGCTCAAAGCTGCGAAAACCTTCGTAGCTCCATTGCCTTGTTCGATAATAAAAAATCTTTTATGGTAGACGTAGGGGAAAGCATAGAAAACATGTTGATGAAGTCAAAGCAGGAATATGCCGTCAAGTCTGGCAGTACCATGAGCCTGCAGGAGTATGGCACCAACTCTAGGAAAGGCTACCTGTTCCCTGCCTCCAGGAAGAGCGGAATGGAGTTTACAATACTCTATAAAGACATGCATCAGATCAACCGGTCCAGGATCCAGTTGGGCACAGTCTCCTCCTGCAGCGTGAGGGATATTGCATCTCAATTTGAGAATGAAGCGAAGGACAGGATGGAACACAACCTCAGTCGAGAGGATTCAGAGCAGATCCCCAAAGACACTGTTTCCTCCCGTATCAGTGCCTTTGAGCAGCTGATCCAGAGATCCCGATCGATGCCTGCACTTGACTTTTCCACTGGACAAAGCAAGTTCACTACTTCTCTCCAGTCTAAAGCTTGTCTAGGTTCTGCGTACTCTGCAGAGTTTCTTCTGGATTTGCCAAAAATACACCAGGAAGAGAAGGATGCTGCCAGCTTGGCAGACAAATCCTCCCGCTCCTGCAGCAACGTGGAGGACACAGCTTCGGATGTCAGTGATGCCATTCCTATGGACACACTTTCAGCTTGCACAGATGAGATAGATCTCCTCTCAAATGCATCCAATGACAGTGGTGGCAGCAGCAGCAACGTCATTGGGCCTCAGAAGCATAAAGTAAACAGATGCAAAGGCACATGCCCAGCTTCCTACACCAGGTTCACTACGATCCGAAGGCATGAGCAGCAGCAAGCCTCCAGGAACACTGATTCCAAAGGAATCTTTGGAGACAGACACACGCTCCCCAGAAATGTCTACCTAATGAGCCCACTCCCCTTCCGAGTGAAAAAGCCCTTCCAGCACAAGTCCAGCAGAACTCCACCCCCAGACTGCCCGGGAGCCCTGACAGTGCCCAGCCCTGAGAACCCAGACAACCCCATACAGCTGCAGGGGAGTGTAGGAGACAAGAGTCATCACTCCCAGCATGAGCTGTGCTCCAGAAGCAGGCCTCTAGCCCCCAGGCGCCTGTCTTCCTTTGACATTGTGGAGAGGCTTAGCTACTTCCCCAGCATGGGATCTAGCCAAGATAGCTCCATGGGCCGCTCTGACACTCCTGACTCCTTACACAATGGGAACCCAATTCCATATGCTCTCTGTCACAGCTTGGACACAAACAACAACCCTCAAAGTGAACTTGGGACGTACCTAGGAGGTGGCTTTTTGTGTTCTTTACCAGTGTCCCTTCATCTGTATTGCTTTCCCTTCTCCTCCCCTTTTCTTCTACAACCCCTGCATTTTTACTCCTCACCCTTGCATCTCCTGACTCTCCCCATTTCTTTTCTGGTGTGTCTTACGTCCTTTGCGTGTCTTGCTGAGCATTTTTGTTCAGGACATGTTAACAGCTGCACTTCTGAGAAACGATTACCGCTGCCTTTCTAATCACATCGGGTTCAGTTGGTCTCTCGAGCAACTCCTGGGATACAAGAATCTCAACATGAGATATTTCTAGTCCTGTATCATTTGCACACATGGGAGTATAAAACAAACCCAGATGATTTGCTTTAAGGAGCAGTTTCTCAAGGTCTAGTTGTGTGTGTGTGTGTGTGTGTGTATGTATGTGTGTGTGTGTTAAACTTTCCTCTGCAGTTAAATGCCAAATCATATTTTGGTGGCAGCAAATCTTTTCTTCACAAAGTCCTTTTATGTTTTTACTCTTTCCTGCGTCTTTATTTTCTCCCTGTTTTTAGAGCTTTGTTAACAAGTACAGTCCAAAAGGGAAAAAAATGAAAACAGATAAATTATCAACATCTGATTGGCAATTTGGTTAATGGCGATTGAGAATCCTTACTGTTGTAATGGAAGCAAATAGTTCAAAAATATTTATTTTTTTCCTTTCTGGTTATACTAGATAAATCCATCTGTATTTTAACTTCCTTATGTTGTTTCGAAGTAGATTCAGAATCACCAAGGCATTTTGCACCGGTTGATTACATGGAAACTCCAGAAGAAATTATCCGCAGACGTTATGATGATAAAGAGGTAATGCCTTCTACAGTCTAATAACAGCTGCTTCAGCTCCGCACAAAAGAAATGCAGCAGTAACCCTTTTAAAAGGACAAGAATGTATGGTGATTGATATGTATCTCAGAAGTTAGAGCAAGAATCGGGAACTGGAATGTTTTAGTTTTAATACTGCTTCTACTACTGATTTATTGTATGATGCATAGTCCAGTCTAGCTGTTGGTTAAAATGAACCTAATAGTCCATGTCAGTTGCACAGAATGACGTAGAGGGGCTTTAAAGAATGTAAAAAGGTTGGAGAAGTATGTGGGATGTGGTGCAGCGTCATAGTGTTTGCAGATAAAATGAAATGGTTATTCTACAAGTGAGTTAATTTTTTATTGTTCTCCAAGCAAACCATTTGAGTCAGTATTAATCAGACTGGTCAGAATGTTCATTTCCTTTGGGAGCCTTCAGGTGTCGAGTAGCAATGTAAGACATTCCAAGCCATCAGAGAGTGGGAGGCTTTTCCCCAGTGCAAACTGCAGAATTCTTTGATGTCTCAAATTGTCATCAGAATGTATCAGTACCTTTCAAAATGGCTAGATATGAGCAAGCTGAATAATAAGAAAGCAGTACAGAACTTTCAGCACAGAGTGCATTAAAACAGAGCTAAAGAAGTTAAAAAGTGATTGCTTTCCAGAAAGCTGTTTGCAAAAGTTGTAATAGTAAAATAAAACCAAGTAGTACTTCTAATGAAGAATCGTATTACCTTTCTGAGTTCAAATAATGTTTGTGTGCATTTTGAGATTGGGGTAAAATGTTCTTAATTCCGATGTGAACAATATATTTTTGCTGTCTTTTCCCATTAAATTGTTAGTAATCCTCCCAGTGTCAAAATCCAGCAAGAAAACTCGTCTGAAAGCTGAACCCTGAGTTCATTAAAACCTACTGATTTATAGAATTATAGATCAGTACAGAAATGTATTACTTGAGCCCAAAGGAAGAATGGGTGAGTCTGACACCTGGGAATGGTTAGGCACTCTCCCAAGCTTGTTTCAGAGCTCAGGGGAGTTTGGTACCTCAGCTTACATGTGCAGCTGATCCAGATCTCTTGGATGTCAATGAGAGAAACTCCTTGTTGGTTGAAGGGGGTTTGCATCAACCATCTGCATTATCAGCAACCTCCCCTTGTCTTAAAAGCTATCAGAGCCTGGCTCAAACTTTGACACACTCCCATTGACTTCCATCACCTTTGGATCAGATCCGTTGTATGAGCTTGATTTCCATTATGCCATTACTGCAATGTACTTTTGTGCTTGCTAAATCTAATGGTATTGTGTAGTTATAGAATCAGTATTCTATGTTGAACTGTAAAGTCCCAGCTATTTTATTGAAGTCACATTTGTGGCAGCTTACAAATGGCCTTAACTAGATGATTTACTGCCCATTTTATGCAATTTTATGGCAGAAACTTTTAGAGGACCAGAGACGGCTTAAACGTGAGCAAGAAGAAGCTGATATTGCAGCTAGAAGGCACACAGGGGTCATTCCAACGCACCATCAGTTTATCACTAATGAGCGATTTGGGGACCTCCTAAATGTAGACGATACAGCAAAGAGGAAATCTGGGTCAGAGGTCTGTTTTAGTTACCTCAGTCTGCTGCTTGACCCAAAGCGATATTTGCCTCTCACGATGTTGTGCTTTAGGCCGACATTAGCTCTTCAGAGAATGTTGTTTGTTTTTTTTACCCCTTCCCCTTTCCCATTCTGGCTTCATTTAGAACTGCTTTGACTCTCGTGCCTGGTAAATTAATAGATATCTCTATACCAAGCTGCATATGTTAAAGCATGCCTGCTGAGAATTGCTGGTGCACACCTGTGATGCATGCCTTTAAATATCAGCTACTTTTAGTGAATCAGAGGCATTCTACATCCTTTGCATCATATTGCTACATTGCCTTCTGTCTGTGCCTTACGCTTAGAAACTTCATGCCTTCTTGACCCTGGCCATGTGACTGTCTCATAGTTTTTGTTAGAAATAGATTGTCTCATCTCCTATCAAATGATGCTTCATGTCCTTGGGAAACAACTGGAAAAAAAGCTCAGCATGTTTCACTGAGCACAACCTGGGCAGTCTTCTGAAAGAGACAAAGGAGGAGATAGATGGTTTTTCCACGAGGCTGAGCCAGTTCCCCCAGGGGCTGGGTGCTGGGCCGGGTGTGCTGGCCAGGTACCATCTTCTGCCTTATGGGGTGCTCCTGAGGCTCTTACAGCTGCTTTGTTTCCCCAGAGGTGCTGCACTGTGGCAGTGTGTGAGGTGATTACCATGTGGATAGGTTATATATTTCTGCCCTTATGTCTATTCAAATGATTACCCCATAAGTGCATCTGCTACGTATTTTATGCTTCATTACCAAAATGACTTTAAAATTGTCTAAATATTCTGTGGCCGTTAGAAAATGAGCCAGATAAATGAAATTTTAAAGCCTAGGCCTGCTATCAGGGTGTCCTCTTTGACTTTATAGCTCCTGAAGATGTTTTTTTATGAACACACTTGATTTATTCATACTTCCTCCTCACCTTTGTCTCTTTCCTACCAATTCATACTTGGACCACATTGCAGGATTCAGCAGGGCCAGGTAATAATCAGTAAAGAGCCACATCAAATAAAATCCTACTTTTTTCTTTTGCCAGCTGGTAAATTTTTCTCTGTGATTCACACCATGAGGGGAATTTAGTCCCAGAGCCCCAGTAACTGAAGTTACTGGAGCGGCTTTTATTCACCAGCGTGTGCTGCATGTTAAAGTTTACTGCTGTTAAGTCCCTTTTAAGTGCTGTTATACCAGAATTTGGCACTTTTTGTTCTGGTAAGAGGCCCACCAACCCATCCAACATATTTTCACTATAGCACCAGTTACACATAAGCTTGTAGCAGAATACCTGCATTCAGTTCCATCCCCAGACTAATGCTAACTGTAGAAGAGTTTGGTGTGTTATTTCTCAGAAGAGGATGGAAAGCACAATTATTATCTTTACGTGTTGATTTTTTTTTTCTAATCACTAGATGAGACCTGCTAGAGCCAAGTTTGACTTCAAAGCACAGACTCTGAAGTGAGTATAGCTTGTGTCTGTTGCCATTACTGTTCTTCCTCTGTCTTTTCCTCTAGGAGGCAGCATGTATGAAGTTTTGTACAGTTAGATTCACATCTAGGGGGTGTCTTTCCAGCAACTCAGCCCAAGCAAGATGTATGCAGCAAGGCAGAGGAAAATAACATGAATCTTTTAGGCTGTAGCCTGTAGGGAGTCTTTAGGAAAATATCTTCTTTCTCAGTGTCAGCAAGAGACTTAAACAGATACGTAGTTTTAAGCATGTACCTAGGCCCCTGAGCCTGCAAGGGTACAGTCTGGTCACTGTTCCCCTGCGTGACTGCGAATATACCAGCAGATGTTTGTAGTGGCATTGCACCTTCAAGTCCCTGTGGTGAGTTGTAGAGCCCTTTACCTGCAGTAAAACTGAAGCAAATGCAGGGAATAACTACTGTGTCCTTTGAGGAGAACATATGAGGTATCACACAGAAGTAGAACAGAGCTTGTGAAAATTGTGATAAGAAAAGCGGGGTTGGTTGTTTTTCTGTGGGGAAACCACATAGTAGGCTTGTGAGCCTAGTACAAGCTGACTACAGTGTGAGTTCCTCTTTCATACTTCTAGCGATGAAGACTCTGGGTTGAAATCCCAATTGTTAGCCCACATGAGGTCAGTGGTTGCACAGGCAGTGGCTGACCAAAGTGCAATATTCACAGAATCAACTTTTATGTGTTTGAGGGTTCATCTAATCACTGAATTACCTTCCATTAAAATTGCGTGTCTTTTTGGAATGCTCTTGTGTCTTGACCAGTTTTGAAGCAGGATTTAGGCACAGTTCCAATCCTCCCACTCCTCAGTGGCACCTTTTGATTGAGTTTGACCCCATTGCTGCTGGGAAGATGTGTTGTCAGTAGAGCCTTCGTAAGTCTGGTGTATTTTTTTTTTTTGACGGAATACCCGAAGTTTAAGAGATCAATCAAAAGATGGTGTGAACAGGGTAATTCATGCAGCCTTCGCTTTGACTGGAGCATGATATGTATCAACAGGGATGTTGCAGGTCTTACTACGTAGGAGTTGCTGAACAGAAAAAGAAGACATCTCATCTCCAGAGAAATTCTGATGGAGTACTTGTGTCTTTAACAGGGAACTTCCTCTGCAGAAAGGAGATATTGTTTACATTTACAAGCAGATTGACCAGAACTGGTATGAAGGTGAACACCATGGCAGAGTTGGCATCTTCCCACGATCCTACATAGAGGTAGCTGCTTACCCTGGAGGTGTTCTCTTTGCCCATTCCCTTTCTACTAGTGATCATTTCATGAACTTCTTGCATGCAACTCTTGATTTTGTTTGTTCATTCTAGCTCCTCCCACCGGCTGAGAAGGCTCAGCCCAAAAAAACATTACCATTGCAAGTATTGGAATATGGAGATGCTATTGCTAAGTTCAATTTCAATGGCGATACACAAGTGGAAATGTCCTTCAGAAAGGTAAGCCTTCAGTTGCACTGATGAATTGAATCCAGGTAAAGGTTTTTAAATGATTGTTAAACTTGCAGCTTCCAAATGAAAGCTACAATAAGATCAACTTTTTAGTCAAGGATTCACTCTCATCATTTATGTTTTTACCCTACTGTTGTGCATTGCAATGAGAGTGTTGCAGATCAGCTGAATCAAGAAGTGCCAATTGTTTTCTTAGGGTTAGCTGAGAAGATGCTTAGAGCACAAATGCTGTAAGCCTGTGAAGACGCTCAGAATCATGTGAAAATGATGATTCAATAAGAGGAAGGCTGGTTTCCCCTTCCTTCATACTACAAACCAAGTCATTAAATGAGTCAAGGCAGGCAAGGTTCTGTAGTGCTGAAGTGACTGCTAGATCTGATTGCAGAGTCTGAGAACAGGAATGAGTTCTGTAATGACTGTTCAGTGCAGTCAAACGCATTTAAACAGTAATATTTCTCAATCAGTATTCTGTTTTCATGATGCTAAAATCAGATCTTGTCAGCCTTCTTTTAATTAGGTGTGAAGGTGGGGCTTATGGTTTGTATTAAGGATCTGGAAGTCACTTCATTTGTCATCAAAATGAGAGGGCATAGAGAGATCTAGTTTAAACTGCAGGCCTGTGTGTACTCCATGTACACCTCATACCCGTAATGGACTCTCAGTCAGACTATAGCCTCTGTTTTCCATTTTTTAACCAACTTCAGTATGAACTTGAAAATGTGAGGTGAACATAATCTGTAGGCAGTCCAAAAGAGTGCCACAGATTGTTTTAAGCCAGCTGCAGCAAGATTAAAAATGTAATCTGCTTTGAAATGATAATTTGTCAATATGCTGAAGCCAGGACTACATTGCCACTCTTTCAACAGGGTGAAAGGATCACACTGATTCGACGAGTGGATGAGAACTGGTATGAAGGAAGAATCCCTGGCACCAGCCGCCAAGGCATCTTCCCTGTCACTTACGTGGAAGTGCTCAAACGGCCAGTGGTCAAGAATGCCATTGATTATCCAGATCCACCTGTGTCACTCTCCCCTAACCGCAGCATGACAGCTTCACCACAGGTATGTGGAGTTGATGCAGCCATTAATTGCACCTTGCAAAACAGGGGGATGTTGCCATTACTGTGCTAGAAACAGCAGCTGGAGAAAGCTCTAGCTAACACTAGTATTTGGTCCAGTAAAGCCTATCTGCTCCCTGCAGGAAAAGGTGATTTTTCATTTACCAGAAAGGTTAATTAATGGGTCAGTTAGGGATTTTGAGACTCAGCTTTTCCTCTCTTATCTGTAGCTTTAATTCAGGCCAGGGTGAAATGGCTGTGGTTTCACTGCCAGAAAAGGAATGAATGTATTGGACACTGTAAACACCCAGCTTCTCCTCAATGGGTGTTTACAGTGTCCAGGGCATCATGGACTGTTACGGTCTGTAGAAATCATTATTGTTGATTGCAGTCAGCTCGAGTAAAGCTGCACTCCAAAACGTTGCAGGTCAAGACCAAGGTTTTAGGAGGCAGGGTCACGAGAGTGTCCTATATTATTTGTGGATGGTGCTAAATGAACTCAAGTTTAGAGAGCAGGCAGGCCTAGGATTTTTCATGAATACTAGATTAGCTACAAGCTGTACTACAGTTCAAATCAGAAATCAAAATGGCAGCAGATAATTGCATGGGGAATGTGAGAGTAAATTAAAGTGGAGAGTTGGGGTCAGGTGGGGATGTACAGTACAGGAGACCATGGCTTTTGCCTGGTGTCTGTCTGGATCTCCCCTAAAAGGAGTGCGTTTCTTCTTAGCCACTGTTTAAAGAGGAGAGGCTTGCTGCTTGTTTGGGGCTCCCTGTTGAAGTGGTCCACAGCCACGATTTTCTGTTTGAGCTTGGCAATCTCTGTGTAGCTGTGGCCTGTCTGCCTCTAGCTCTCTGCAAGCTTTTCCCTTTGATGGAAGGGATTATATAAAACTTTCTTGGCTGCCGTAGCTATTCTTTTGATTCTCTCCTACAAGAGCAGTTCTCTTCCATGCTTTTTTTGCCTGACTTGGCAGAGGACTGAGAAGCACTGCTCAGTGCTATACATGTAGCTGGTCTCACTGATGTCACTGATGGTAACAGCCAAGGGCAGACTTTGGTCCTGTGTTCTGCCTTTATAAACACAAATTTAATCAGCCAAAGACCAATTAGCTGTAGCTGTTATTTTTTATTTTTTATTTTTTTTAATTTATTTTTCCTCCATAGCTTCAGCAGTGAAAATTTATTGAGGGGTAGGCATTATTCAGTGTAAAGTACACTTATAATTCATTGCAGCTGTGAATTCTGACTGGTTCTATGGTGTGAACTGCCAAACTCCCAGATATTACTGCCAGGCCAGTCAGATGCTGCATACTGCCATCAAGGATGGTGATTTCAGCTACTCTTTAAGGGACTTAGGGTTAAAGGTAAGGAGTATAATGTCTTCCACAAGATATCTGGAATCCTGGAAAGAGCTGGAGAAAGGTATTAGCAGTACAGATACGAGCAGGACTCCACGGTTGGAGTAGCTGTGGACTGCAGCCGTGCACTCCAACAGGGTGCACTTACCGTGGAAAACTTAGGCACGTGCTTGGTCATAGATCTGCTCCTCTCCATGCTTGCTCACTTTCCTTTTACTTTTACTCAATTGATTTTATTTTCCTTTCTTATTTTTGTTCATTTCTTTCTTTTTCTCTTCTGCTTTTGTCTCCTTCAAGTCTCCGAGCTCTGAGCTGCTCCATACACCAACTCCTCCGCCTTTGCCTTTCGCGCGCCGCGCCTTGTCTCCAGAGGTGCAGGCGATCACATCCGAGTGGATTGCTCTGACCGTGGGAGTGTCTCCTAGCACCACTCCTGCTTTAACTCCTCCATTGCCTTCTCTGCCTGAAGCCTCCCTCTCCCACACAGACTCTTTCTCACCTCCTACCGTAGCCAGCCCTTCCCCTTCGTTCAGCCTCCCTCATTCTCATCTCTCTGGCTCCTCAACTCCCAGGTCCATTAAATCCCCGTTGCCCTCTTACTCATCTGGGCCTCAGCCCTCTGCTCGCAATTTCTATCAGGCTTCTCCGCAAAGCAAAGAGAAGGTTGGTGGCTCCTCTTCTCCCTGCCCTCGCTGGGCAGGCAGGGGTCCTGATATCCTCACAGAACAGCATGGCAGCCCTGGCAGCCAGGCCTGGCTCCAGAAGACTAGAGAAGGCAGCAACAAACCCGAGCAGGGTTCCCATGCTGCTCCCAACATCTCTGTGGAGCGCTGCCTGAAACCGTCCCAGCTAGACATGCGTGCAAGCCCAGAAAGGAGACCTGTGAGTTCCTCTGAGGACAACCAGTTGTGTCAGGAGCTAATGGCTATTGTGCAGGGAGGTAAAGCAGAGAAAAGAGGCACGAGGAGAGGTGATCTGGGAAAGTTTCAAAGCGGGGAAAAGAAGGTACTTCTCCTGCATGTGTGTGCACTACTCTGAATGCCTGACTTTACTGGTGTGTTGAGGTTTGTGCTGCTCTGTCAGCCAAGCAGAGCCAGTGGTTGCCACATGTCCTTTTAATGATCCTAAGACCTTCTTCCAGGGTTCACCAGTGGCATTCCCTGGGCAGTAGGTCAGAAACCTTCAGAAGAGAGTTCAGGAGTAGTATAGCACAGAACTGACTCAGTTGGCCACACCTACCGAGGTGACCATGCCAGGCAATGGCTACCAGATAAAAGTAGTGAAAGGATCACACAGACTTTGTGCTCGTGTATTTCACCATCTAGAGTACAGAAAATTATTTACTATTCAAAGATTTTCCAGTGTGTAATGGACCATCATTGGTAATGGGATTTATTTCTTCCCCTTAAAGCCAAGCACTGAAATAGAATTGTCAGCCTGGCTCCTGGAATCACAAAAGCTATGCCTTGTTGGGAAAATACAGGACAGATGATCCTGGAGACTATGGATTAGTTAACCCCAATCTGGGATGTGCAAGGCTAAATCAGGGAGGCTTGCTTGTTATCTGTGCTTTGAGTGGAATTGACTGGAATTTGTTAACTTTGCATTTTGAAAATTGCATGAAAGGGTTCCATATGTTATTTTCTCCCAAGAGTATTTCGGTATGTGTATTTATATGTTACTAGAAGAAGCATAAGTGAACCTTCCAGTAGCTTTTGCAGTATTTTCTGCCCTGTCTTGGTAGATGGAGATCTGCCTTACTTTGTAGCTCTCACTTGTCTCGGTGTCCGTCATGGGCTACAGCCATCCAAAATACATAACAACATTCCCATGCTAACTTGTACAGGAGTGGGAATTTAGGGAGCTCAAGATCCTCATGTTACAAACAGCTTCTTGAGTGCAATGTGATTGCCTCCATGACATATCCCATCTATCCAATGTTAAACAGTGAGGAACCGTGATTTCTACGATGACACATTTCACACTGGGAAATCTTACGACAACTTGTTTGATTTCTGCTTGAATCATAACCAGAAGCATATTGAAAGCTGTATAAAGACTATGCTGTTTACCAACTGCTTATTTTTAGCAGCATTTTCTACAGGCATAACATGCATGTTTAAAGCAGAATGAGGTTGTAAGCTCTGACAAACCAGCTAGGAAACTGCATCTGCCCTTGCATGGAGTTATGTTTGCTGTGTGTGCATCAAATCTTACAGCATAGCAGATATCCTTATCACTACCAATGACTGTGATAAGAGTGTGTGTGCCAAGCTGACCAACTTTTCTTTTCTTCAAAAGACTGCAGACTCAAAAGCTTTCTCTTCACCTGCTCCTCTCTCTTCCTCTGCCCTCTCTTCCTCTACTGTCACAACACAGCCACCTCCCAGACTTACACGCAGAGTCAATAAGCCACAGGTAATCATCTTTGCTGATTACTCTTCCATTACTTAGAGTTGTTTCCATGCCATGCCATTGTTTTATCACATGCTTGTTTATCCATTCATTGATTTTATACATTATATTTCTCCTGTCATTTAATTAAGCATTTTTATTTAAAAAAAAAAAAAAAAAAAGAAAAAAAGAAAAGCCTCTCAATTTAAACACTTCCCAGGCTGTGCAGAAGGGCAGGTATGGGAAAAATCTTCTGGTACAAATCCACCTAACTGTAGGTCAGTGGGTTTTGGCCAGTTTGTACCAGCTGGGGATCTGATTTTCTGTTCCTCCAAAGGATTAGCTCAGGACTTCTTCTTAGTACTTCAGCTGCTGATTACTTCTTCCTACAGCTTGATTTTGTTCTAGGGCAGTATCAGTGCCTTCCTTGTTAGTAGGAACAATGTCACCTGAGATACTTTGCTTCAGGCTTTGTTTAACTACCTGAGATTGGGGTTGGGGTCTGAGTATCTCAGAGCTAGGATGAGACAACTCAGGTTGACATCCACAATGTTGTGGACCTGTCCAAGCCTTCCCAGGTTGTTCAGGTTGGATATTTGGAAAAATTTCTTCTCAGAAAGAATGGCAACACACAGGAACATGCTGCCCAGGGAGGTGCTGGAGTCACCATCCATCAAAGGGCAGATGTAGCACCGAGGGACACGGTTAGTGGGCACGGTGGGGAAGGGTTGTCGGTTGGACTAGGTGATCCTAGCGGTCTTTTCCAACCGCGACGACTCTGTGCTTCAATGACTCCTGCAGAAGTCTTTGAGGAGAGAGACGGCGGTGTCTGTGCAGCATTCCCGGCTCGGGATGGAGCAGCGCTGGCTGCTGCAGGCTGCTTGTCCTTCCCCGCAGCCCCCACACGATGGCGGTGTGCGAAGCAAAAAACAATTAGCAAAAGCCGGGCTGAGTTGGAGTGATGGGTTTGGGGGTAGCGGTCTTGGCTTCGTCAGTGAACCGTGTTCACGCGGAGTGTGTGTGGGAAGTAGATGCCAACGTTTCTGATTTTCATGGGCACTTTATGAGAGTGAGATCCAGCTTTCACTCTGAAATTTTTCTGTTACCTTTACTCACCCCACATCCCATGCTGAGTAGCACGCACTTCTATTTCGAATGCTGCACCTGGCCGTAATGGGACACTGTGGCGTCTTTTGGGAGTTGAAGTTGAGCCACATTTTATGTGCTGTGTGTCTTGACAATCAGCCCACAGTCACTGTCAAGTTCACGCTGTGCTTGACAGCCCCCAGCCTTGACCTCCTTTCCAGCTCTGGGCCTACAGTTGTCTAGGGAGCAGGAATGGTGTGTGTATATACATATATCCATATGTATGTGTGTGTGAATGGCTTCCCATTACCTGCAGGACCCATACAGAGGCCAATTGCTTCAGCAGACCCAGGGGCCTTTTCAGAATCTATCTTCTTTCCATTGATTTTAATTAAATGAGAAGAGCATTTAGTAGACGTGGAAGCAAGCCATTGCATTTGGCTTTGTTTCCAATACTGTCTGTCCCTGGAGTCTGAGGTATTTTACTGTTTTAAATGTCATATTTTGCTTGTAAAAGATAATCTCTCAGCTTATGAAATTCAAACCCAGGTTTTTTGTAGGTTTAAGACGGCTTAGATGCAGAGCTGGGTTAAGGGCTGTGTTCTTGCCTGTTCCACTAAGTAGTAACGTAAAGAGCACTGCCTCTTCTAGATATCTGGAAATTATTCCCTTTTCTTTAGTTTCACAGTCAAACTAAAAAGAAAGAAGACAAAAGAGCAAGCCCATAGCACATGAAAGATACTTCAAGTATAATTAACAGATGTTTCTTCAATATTCTAGTAAAACTTGATATTAAATGTCAAATGAACTTTCAGTGGTGCTAGCATGTGTGTGAGCCTTTAGCTCCCAATGCAGAAACCAGGGAGTCTCTCCAAGATCTGCCAACCTTAGGCCTGGCTACAGTGCACAGCAGCCTTTTCAGTGCCCTTTGTGAGAGCTCTTATGCCAGCTTTCCCCTCACTCCCACCAGAGCTGAGATTTGGCATGTGCAGTGGTTTTCCTTTGCTTTGGAGGGCTGGGCAGTTCTCCCTGCTCATGGCTGTACGTCCATGTGCAGGATCATCCCTGTTGCTGCGTGCCCATCTCTGATGGGATGCCAGTGTCTCTGCCTCTTTCTGTGTGTCTTGTCAGTCTGTTCTGCATAGCTTTCCCTTTGTTCATGTAGTCCTTCTGGCTCCCACCAGAAACGTACTGGAAGAAAACAAGTGCTGCAGTGGATGGACACACGGATGACTCTGCTAGGAGCAGGGATAGCTACTGAGTAGCCCCGGGATCTTTCTTCCTAATTGTACAAAACCTACCTCAGGATTTTTCTATACTCTTAACATAGAACATCTTTCTGGTTTTTCTACAAATTCATCAAGCTCTTTAGATCTGTCCTCAAACTCTGTACAAGGTGGAAACAATGGCCAGCTGTGCTTTGGAGCTGGCTATACCACATGTTTGTATAGGCCTGAGGCAGAAACACTTAAGTCTTAGCAAAGCGCATACTGTGACCAAGAGGGTAGGAGCTGAGCAGTCCTGGTGGACTGGGGAGCATTCAGAGGTAGTGCTATTTTTTTTATCTCTCAAATAACTAATTTAATTCACAACTATTAATGCTTTGAAGAGAAAAGCTGGTCTGGGAGATCACCAATAATCAATGAGAAATGGACCACATGGTCTTAGGCACTCATGCAGAAATTGCAGCAGTTAATATATCAGTGAGGCAAAGAGGCACTTTCTTGAATTAAAAAAAGTCATTCTTACAGCTGTCTCTCACCTGAGAATGGAAGTTGTTTTTTTCAGCTACTTTGTCACCTGGGCAAATCTGATCTCATCAGATTTGATGCACTATATCCAGTTGCTCTGCAAAGTAGTAATTTTAAACTCATAATTATTCTATTGGCCTTTCAGGACTGATGATAAACAGACAGGAATGACTTCCTTATAATCTGCCATCATTTCAAGCTTCACAGTAAAAGCTTTGAAGTCAAATTCACACCCCAGTTAGCCCATCCAAATTACGTTTTATTTTTTCTCTATAAAAATGTAAATGGTTATAGAGCACTGAGTCTTAGGACAGTGATCCCAGATCCCAGCCCAAGACAGCACAACTGATGAAGGAGGAGTTGTGGGATTGGGTTGGCATAGAGTAGGTTGCAGTCTTGAGAAGGAGAGTCAGTTCTCTTTAATACAGTGATGGGCACAGTTCCAGAGGTCCAAGAGGTGGTTCAGAGTAGCTTTGAGAACAGGAAATACTGTTCATCACCCTATGTTTCTCCAGACTTCTTGAGCATGCTTGGGCTGAAGGTGTCACAACCATCTTTCTCCTCTGCTTCTGCTCTGCCTCAGGATGCCACGAGCTCACAAGCCTTTCCCTAACCTGTGATGCAGCCACATCTTTGAGAGTGCACAATGACTGAAGTGCACTGATGAAATAAATGACAAGGAGGGGAAAGCATAAAAGTAAAGGCATTTGGAGTTTGAGATGAATATTGTACTGAATTATCACAGAGAATTAGGCAGTGGGCCAATCGGTACTGCTTGGATTATCAGAACTGCACTCATTCAGACATCTTATTTGCTAGAGCACACACACAGCATTCTTCTTGTGTTTGAATATACAGAAACATGCAAAACCAGATTCTGGATATCTTTGTGACATTCCCAGTATCAATCTCCTTTCCCATAAAACCTCCATCCCCCTTAATCCTAATATTTCTTTCTGTGCCCTGGGATATGGGTGTTCCTGTGAAGAGGACTGACTGGGGAGAAAGAGAATCCAGAAGTTTCATAGATGGTGTTTGGAGCTAGGCTTTCAGACAGCCTCCTCTGAAATGAAATTCTGCTTTGTTTTGGGAATTAATAAAGCAACTCAGATCCTCATGTGGTGCAAACTAATGGGGCAACACTGCTTTGTGCCTCCTGAGGACCTGAGCTGGTCTTTTTTTAAGATGCAAGCAAATTACTGTTCTCTCCTATGTCAAAGTCTCCAAGGACTTAGATAAAAACAGCAACAGATTCCTTTCAGTGGGTTACATGCTCTCAAGTATGTATTTCTGTCCTTGCTCCTCCCTCCAGCCCCTGGCCACAGGAATGCATTATGATGCTATGTATTAGTTCTGGTTGTAGCCATGTCCATAATCTTCCAGCTCATCCTCTGACTCTGTGCTCTAAGCTTCTGTTTTGCTGTCCTCCTCTTTGCAGCATTCTGTGCGCTGCGGTGCAATTGCATTCCTGTAGCCCTAGTGTCTTGTTTAAATGGAAGATCTTGTTGTCCAGAAAGAGTGGTGTTGGGGTGGGGAGGGTAAGAGTTGTTCGTTTTCTTTTGTTGTCTGCACACCATTTTTTTTTAATCCTGACCAGTATAACATCTGCTAAAATGTCTTCCTTATCATCTGCTTGGTGATCACACAGCCTTCCCACCATTCATTGAGAGCTGGACCAGATCTCACAGAGTCTGAAAAGAGCTATGTGGTAAGGCTACTGTTTCAATCAGATGTGTAGTCCTAGCCTCTCTTCACCCAGACAGAGATGTCTCAGTAGAATATAAAATATCAGCACCATTTTTAGCTGCAAAATAGGTACATATTTACCTATTTACTTATGTTGTTTTGTTTGCGATAGAAGAAGGGAATTTAGTACTTAGAAAAACTGCCATAATCAATGAGAAGTTGGGCTAATTATGCTGCCAGTCTCTGGGTATAAACTAAATGAAGCCAAATGCATGAATGGAGCAGCCCACCTTGCATTCTTGACCTGACTTTATAGCATTTTTAGTAGTGCCACTGCCAAACTAATTGCAACCTCTTATGCTGCTGCTTTTTAAAATATATGTCTATGTATTTGTTACAAATCTTCAAACTAAATGCCAAATTCTTCTGTATCTTGCCTGTTTTTCCATGCTTACACCTGGATCCCTTCTGCACTCCACTACCTGGATGTTTACCTGGATCTACAACTCTTTTTTTTTTTACTGGACTTACATGCTGCATCTGGAATGTCCCATCTCTTCCTGTCTATATTTTCCCCTCCCTCCCCCCTTGTTGACTGTTCTTTGGGTGTTCTTGGATGTCAATGCTGCCTACCACACAGGAAGCAGTTTGCAATGAGATCATAAACATTGCAGAAAAGTCTGTGCATTACTGCAGTACTATTTCTCAGCCTCTTGACTCTCGCAACAAGGTGACCTCTAATGACCATAAACCATCTCTCATCATTTCTCAGCAACCTCAAGCACAGCAGCAAGGAGCCAGCCCTGACAGAAGTCAAACACCACGAGACATGTAAGTCCTTTTGGCTCCCATCTCTTCCAGGGGCCTTGACTCATACTGATGGTAAAGATGGGGAGGTGTGAAAGCTTCAACATCTCAGGAGTTAAATTCAGATTATGGAAAAGTGACTGCTTAGTGCTTTTCTTTGAAGAATAATAATAGCCTCATGATAGTGAGAAGTCTAAAACTGGGGTCTTTATTTCTGTATAGCACCTGAAGCAATGGCCTCATGCTCCAAGATTTGGTCTTCTTTAGGTATTTCAGTCATGCTGCTCACAGAGACTGTTTCAGTGTCTTTATATCTGAAACTGGAGGTGAATTAACGTGCACTAGCTACACCTGGGTCATATGGCATGGGTCAGTATGTTCACCCCTGCTCTTAGCTTGTCAGGGCACAGTAAGCGGTCTCAAGATCATTTTGTGCATTGTTGGCAGATCCAGGAAAGAATCAGTATCTGAATGATCTCAGAGAGCCAGGCTGAGATCTCCAAAGCTCTCTGTTGAGTTTGAACCTGGAGCTGCCACTAATCTTGGCAGGGCATTTCACTGTTGATTTTGAGAATAGGCGCCTGCGCTGTACTGGGGCTCAGTGACAGTTGGCTCCTAAATGGAGCCTTTGCTTTGCCGTGTCTTTATGCAGGATGGAAATTCTTGTATCAGCTCTGTTTTCACTCCCCATAGCCAGGGGACCCAGACTTGCCCAGAGATTTCTTCCACTTCATAAGATTCCTTTCAGATAATTACAGAGTGCCTCTGGAGCAGTAGTTATCTCAGAGCAGGATTCAGTCTTAAACTTTGTGCCTCCTCAGCCAGGATTTATCCAACCTTAGTGCAGTAAACAAGGCAGTATCTTTTCCTCAAGTCCCTCACTGTGCCGTTTGGCAGTTCATGACCTGTGTGCCTGGGCAAGGAAAATGAAGTCTCATTTAGCCAAGTAATGAGTATATTCAGGTTTTGGCTTGCATTTGTAGGATGTCTGGTCTCTAGGTGTAGCACGTTAGGGAGGCTGCAGTCATTATGGTCTTTGAAGACAGCTACATAGCAATAGGGAAAAGAAAAACTCTCTGCACACCTAAGCAGTGCAGGTGGGACACTTATTCCTGCTATAGCTTTAGGATAACTGTCAGTTTAATGCAAGTAGCTTTCACCCTTCAAACGGGGGAGACAGGCCCAGATTGCATTGTACAAAATCCAGTGACTGATGTATGGTATTTTTCTATTCTAGAGTTAGCTACCAAGCCCTTTATAGCTACACTCCTCAGAACGATGATGAGCTGGAACTGAGGGATGGTGATATTGTCGATGTCATGGAGAAATGTGATGACGGCTGGTTTGTGGGTGAGTGTGACACTTGCCAGGCAGCAGGACCCTTTGGGATGCAGCTGAGTATTTCTGCAGAGCATCTGGAAGCTGCTTTCATTTGCGGGATTGAAACAGAGTGGGAAAAAAATCAACTTTTTGGATGATTTCTTATCTTCTCCTACTAAGAACATTAAAATTAGGGTGCAGGGTGGTGGAACTTCGTTTTCCTTTCTAGATGTCTAGGTTTTCAATTTTTTTTTTCTTTTAATTTCCATATTCCTTTCTTCCTTCTGGTCCTCCTTGTTCACAGAGCAGAGCAGCAGAGGGAACCAAACGAGAGTAGGTTTCTATGTCTTTTTCCAAAGGAGTCATGACAAATTACAACAGGTGGCAAGTAGGGGGCAGTGGGAGCACTTGTACTGGAGTTGCAGTCCCTGGAAATCCAACCTCATGTCTACATAATCGCTTAGCTAAATCTAGCCTTCAAGTGATGTAAGTCTGGATGGTGCTCTCCATCGCAGCAATGCAAATCTAGACTTGTCCTCAGTTCCTAAGGAAGTTGAGCTCATTTGAACCGATCAAAATTTGGCTCCTAGATTATAGGCCCAGGAGCTAGCATCAGCACCTTTGTCACTGTTAAAAGCAAAGACCAGAGATGGTTATTAGCAGATTAGTTCTGATCTCTTTTATACCAAAGGGCTCTTTGACCAGGATTCCTATTTATTTTTATAAGGAAATGAATGCAAGCAGAGCCTCTTAAACCCCTAAGCCTTCCTCGCATGGCCCATCTCACTCTGGCTTCCTTGTTTTATTTTGCTATAGGTACATCTAGGAGAACAAGGCAATTCGGCACCTTCCCAGGCAACTACGTGAAGCTTCTGTACCTGTAAAGTAACAGTAATCCCACAGTGACAGAGAAGGAGTTGTTTTTCAAATGGTGTTTTTAAACAATGAAGAAAGAGACAATTTATGAATGTAATAGACAAGAGATGAAAAGTGTTAGGAGGATGTGGTTATGTGGTACAGTATTGAGTTGAATGTGTAGCCCTGCTTCCACTGATTCAGGGTATGATTTGTTTGCTGAAGAAGAGACAGTTTCTAGTTTACAGTGCTGCCTTTGTGTATTCCTCTCCCCTCCCCAGCAAGAGTTCTGGTAATAACCTTAATTCATATGGAGTACTTTACCTCTGAGAAGGCTTCAGGGAAGCAAATGGTATAGGTTTTATGTGTGTGTTAAGATATGACAGTACTTTCAGAAAGTACGTGGCCTTGCAGCTGCTCCCTTTCACTGGTGAGGTCAGGGAGGCCAGGCTTCCTGCCTTGCTGAAGACTTACTGTGCTCTGCCTTCCACTCCCATAGAACACCCTTCCTTCTTGCCACGCACCTTAAGACCCCACATGGGCAGAGGACAGCCAGTGTGGTTGAACTGCAGAACTCTGTTGAGAAAGAGTTTGGGACTGTTCAATCCAGAGAGGTCAGCCAAAACGTACTTGCAGATGAGCAAAAAGCCCAAACCCTTTCTTAACGTGTTACCTACTTCTGCAAGGTTTTTTTCTTTTGTGCAGGGTGTGTGTGTGTGTGTGAGTGTACTGTGTGCAGCAAAACAAATGCAGAAATGGTTTTTTAAAGAGAAATCAACCTGGCTTTGGCATTTATCTGCACAAAGAATAAAACCAATAAACAGAACATCCATGAGAGCAAATCCTGGAAAAAAGTCCTACGGCTGTTCACTTTCTCTGCTCCCCCTTGTTGGCCCAGAAAGGATTTGAAGCACGCTCTTTGGGATGAAGACTTTGCTCCTCTCCCATCATTAAATGTCAGAGGCTCTGATAAGTTTGAGCAACATGCCATCGAAGGTGCCTTTTTCTGTTGTTCTTACAGAGTAGATGGTAGAACCAATAAACACCTGCATTTTGGCTGCCCCTTAGTCCAACAAAAAAGTCTGGTCAGTTTGGAAAGCTGTGTTTCCAGCGGTTATTACCAGTCATAGAGATTTTATTTCTTTGAGAAAAAAAAAACAAACGTGGCTTGCCTATAAATCCACTACGAATACTCTTTTGATAGAAATTTTGTTATTAAGAAGTATAAACAAAACTGGTTCTATCAGACTCTGCTTCCTACAGTTACCATACAAATAGCAAAACGTTAGATTGCTATTTTGTCATAAGCCGTATTTAATAATATAAAATGCCTATTTTTATGCTGATGCTTTTATACAGATTTATTAAGAGTAACTACAACTAACTGTTAGCACGACTTGCAATATGTTTTGATAAACTAGCCATGCTCCTGGGTTTAAAATCAAGTAGGCTTGTCTTCCGCCTCAGTCTGCGGAGGAGAAGACTCCGTGTCTCAGAAGTTTGACTGTAAATATGTATATTTAACTTTGTACAGACCATGTACTTACCTTGTATAGAAAAATAATTTAAACGCATTGAGTGAAGGGAGGAAAAGAAAGGCGGTTGTCAGAGGTTGGAATTTTTTCCCACTTTTATTTAAAATGATGGAATTCAGAGTGTGTTCATATAAAGTGTTTTAGCACAAAATATCCACTATGAAAGAGTTTCAAGTATGACACGAAGCACCACTGTCTCTTTTCAATGGGAGATATCATTAATCCTGCATCTTATTTATGTTTTTGGTTTTTTTTCTGCTTTGGTTTTTAATTCCAGTTATTCACAGCAATATGTAGGCCTGTTGCTAAGATTGGATAGCACCAAATTAATCTATCCAGCGAAGTAATACAATAATACTGACTGTATATAACCTACTCATTTAAAGGTTTATTTTCTGTTCTTGCTCTTGCCATTTAAAGTTACACTCACACACACAGACACACAAAATCACAACTTATTTTTGTGTTGATTTTTGTTTCTTATTGCAGTGGATTACTATTTGGCAATTAATAAATGGAAGTATTGAATTACAATCGTGTTTGTTGTACAAATTCTTAAATAAAGCCTGTTCCCACTATTCCTGTAGCAATGCACATTTGTACCAGTGCTCTCTGTGTCTCTCAGTAGCTGTGGCCATTCTGAGCTGTAGACATCTGCCATCCCGTACCTCCAGACCCTGCTCTCACCTTGGCCTCGGCTCACCAGGGCTCTCTTATGAGCCAGGCAGCCTGTGGCTCTTACTTGAAGAAGACAAGGTGTAAAAGCAGAGGAAAAAAGACATTTTACACCCTGATGCCCCTGTAACATGAGGTCGGGGTGCAGCTGCTGCAGTGCTGCATGTGTGCAGAGCTGGCAGCTCGGGAGCGCACACCTGAGCCCACTGTTTTGCAAAGGTCTTTGTGAAACAACACAGAAACTCAGTAGCATTCGGAGAAGTCTGCCTCTGCACCCTGTTAAAGGTGCCTTTGCCAGCAGTTTTACCCCCTGGCCCTCTCTTAGGGGGTGGCAGGTGTGCCCTCTGTGTTCAGTTATTGACCACTGGTGCCTGTTGCTGCCCCTGTGGCAGTTCTGTAGTGTGAAGTGGACTCGAAGCCCAGGAGAATCAATAACTGGCATCTGTAATGGGGTGATTGCTCTTCAGGATATTAACTCACCACAAGGGCCTGTCCTCCAGCCTCGTCCCACCGCCCAGGTTTTGTGCGCAGCCTAAACCTCGGGCTCCTCGCTGCAGCTCCCTGAGGGCAGGGCTGGGGCTTGTGCGTGGGGAAACCACTGCCCCAGGGTGGGAGAGAGGACCCCGAGCTGCCAGCTCCTCTTGAGATCCGTGCAAGGCGCTTCACAGTGCACCCTGCCATGCTCTGTGGTACTGAGTGGGACCCAGCGAGGAGAGCAGGCAGAAAGCTCCATTGTTTGCTGAGTGGTGTCCCGTTTGTCTGCACCTGCTGTCTTCAGCAAGAGCTGAAAGGGCTGGGCATGAGTAACTGTGTGTGTTCCTGGGCACCAGGAGACATCTCCAGCCACTGAAAGGCTTCAGGACGTCCGTATTTACTGGTGTCCCCCTCCATCCCAATCTGCTTGCCTAGCACATTGAAGACACACAGCTACCAGAGAGCTCAGTGGAGGCTACAGAGGTGATGAGGGTTTGGAGAGCGTCTTGTGAGGAGAGGAAGGCTGAGGGGGTGCGAGCGATTCACTCCGCTGCAGGGCAGGTGTCCACAGGAAGGGAGCAGACCCTTCTCATCTGCGTCCAGCAGCGAGATGAGCTGCGCTGCTGCGATCCGCCCCGGCCTCGCTGCTGGCCCGAAGGGAGATCGCCTTCTTTGGCTGGAGGTGGCACCGCTAAGGGCACCAGGAAAAATAAAAATAAATGTAAAAAAAAACTTTACCTACAGCGATGACAAATCAGAGATAAATTAAGGAGAAGGCGATCCCCTCCCCTGGGCCCACCCTCACGCAGCAGCTCCCGGTGGTCCTGCAGTGATACCTCTTCTCACCGCCCCCTTTGGGATCCTCGCGAGCAGCCGGTCCCGGAGCTGTACCGCGTTTGGGTTGGGAAAGGCAGCGCTCCGGCAGCTCGAAACTGCCCTACAAACGTGCTCAGCTCCGCGAGCTGCGGTAGGAAGAATTACTTTAAATTGTGGCGGGGAGGATTTTGACTTTTTTTCTTTCTTTCTTCATTATTTTTTTTTCCCCCAAGTTTTCACCGCCGGTGAAGCCGAGCCAACGATGCCGCCCCGCCTCCGTGGGGAGCAGAGTGCAGTCCTCCTCTCGGGGCCGTGCAGGCAGCCCTGTGGGGCGGGCAGCCCGGGGAGGGGCCGGGGGCGGGCCGAGCCGTGCGGAGCCGAGCCGAGGAGAGCCGTGCGGAGCGGAGCCGGTGCTGCCGGGCGTGTCGCGAGGTGTAGCAGCGCACATGGGAACCCACCGCATCGTGCTGACGGGCCCCGGGCCCTGGGGCTTCCGCTTGGTGGGCGGCCGGGACTTCGAGCAGCCCCTCACCATCTCACGGGTAGGACTGCGCGGGGCCGGAGCGGGCGGTGATGGGGGTGCCGGGGCTGCCCGGGGGCCGTGCACTCTGCCGGCGGGCGCGGCTCGGAGCGGAGCGGCGGTGTGTCGGTGGGAGCCGAGCTGGGGCCGGCAGGTGGATGCTGGCACGGGGCAGAGTTGGTCCCGTGGCCAGGTGGGTTTGCCTGGTGCCACGATGTCCCCGATGGACCGGGACAACCGACCGTTCCGCGCTGCTGCGGGACGCGCGTCCGCTTCTACTTGCCATGTATAGATAGAAAATCCTTTGTTTACCGAAGCCGTGTTAACCTTGGTTAAGTGCCTCTCCCTGCTTCTGCTTTAAGACCTTCTTACCCCCACTTAAAGAAAAATGAGTTAGGAAATGACGGCTAAAGCCTCGCATCTGAGTAATTACATTGGTGTAACTTAAGTCGCCTATCTCCGCTCCAGTGTGTGCTAGCTAAGTGCCAGGGCTGGGCTGTGGCCTCACTCCCACTGTTCCCACCTGTGCACAGATGTCGCCATGCCCTGCCCCAAGCTATCAGTCAGGCACGGACAGGAAGCGTGGTGTGTGTGTGCGTCTCCTCCTGTGCGGGATGAGGAGCTCCCGGCTGCCTATCACTTGGTGAGAGGCGTGCTGCTGGGCATCCTCCTGGGCTGCCCACTGATCTCCATCCAGTGCCAGATTAATCTCAAGTACATCTGGCGTCTCACAGCCCTTCCTCACCTGGGGCCCATGGGATTTCATAGAATCACAGAATGGTTTGGGTTGGAAGGGACCTCAAAGATTTCCAGCCTCCTGCCACGGACAGCGTTGCCAGCCTCTAGATCAAGCACTATCTCAGGTTGCCCAAGTCCCATCCAGCCCTGAAGACAGTGGAACCAGGCTGCTGCTGGAGAAATGGGGTGATGAAATGTATTATTTTTTTATTGTGTGTCCCCAGCCCTGTGCTCTTTGCTGCCAGTTCTGCTGTCTGGTGGTCCCTGCGTGCCACAGGGCTCCTTCCTTGCCATCCCGGCAACGCTGGCAGTGCTGTCAGATTCACAGGAGGGGGGATGTTGATAATTTTGTCTCCAATCTCTTTCAATTGCAATAATAATGCTGCATTCTTGTAAAGCTTTTTTTTTTTTTT